>CM060623.1:22242623-22675123 GCA_030578275.1 Meda fulgida | reverse complement strand
TTGGAGGCACACATATAGAACACAAGAGCACAGCCATGCACAATAATAAATGGCTAATGATGTCTCTTTTATATATATGCTTTTTGATTGTGCTTTCATCACAGGAACTGACATCTGGCAAAGTGGTAGAGCAGCAGTCCGAATGAAAGAAGTTTTCTGTGGCCATGGCAACAGCCACTGGCAAAGTGAAAAGCATGAAAGGACGAAACGTCGAGGAAGTTCACGCACATTCTGGTTTGTAGTAACAGAGGCCGATCGGCTTTGGTCCCATTCATAGCATCCAGTCTCCAGCTTTATAATGAACAGCAGAGATGCAATGGAGTGGAAAGGACACAGGGATAATCTGTCTTTTTAATGTGAGCAATGACACACAGGAGGAATGCAAAAGAGATATTGAGCGAGCAAAAGACCTCTTGTTAATAACCCTGCACTGGGTCTTATGACTTGACACTGTGGCAGGCTGGTGTTAATCGGTGAAGTACACTGTTACCCTCTGGGTCCCGATGATGGACCTCATCAGCTCATTCAAACACCCTGGCATGGCTCCAGTCCATTTGGATCCATCTCAGACCTAGAACAAAATCATTCAATAGACTTTTGGACATCTGAGAGTCGAGTTGAGGCGCCAATGAATGACCATGCGAAACCTTGGCAGATAACAGCTATTCATTCAGTGTCTCGCCCAGCTCTACACTGTTATTACTGCCGGAAAAGAGAAAGCTTTTCAGTAATGCAAAAATGCTTTTTCTTTTGTTTTCTAGTGTTATTTTATAAGTAAAAGTGGGATAAATTACCATGGCTCAATGTTTCAGAACACATGCATTAACCACTACACTAAAACATGATCACAATTTTAAGACTGTAAATATGGAGTAAAAACCTGTTAATATTTCAACTGTTTGTATTTATGATTTCTGTGTTGTTGTTTTTTTGACCATTTGACAATCATCTTCATGATTTCTTGACATTTGCTTTAGGATATTTGCATCCTATGTTATCACAACACAGCTAACAATATATTCACTTACTGAACAGAAATAAATATAAATTACTAAAAAGTCATTGTAACTATAATATAATAGCATTATAGCGATGCAGGTTGCATCTTTATAAATGCATGACATAAGTAATTATAAAAAATAATGTAAATGTAAATATAACTGTTCTTATAATGCAGTATAAGTCTTAATGAGTCTTTATAAATGTATTTGTATAATAGTAATTCTTACTTATAAATAAGTATAAATTGAGCTATAACTCATTATAAGCATGGGCTTCATAGAAAGTGTTACCAAAAATAAATGGAACATTTCAGATAATTGTACACTAAAATACTGTTAAATACTCTTTTTTTTTAAGAGAAAACGAATCAGTGTAAAGTCTTACAGTGGAAAAACCTAAATTGACTTCCCTGTGTGAGACTTAACATTTGATATTTTTTCATTGAAATAAAATAACAGTTTCTTTTTTATTTTTCACTTATCAGTTATGTACATCAGGGATTTATGTTGTATATTATGTTGTTTAATTAATGTTTATTGGATTATTTTAGTGCCGTGTGTGTTACCATGATGGTGTTTTGTGTTTGTGCGGATTGAAACTTGTTACGGAAATGAGACTCGGGTGACAGAGATGAATGCAAACAGGAAGTTTATTGACAACAGGGCCGGTGAACAGGAAGCATGTGAGTAGGAAGTGCAATGCTGGATTGGAGAGTGGTGTGCTGGCAGTGAAAGGAATGTGTCTTCTTACAGGGACGGTGGTGGATCGATGGAGGCGTGGGGAGATGAGAAGTCAGGTAGATCGTGAGGGCGAGGTGCGTAGTCCTCTTTTCTACCAACGAGACTGGACCGTGACCTGTGGTGGAGTGAGTATTTAAGTAGTTGGAGTGAATGTGATGATGGTGAAGATGAGGTCCAGGTGTGAGTGATCAGGAATGACATGCAGATGGGAACAGAGGAGAGTGATGGGAAGTATAGTGCAGGAACCTGGCAGACCTGTAGCAAAATATTAGCAATTACCTCAGCTTAAGGAACAGCTATTTGCGATGAGATTTGATGTGTTTTTCTCATTACCACTTGTTTCTTTGTTTGTTTTATTTTTTTGGTGGCTGCCAGTGTATTATAAAGATACAAGACATATTTTAGTATTTTAGTATGTTAACATTACATCAGTTCTTGAAATATGTCTTTTTTATTGTATATTTAAGTTAATTCTGTAAAACCTAAAATGTTGCTACAATGTTTTTATGGTAAAGTTCTCGCAATCACGGCTGCCATTTTTATATATATATATAGGTATATATGAATTTATTTATTCCAGCACAAAAGTAAAGATTTGGCATGCTCTTTTCCATGTCATTACAATGAACAAAAAACTTAAGCATCCGAGTTTCAAAAGTACCATAAAACTGATCCATACTGACTCATGGACTAAAATTTAAGTTGTGATTGACTGAACAATTTGACATTTGTCCTAGCTCTCCTTGGCATATTTGTCTGAGTTTCTGAGGAAATCAATGATGTCTGATTCATGAGTGATTCTTTTCAAAAAATTACTAGATACACTTTACAAAAGTAATCTGAATGATTAATTCACTGATCCACTTCTCAAGTTCACACGCAATGACTCAAATTACTGAATAATCTCTAATATTCCTGGTTCAGTTTGGATTATGGTTCTGCAGATACTGCTGGAAGAAGTACAGTCCATAATCTCAAAAATGTATTAAATATTACGAAATTCTCAAAGCTGCTAGTTAAAAAATACACACCAAATCTACAGTTTGCAGTAGCTGACGCTTAAGGACACCAGTGTTCCCAGGATGCAGATTCAATAACATTAGCACTCTGTCATCTCCTCAGTCGAGCCTGTTGTCACCTGTGATTGATTAGCACTTAAATCTCAATGCATGCATGTGAGAACTGAAGGGTGTGCATTTTACATTACCTTGTATGTCAATGTAATCTTTTGAAAGCATTATTTGCATAAGCATCTGACAATTTTGCAGATATATATGACTTTCGGACAGCAGAAAAACGCTTAAACACAAAATAAAAATAAATAGCTCCCACACATAGACACACGTACACAGATGATGAGATAAGAAAGAATAGTTCTTCACCAAAAGGGCACAGAGTCTGCAGAAATGAGGGTAAATCACTGCCGAGGAGGATCGAGCTCTTGAGGGGAATTTTCTTTAATATTATAAGCCTTTGGAAAGGGCACCACATTCTATCCATTGACTGGGTGCTCTTGGATCTGTGATAAACTGTTGTAACCTCGATACGCTGTTTCCAAAAGCACTGTTAAACTGCTACTACGTGACCTTTTCCTGAAGGCCAAACATCGCGTCTGTAGATACACAGAAGCCATTATGACACTAATAATGTGCCTCGGAAACAGACAAGTCAAAGAAAGCTCACCCTCAATTTACCACTTCCCCTCTGGGACTAAATAAATGAAGTCTGTTTATCTATCAATCTGAGTCTGACAGTTGTTGAGGAACAATGCTCAGACAGAACCCATTGAATTATCTGAGAAGTTTTCAAAACGGTTTAATACCGTTGAAACAATCTTTTTACAGATACATTTTTGGGTCATATATTTCATGTCCTTTCTGCTAATGCAACCTCCGTTCCCATCTGTACTGGTGCTGTTTCTGCTGATAATGTTAAACAATCACACGATTCTTCCTCCAACATCCCCACCCTCAAACACAGTCCTTCTGCCAGAGAGCCCATTCTGCTTATAAAAGCTCAAAGCCAGCAGGACGCCCATGCACTGTTCAAGAACACTTCGCCAGTAGAAAAAAGAAGAAGAAAAAAGAAGAAATAATGAACTGCTGGTAGATCACTTACTTCTTTTGTTTTTAACGCTGGTAGATGAGGATGCATGACTGGGACAGTGCACAGGTGGGAGCTTCGGCAGTATACACTGTAAGGGGAAAAAATCCATGGAAAAGGTACTGGTAGGACATTTTCTATTAAGTTTACGGACATTTCCTATAACCCTAAAACACAACACAAAGCAATAGGTAATCCAAAATACACCTCGGAATCAAAAAGGAAAATTCCATCATATTAACCTGCACATTGTGCCCTATTTTTACAGACTTTTCTTAGAGTGTATAGGGAATCTAAAAATGTTTATATAAAAGCTAATTTACAAATGTAAGCTGGTCAAATATTTTGAAATATATCTCAAGCATTGGAAGGTTAATGTTCATATACTTTATGTTCAAAGAGAGTGTGTGCAATTTAAAGGAAGGGCTCAAAGCTAATTTAAGCAACATTTAAATCTTTGAATGCTCTTTTATTCAATCATTCACACACACATTTCTAATGGATTCTAAAACAACCAGAAAGTATTGATTCTCTTTGCAAATACCTGAGCCAGAAGCAAACAATAACTTCTGAATAATCTGCTAGGGATATGAGTTTTTATTTTATTTTTATTTTTAGCTAAAGCAGGAGAGTAAAACGAATGTGTTAAAAGAACAATAGATCTCCAGACAAATGTCATCAGTAGCTACCCAGAGACCACTTTCCTTTACTCATGAAACAGTGTTTCTGCTTCCTGAGGACTGTTTTCCTCCAGCCGACTGTTTATTTGTGTGTGTATTCAGTGCACTTCACCGTTTACCGTTCATTTCGAAATGTTACTGACTGCTGCTCCTCGTGTTTTTGTATTATTTGGAAGCACAATAAATTCTCAAATGTCTATTTTGACTGAATCCGTTTGACTGTACGTTATTAGCAATAGCCATGATGTTTGTATTAGTCGCGCTTACACATCTAAGTGCTCCCCAAGAAAATACTCTTTAAAAACAAACTAAAATACTAAATCAAGACATGCAAAAAGGCAAAGAATGTTTAAAACAAATGAAATTATTAATTTGGCTGAGAACAGTTTCATTAAAAAAAGTATGTGTGCTCACTCAATGAGGCTCAAAATAAACAGTTTGTACTTCTCTTTGAGTTGAAAAGTTTCCATTTTGTAAAAGATAAAAATTACATGTAAGCCAATATAATAAATACAATTTAATAAAGGATATACAGTACATTTAAAGTACGGTTCATTCCAGATATTTTCTAAAGATTTGAAATGTCAAATCATGCCTGCAGTGACTGTTTAAAATAAGAGTATGCAATTTTTTCTGCTACATAAGCCAGATTTGTTTGTATTACAGCTAAATACCTTAAAAATGGTGTTCAGAACAATCAGGCAAGTCTTTCTCGTGAAATTTAAATGTATCTGAACACTTCAGGTTAGAACACCAGTGTGTTGACACACATAAGCTTTGTGTTTTGTTTTACCTACAACATTCTCAGCAAAAAAATCCACATAACACATGATATGACATGGTGTCATACTCCACACTAATAATAAACAAACCTGGCCCGCTGTCTGTGAGTCTCAACCTCTACATAAGAGATATGGATGTACCTGCACCCTCGTTTTCCTTCAGTGTTTACTTAGAATCTCTCTTTCATTTTCCTTCTCTATTTCGTCTCTCTCCCGCTCTGCAAGCCGTGTTTTATGATTGCATCAATTTTCTTTTAGAAAAAAACAATATATTGTTCACAAATGAAGCCTGCACAAAAAACATCCCCACACGTGCACACAAACACTTACACAACACGTTCACACATCATGTTAAAGCTCTTTTACCATCTCTCATTTTCATTCTAATGATTGTGCTGGCCTAGCTGCAGTGTTTGGTAAATGTAATCCTATAGTAACTCAGAGAATGATCTGCTGAAAAATGAGCTGGTACATTCAGTATCATTCTGTTTCAGTCATTCATGCACATCACTATGATACAAATTAAATGGTGGCCAAAAAAAGCAAGGTTATTTATTTTCTTTTCTAATTTTATGTGGTGAGAGTCAGAGTTTTCCCCCAACCCATACTTTTAGTCACCCAATAGTACATGTACTTATATAATTTAATTGGTAGATTCAGGGGAACTGGACTGTTCTGGTTGCATTTTGACTCACACAAATGGTGTGGTTGTAGCAGGTTGTAATTAAGTCAGTAACATCTATTAGAACAGCTCAGAGTGACTGTGTCATCAATTACTAATAGATTTTGTTACTTCATGCGAGAATATGATGTGTCATTTCCTGTCTGAAACATCTCTTTTCTACAGCTTTGAGAGTTTCTGCTGTATGCAGGAAGCGATCAAAGAGCTTGTAGGGGGAGACTGATTTGTAAAGTGTGGCAGAATTTATATGCTAATATATACCGTGGTAAAATAATCTGATGACTCGATGACTCTTCAAAGCAAGAATGCTAACCTTAGTCTTATCACGCTCTGGCAGTGCTGATAAACCACAATTTAAATTTAAAAGACATTTAAACATATTTTACTTTGTGCTTGGAATAAGATGTTGAATAAGAATTGATTCCTAGAACTGTGTGGTCCTTTATTCTTACCAACTCAAAGCATAGTACTCAACCAAGGAGACTTGTGATGTGAAACACACTTTGATGAGTCTCTCATCTGTGTTAAAAATATAGGTTACACTTTATTTGATGGTGTCCTTGTTACAGAATTATACAATTAAGGGTAACACTTTATTTTGATGGTCCCTTTTGAACATTCTGGTGACTATAAGTAACTTTGCAACTACATGTCAACTAACTCTCATTAGAGTATTAGGGTACTGTCTGCTGAATATCTGATAACTCTTTATTGTGATGGTCCTCCAACAGACAGTCTACTGACTATAAGTAACTATGCAACTACATGTCAAGTTATTCTAACCCTAACCCTACCAGTCTACTAAAACTCTACTAACACTCTTATGAAAGTTAGAAGACATGTAGGTGCAACGTTATTTATAGTCAACAGAATGTGTTAAAGGGACCATCCAAATGAAGTGAAACCCAATTAAGTACTGAGTGATATTAATTAACAACATACACTTACTATAGGGTTAGGATCAGGGTTTGGTTTTGGGTTAGTTGCATGCAATTATGCATAATTTACTGTCATCAACAAGGACAATGTAAAATAAAGTGTTACCAAAATATATTTTAACCAAATACATTTAATATTGGACTATACACTTGACAAACATACTAGCAGTATATGTCAGTTTTATTAAATATGTTGACAACAGTCTACAGTTATAAATCATTTGTTTAGATTAAATAAGCTGGGGTAAAATGTATAATCAACACCAGGCAGCATGTGACTAAATTTATTACCATGAAATAATATTCATTTGTAAACATGACACTATTCTGATAACAGTAAACATACATGGGAATTAAAAAAGCATAATACAGCTTTGACAATAGTTCAATACTTTACTCTTTTACTGCTGATGCTGTTTACCTTTTTCAACAACGGCATTTTCGCTCTTTGCATTTTTTTATTTGTTTTTTTTTTGTTCACATAATTTTTCTCTTGCCATTTGAAATTGGCAACATCTGGCAAGAAGACAAAGGAGACTGCAAAAACATCTGCTATGCTGATGAGGTATGAGCTATGCTGATAAACTATGCTAAATCTATCCTCCTCAATCCATTATTTGAGCCTAAATTTTATGTTTAATTCCCATTTGCATTACACTTCGGCTTATTAAATGGACTATGAATGTATTAGAAGAACAGCAAGAAGAATCATTGAATTCTTTGAAGAACAAGGGTTGTTTTTTGTACATTGCCAGGCGTACTGACGTTCATGTGCCAGCTGAATAAAGACGAGCATGTGAATGATGAGACAGAGGGTGTAGAACAACAGGGCAAGCAACATTATTTGTTTTACTGACTGCCACAAATCTTGTTGTCAAACATCTGATCTATGAGTTTACTTAAAAGAGTCCCCGCCGGGACCGTACATCAATATGACGTCAGATTGGAGTTGGACCCCAACGTTGGATTTTGGTTGGAAATGAAAATCAGTTTGACGTCATAACCCAATGTCAACGTGATTTCTGATGTCTAACCAGTTTTCATTTTCGACCACAGCAGGGTTCTTCAGATGGTTCTTTCTTGTGAATTTGTACGAATTGTCGTGAGATCGGGCTGGAATTCTCCAGTGAAATGCCTATGTGTGTGAATTTACGTGTAGGCCTAAATGTGCATGTTGAGGTCATCTGCCTTCTTGTATAATTCCTTTCATTTCCTCCAGCGTTGTGTAAACCGGAAGTTTGGACCGGAAGTCCAAAAAAAAAAAAAAAAACTTGTCGCCTGAGGATTGGCTCTGTAGATGTGCAAATATACAGTATAATGGGTATATCACATGCTTATGTACAATTCAGTGAGTCAGCTGTTTTGCTAGCGTGCTGATTAGCATCACTGGGATGGTAATCCGTTACAGTACGGCAGGCTTCAGCCAGGAGTGTATAAAAAAAGAATATTAACAAATGAAGCTAAGACACTAAGCTGTAGTTTGAAGATTGTTTTTGTCCATGATAAACTTTTAAATTGCAAATTATGAAGCTAATTTATTTGCTGTTATGCCACTGAACACCTTAAACTGAAGCTGACCTCTATTTTATAGCGCAACTATTTTTGGAGAAAGGCTAGAAGTTTATACAATACAAAAATAAAAGTTCTTGAAGGGTCAAATTATTCTCTAATTAGGTTTGCTTTGTTCTTTCCTTTGTTTATCTTTTTACTATCTGCATTTAGGCTGTCACACCTGTTTTGGCTATATATATATATTGCCACTTTGAAAATTAGCTTAATAGTAGCTAAATGTTGGTTGGTTGGCACCATTTTTAAATCATACTCAGTCAGTCTGCAATATATTGCTGACTAATGCTCATTAAGGATAATGCACACATAAAATGAAACTCTTTCATGTAAATGGCAGAGCTGTGAAGCAGTCACATTTCCCACTATGATCCTATCAGTCAGAACACCTGCTATATGAGCCCAGATTTTTGTTCGTAATGGGGTTCAATGACACAGGGAAAATGAATGTATGTGTGGCGAACAGGACGGCCGAGGGACGTGAGAGAACGGCGCGAGGCCGGTGGTGCGATTGCTAATGAGCAACACATGTGAGGCACACCGGTCTCGCATCTCTCACGGAGGAGCGGAAGCATAAAGGAGGAGCGACGACGTTGATGATCGAGAGAGGAACAGGCCTGTATTTTAGTTGTGTTTTGTTTTTGTATTTTATTTTAGCCAGCAGTCGTCCGCGAGGGGCTGCTGGCAGTTCCTTATGTTTATTTTCGGTAGCCAGCAGTCGTCCGCGAGGGGCTGCTGGTGGTATTTTCGTTTGTTTGTTTTATTTAAATAAATTATATTTATATTAATCTATATTTTATAAACTATAATAAACTATATTAATCTATATTTTAATTGTTCGCCGGTTCCCGCCTCCTTCTTCCCTGAACATTGCTACACTGGTGCCGAAACCCGGGAAGAGGGAGGCACAGGCCTGTATTTTAGTTGTGTTTTGTTTTTGTATTTTATTTTAGCCAGCAGTCGTCCGCGAGGGGCTGCTGGCAGTTCCTTATGTTTATTTTCGGTAGCCAGCAGTCGTCCGCGAGGGGCTGCTGGTGGTATTTTCGTTTGTTTGTTTTATTTAAATAAACTATATTTTAATTGTTCGCCGGTTCCCGCCTCCTTCTTCCCTGAACATTGCTACAGTATGCAATATGGAGCATGTCTTGGATGTGCCAAGTTACTTATAGGGTATTCGTTAATATAGGCCACATCTCTGTTTTTCTCTTTTTTTGGCTTTTTTGTTGTAATGTGAAGGACACGGGGGTGATTTTCTGCTGACAGACTGCCAACGCTGCTGGAGAGACTGGGAGAGCAAGGTTCTGTGTCTACTAACCTTTCCCCTCATGGCCTTGCTCAGGTAGTAGAAATGTGACATTATTCTCTCCCCAGATCCTGCCTCAAATGAAACTGGGAAGCACTCCACACCCCCTGGACAACTTCACTTCAGAGGCCCTGATCCCGCAGATCAGTGGGAACTGAGAACCGTGGCGAGGCACTAATGTACTACTGCCGGCCTGGCTTTAGATTCTTCACTCAGAGAAACCATTCACTTACTCAATCTTCAGACGTAGTCTGCCAAACTGCATGCACATTATCTACTTTACACTCAGTTTGCAATTGTAAAACTAACTTTTTACAAAATGCTTAACACAGTTCTCTACATTAGACACATCATTAAAAATGTCTCGGTTACGTATGTAACCCTCGTTCCCTGAGTAGGGAACGGAGACGTTACGTCGGATGACGACGAATGGGGTTTCGCTTAGAAAGTCTATCAACTTCGAGTATTTAAAAACGAGCCAATGGCAAAGAAATTCCATGGGTCTGCGGAATTTGCATGACGTAACTCCGCCCCACCTCGTGGGTATAAAAGGAGGACGCCGGCAACATGCAGTTATGTTTCTTCGATGAGGAGCCAAGACTGAGCTCAGGCGATCCCCGTGGTACAGCGGAAGTGGCAGGAAGACGTAACGTCTCCGTTCCCTACTCAGGGAACGAGGGTTACATACGTAACCGAGACGTTCCCTTTCGTTGTCACTCCGAGTTACGTCGGATGACGACGAATGGGGTTATCAGTCTAATCACGCCACCTTCACAGCTGTCTTCCAGTGCCCTGCGTAAATCTGAGCCCTTGAGAGACTTTGGACGAAGGACTCCTATTTAACACAGGAATACCAAGGTACACTGGGAAACATATCCCATAGTTTAGAGGAAATATGCAATTAACACCAACCCAGAGGGGGGGGGGGGGGGGGCATTTGGAATACACATATGACTCGAAGGAAACATATGGAGAATACTGAGGTGTCCAGCCGCAGGTGGAATATTTCAACCTCAGGGATGGCAAGGTGGCTTGTCAAGGGAAAGACACATGCTCAGAGAGGCTTACAGTGGAAATACACATGTGGGGGTAGCTCCGGGGAGGGACCATGCACACGGGAGGCACCTAGCCGACGCCCAGGCAATAGGCGCTAGCATCAGGGGTGCTGGAGGAACTCAGGGCTTGCGGAGAAGCTCACCTGAGGAGAATATCGCACGTATCCAGTCCGTGGATTGGAATGGCGAGCAAGCGAAGACACCTGAGCGGGTCCGGTTCTAGCTAGTTGAAGCGAGTACATGAGAGGACACAGGCTCCACTCGGAGATTGTAGAATCTGGCGAATGTGTTCGGTGTCGCCCAGCCTGCAGCTCTGCAGATGTCTGTTAGCGAGGCGCCATGCGCTAGAGCAGAAGAGAATGCCACACTCCGGGGGAGTGGGCAGTCACACCAAGGGGGCACGGTCGACCTTGCTGCTGGTAAGCCAAAGCAATGGTGTCCACTATCCAGTGAGACAACCTCTGCTTGAAGAGAGCCTTTCCCTTCAGCTTCCCACCATAACAGACAAAGAGCTGGTCTAAGGTCCTGAAACACTGCGTCCTGTCTACATAGGCGCGGAGAGCGCGTACTGGACAGAGCAGTGCCAAGGCTGGGTCTGCCTCCTCCAAGGGCAGCGCTTGCAGGTTCACCACCTGGTCCCGGAAGGGAGTGGTAGGAACCTTGGGCACATATCCAAGCCGGGGTCTAAGGATCACGTGAGAGTAAGCCGGCCCGAATTCCAGGCACGCTTCGTCAACGGAGAATGCGTGCAGGTCCCCGACCCTCTTGAGAGAGGCCAATGCAACCAGGAGCGCTGTCTTCATTGACAGGAACTTAAGCTCCACTGATTGCAGAGGCTCAAAGGGAGCACTCTGCAGGGCAGTTAGAACCACTGCGAGGTCCCAAGAGGGAACGAGAGGAGAGCGAGGAGGATTCAGTCTCCTCGCCCCCCTCAGGAACATGCCTCCCTAAGGATTTACCTTCCACTAAGTCGTGGTGTGCGGCAATAGCGGCAACATAAACTTTGAGGGTGGAGGGAGACAGCCTTCGCTCCAACCCATCTTGAAGGAAGGAAAGCACGAAACTGATCGAACACCTCCGGGGGTCTTCTCGGCGAGAAGAGCACCAGTTGACGAAGAGGTTCCACTTCAACGCGTAGGCGTGCCTCGTGAACGACGCTCTAGCGGAAGTGATGGTAGCCACCACCGCTGGTGGTAGGGTACTCAAACCTGCCTCGTCCCGTCCAGGAGCCACACGTGGAGGTTCCAAAGATCGGGACAAGGGTGCCACAGGGTGCACTATTTCGGAGAACCAAGTCCGGGTGGGCCAGTACGGCGCAACCAGAAGGACCTGCTCCTCGTCCTCCCTGACCTTGCGCAAGACCTGCGCAAGAAGGCTCACTGGGGGAAACGCATATTTGCGGCCCCGCGGCGAGCTGTGCGCGAGAGCATCCGTGCCGAGCGTGCCCTCGATCAGAGAATAATACTGGTCGCAATGGGTCGAGTCGTGAGAGGCAAACAGATCTATCTGTGCTTCCCCGAACTGGTCCCAAATCAGCTGGACCGACTGGGGATGGAGTCGCCATTCTCCGGGGAGGGGCTGAAGCCGTGAGAGCTCGTCGGCTGCACAGTTCAGGGCTCCGGGAATGTAAATGGCTCAAAGGGACCTCAGATGCTTCTGACTCCATAAGAGGAGGTGGTGAGCGAGTTGCGACATACGGCGGGAGCGTAGACCACCTTGATGGTTGATGTACGCTACAGTGGCGGTATTGTCTGATCGGACTAGTACGTGTTGACCCTTGAGCAACGCCCGGAAGCGGTGCAGGGCAAGGCGTACTGCCAGCAACTCGAGGCAATTGACATGCCATAGGCGCTGGGGTCCTGTCCAGGAGCCCGCGGCAGCATGTCCATTGCACATGGTGCCCCAGCCCGTGGTGGAGGCATCTGTTGAGAAAACAACATGCCGGGAATCTCGTTCCAGGGGGACACCAGCCCTGAGAAAACTGAGGTTCGACCACGAGGTGAAGGTCTGACGGCAGGTCGGAGTAACTGATACTCGGAGCGTGCCTTGTTGCCATGCCCACCTCGAGACTCGGTCGCGTAGCCAAAGCTGAAGCGGTCTCATATGAAGCAATCCGAGCGGCGTCACCGCGGCTGCAGATGCCATATGCCCCAGGAGCCTCTGAAAATGTTTCAGTGGAACCGCACTCTTGCCCTGAATTTGTCTCAGACAAGTCAGCAGTGACTGCGCGTGCTCGCTCGTAAGCTGCGCGGACATGGCGATAGAGTCGATGTCCATACCGAGAAAAGAGATCCTCTGAACGGGGCAAAGTTTGCTCTTCTCCCAGTTGACCCCAAGGCCCAGACGAGCTAGGTGCCGGAGCACAAGGTCCCTGTGTTCGCAAACCTGATCTCGAGAGTGAGCTAGGATCAGCCAGTCGTCGAGATAGTTCAGGATGCGAACCCCGTGAACCCGAAGGGGAACAAGGGCTGCCTCGACGACCTTCGTGAAGAAGCGAGGAGACAGGGCTAGCCCGAAAGGGAGGACCGCGTACTGGTATGCCTGCCCCTCGAAAGCAAACCGGAGGAACGGTCTGTGTCGAGGAAGAATGGAGACATGAAAGTAGGCGTCCTTCAGGTCGATCGCTGCAAAACAATCCTGGGGCCGAACACATTCGAAAATGCGTTTGGCGGTGAGCATCTTGAACAGCATCCTGTGAAGGGAACGGTTCAGCACGCGCAAGTCCAGGATCGGTGGTAACCCACCGGTTTTCTTGGGGACAATGAAGTAAGGGCAGAATCCGGACCTCATCTCGGCTGGAGGGACAGTCTCGATTGCACCCTTCGCCAGCAGGGTGGCAATCTCTGCTCTCATGATGGGGGCATTGCCACCGACCAATGTGGAGCGGACTCCCCTGTAGCGGGGAGGAGACCGTGCGAACTGAATCGCATAGCCGAGCCTGATGGTTCGGGCGACCCAGCGGGACAGACGGGGAAGCTCTAGCCAGGCTCCCAGGAACTGAACCAGCGGGGTCATGTGAACCACAGACGTCCCCCCGGAGGGGCAGCAAAGCAGAGTAACTGGCCCAGATGTGGACGGCATAGCGGCCCGGTGTGGGGGCACAGTTAACACCCGCGTCCTGACAGAGGAGGCCAGGGAAGGACAAGCGTTCCGCGGGGGCCTGCTCTGCCAGGGGTCTGGCGACAGAGTGGGACAGGGACGAAACGGTCCGTGGACGGCACGCCGTGTCAACCGACTCTGGGATAGAGGGGGACGAGGAGAGCACGGCTTGTGGGCGGCGCTCTGTGTCGTCCGAGAACTCTGTGTGCTCAGGGATGAGGGGGTTTATTTCTTTCTTTAACCACATTAGGGTACTGCCCAGCCGTGGGTGAGCAGCGGGGAGTGGAGAACAAAAGATTCTCCTGGGAAACAACCATCATCCCTGAGCAGCCCGTCTCAGGAGCGCCGCTTGGCCCGGCGCTTGGCGGGGGGCGGGGCTAGAGAGGGCTGTGGCCCCTTCCTTCGGCTTCCTCCGCGGCTGGGCATGGGTGAAGGCTGCTGCTTTGGCCGAGCGGGAGGGGCGGGAGCCTTAGGAGGGCGCCCTCGGCGGGAAACAGGCTGAGGCGTCTGCCCGGCCGACGTCGAGGCAGCAGCGGGTCGGCGGGGCAGAATGTGCTTGATTGCCTCGGTCTGTTTCTGTGCAGTTGAGAACTGTTGGGCGAAATCCTCAACTGCGCCGCCGAAGAGGCCGGCCTGGGACAGGGGTGCATCGAGCAGACGAGTCCGCTCGGTATCCCGCATGTCGGCCAGGTTCAGCCAGTGGTGTCTCTCCTGGACCACCGCAGTGGACATCACCAGACCCAGGGAGCGCGCGGCTACCTTCGTCGCCCGGAGGGCAAGGTCGGTTGCGGCGCGCAGCTCATCGAAGAGCCCTGGGTCTGTCCTCGTGCATGTCTCTGAGCATCTGGGCCTGGTAGACCTGCAGAGTGGCCATAGCATGCAGAGAAGCACCCGCCTGTCCCGCCGCTCTGTAAGACTTCGCCACCAGGGTAGACGAAAATCTACAGGCTTTGGATGGGTGCTTAGGCTCGCCCCGAGAAGAAGCACTCTGAGGACACAGTTGCATCGCAACAGAGCATTCAACCGGGGGAAGCCCAGTGTACCCATGGGCAGCTGCCCCATCGAGGGGAGGAAAGGCGGATGAGACCAGCGAGCGGTCCCGAGTGTACCCACGGTTTGCCGTGGACGTGGGTCGGCGGCCTTACCCAAAAACCAATCGTCCAGCCGCGAGCGCTCAGGACAGGGTGGAGGCCTCCACTCTAGACCGATGCTCGCGGCTGCCCGGGAAAGCATGGTCGTCATCTCCGGATCCGACTCAGGCACAACCGTATGCACACCGGAAGGTGGCAGCTGCGCTGAGTCTTCACTTCCGGAAGAATCAAGCCCACCTTGTGATGCTGCCACAGACATAGCATCTTCCTCTGTAGCTTCAACCGAAACTCGCGGGCCACCCGAAGGTCGACTCGCGGGAATCGGAGGTTCACTAGCGGGCACCGTCACACAGGAGGGGGGCTGGGGTCGCGGACAGATAGTCGGCGCCTTATTCAAGACCGTAACCCTCAGGTCACCCTGGCCACCAGCCGAAGTAGCACCCCTCAGGGGAGCGCAAGATCGGGATGTGGATGAGGGGACTCTCACTCTTGCGAGTTCATTGAGTCTCGACCTAAGTGACGCGATGGTCATGTTCCCGCAGAGAGAAAATGACTCATCCACGAGCGCTGCTCTAGCGTGATCCATGCCCAAACACACTAGACAGCGCTCGTGCCCATCAGAGTCAGACACTAGTCTGCCGCAACCAGAAGTGCACGGGCGAGGCATCTTTAAAAAGACGTGCCGCGTGCAAGCTCTTTTATGAGAGAAACACTCTGAGTGTTGAAGTGCCCGGGGAGATACGCACTCTCTGGCAAACCACTGCACAGATAAGCAGGAAGCGCGCGCTCGCTGGAGATCGCCGTCACACCAACACCAGAGGAACTCGTTTGTGAAGCTGACAATTCAGAGATGGCTTGTGGAGTGAAGAGAAACCCTTGGCTCCGAAGCGAAAACATAACTGCATGTTGCCGGCGTCCTCCTTTTATACCCATGAGGTGGGGCGGAGTTACGTCATGCAAATTCCGCAGACCCATGGCATTTCTTTGCCATTGGCTCGTTTTTAAATACTCAAAGTTGATGGGCTTTCTAAGCGAAACCCCATTCGTCGTCATCCGACGTAACTCGGAGTGACAACGAAAGGGAACTAACAGCTTGTGTTTCATTTAGAAAACACAGCCATTTAAATGCCACAATTCTTACCTAATTACCTACACAATGATCATGTGTGAAAACACTTATACATAAATTGATCACTTGAAATCAAAACTCAATGTTTTCAGAAATAAATAATTTTTAGCCTCTTGCATTTCTGTTTATAGCGTAAATATATACTGAATATGCATATCAAGGACCTTTATTTCTGTTCTGTACCACTACAAAATACAGATGGTTTCAAAGCAGCTTCATAATAGCAAAAAATTTAAATTCAGCTGTAAAGCAGTCCTAAAAAGCTTTTAGTGTCACTATTCAACTCAAGTCGGCTCAGTGTTGATTCAGTTCATTTCAATAAAATGTATCAATTGTGCATACATACTGTATATGCACTGTATTAGTGCACGTACATTTACGTGTGAGTGCTACGACAAACTCCTGTACACTCTACTGCACCCTGAACAAGCAAAAGACACAAGAGAGTACTGTTTTACATTTTTCACTTCTGTGTGAAGTTGGCATGTATGTGGCTAATCTTAGTGGTTTGTGTGATACTAAAACACCCTTTTTAGAAGAGTTAAATTAGTTTGTATCAAAGTATTTGCTTTTGCAAGAGATGTGTGATGTTTTGGACCTTGTATGCGTGTTGTGTGGTTTTGTGTTGTTGTTTTTTTGAGAAATGGATCCATAGTTTCAGAAATTGTGAGAAATTTTTAACAAAAAAAATATTTATGTATCACATCACTTTATTCTACCAAACACACACTGTTAATCATACAACACATACCTAAAAACACTAACTTCAGTTATAGTATTATACAATGTTTTCATTTGTAACAAAATTTGTTACGTGTCATCTTCACTGTCATTATCAGTTCAGCTGTATCACCGTTGTAAATGAGTGTGTGTTGCTGCCTGTTCTGTTGTCTTGTATTTTTGATCATCATTAAACCTTCGTCTTGAAAAGATACCTTCATCTTGTTCTGTCTTCCTGCAACCACCCGTGACAGAAGATCGGACCAAAACCAAAAGAAATGGAGAACATGGGTATTATCCGCACCCTCTTCAATTCCGCGAATCGACTGGTGACCTGTTTCCAGGTGACCTGTTTCCGAACAGAAGGCTCCATCCTGGAGGCCTCTGTGCCCTCCTAACCACGTCCTTGTCAGCCCTTCAGGACGCCCTCCCTCCCTTCCCGGGTAGACTCCTTGATATTCTGCCTGCCTTCTCCAGCCCTTCGCCCAATCCTGTTACCAGCCCTCCGCCTGCTCCTCTTCCTCCTCCCAAACCCCCACCTTCATCTCTCTCGTAACGGTGCGAGGATCCGTCTTGCGGGGAGGGGCGTTCTGTCACAGTAGTGTTTGGTTTAGTTGGTTTTCACTTGGACTTGTCTGTCTGTCAGCATATGTCACGTGTCATCTTCACTGTCATTATCAGTTCAACTATCACCGTTGTAAACCACCTGTGACAACAGTGCAGAATTATTCCAAATTTTCCCTGTTTCCCCTTTTGAATAGATTGAATAGATGGTAATGGAATTAAAAGACTAACACTTGTGTAGGTGTTCACCCAGCAAACACAGAACGTTCCCCTAACGTTCCCGAATGGTCCCATGAGGTTATTTTTTTGGGAACCAAACAAGAACGTTATAGGAACGTTCCGTGTAGGTTATTTGTAGGTTCCATTTTTATAACGTAAGGAGAATGTTCCGAGAACGTTCCCTTAACCTTAAGGGAAAGTTCTAGGAACGTTCTGGGAACCAAAAGCTAACGTTCCCAGAACGTTCCTAAAACCTAAATTTGTTTGCTGGGCAGTTACATCTAATCTTTTATATATATATATATATATATATATATATATATATATATATATATATATATATATATATATATATATATATATATATATATATATATATATATTATTATTATTATTATTATTATTTAGAATATATTTCAATATTGTATTACTGTAGAAATGTTGCAAATTTCTGTCTTATCATTTTTGTGTTGTGCTAGGTTTTGAACTTAAGTTTTGAAATGGAAATTGGCCTGTACATACACTGTACATAGTATATATAAAGTAAATAAAGTTTTGGTGGTGTTTGTGTCTAAATGAGAAAATAATTAATAAAAGATGTTCATCATTGAATGCATTTTGTGCCAGAGCAATGATAAATGATCCACAGTTTAGCTCATGTAGACTGCTGTTGTGATCACTGTGTGAAGAGTTTTGAAAAAGTGACCTAAGTATTGAGAAATCGATTGTTAAAAAAACTGTTATGAAAAGTGAACCACTGTGCTTCCCAGAGCTTTTGGGGTATTGCTTGTCTGGTCTAAAAATGGGTTTAAGTGAGTTTAAATGAAAATAAATTATTCATATCACTAATTAAAAAATAACATGACAGCAGTCAGAAAGAGTAATTACATACTTTATTTCTATGTCACGGGGGTGACTGCAGCAGATTTACTGGCAGATGCTTCCATTGGAGTGTCCTTGTCAGTGCTTTTAACCAGTGCAGTCCACATCGGTCATCACTCAACAGTACAGAAGGTACACTTCTACTGTACGCCAGGGTCAAATAAGCACAGGAGAGAGGGTCTATATGTGATATCACATCATTAATAATGGTATACAGCGAGTCCTTGGTAAGTAACATCTCAACTTTGCCTAAAGGACAAAAATTATGCTACTCTATTTCCCAGTCATAGTAACACATGAAATGGACACTAAATGTACAGTAGATGACCTGCCTAGATAGACTTATTTTTATGCTAGAGAAAGGGGCGTGGCTTAAAAATCATCTTTCTTATCTAAATCCCATCCAATATCATAATTACAAAGAGCTCAATCCGACTATTATCCTGCTGATAATTAATTCGATAGATAATTTGTTTCTTCTTGAGAGCGGAACCAAAACTTCTAAAACTACATAAATCTCTCCACGACCCATAATCTCTTCTCACAAGTCAAGATTATCGTTAGTGACAGGCTTTTTGAAATGTGGGAATCAAAATAAAGTACCCAGAATCTTGCCCAAGTCCCCTAAGGATTGCGGTGGCAGGCGCCGTGAGGAGCTTCCACAGACTCTTTTAAGCGGAGTTGACAGGAAGTACTGTAATGAGAGAAGTGACTGTGCCACAGATATGCATCTCAGCGGCTGACAGCGGCCTGAGCCATACCATCTCTCAAAGTGGGAGGGGAGGGTGTGACAGCAGAGAGCCATGCAATTTGAAGTGCCTCTCATCTGCATATTGATTGGGAACTTTATCACGCATCACTAATGAGCGAATGGCTTCGTTTTCCGAGATGATGATAATGTTGATCATCATCAAGGCTTCAGTCTGAGTTAATATTCAGCCATATACATCTACGACACTCAGCTCCATTCAATTAATATTTCACACGCTGGCTGCCAATCGACTCCTCCACTGTTTATTAGAAGAAATTCACCAGATATGGTTGACTGTGCTGTAATTGCATCGATATGTCTCCAGTGTTGATAAAACACATGAAAGACCATATTTCATTAGACTGTACATGTGTTCTGTGTATTGCCATAAGATGTATTCAGATTTTTTTTTCAGACTCTACTGTAAGATTGCCATCTTGTATAGGCTAACCATTTTATTAAAAGACAACTAAAGTGATCCCTATTGGAATATTCCATTAGCGAGCATGGAAACCCAAACCCTAAAAAATATATATCTTAAATTTGGCAAGTATTAAAATTATTTTTATACCATTAGCAAATAATTAGCATGATCTCACAAACTTTGGTTAGATTTGTCTAAATCCAGAAAGAAAGAAAAAAACCTTTTTCTATTAAGACTTAAATTGATCTTGTTTTAGGCATTTTTAGTGGGAAACAAGACAAAAATACGGATAAAGAGAATAAATTTTACATGGAACTGTTGTAGCAAAGGAAAACAGATGGTGCGAAAATACGTCTGAACTCTCTTGAAAGACCCCGGAACACACTGAAGTTATTCACATTTCTTTATAGTGGAGAATATTAGATGTTCTGTCTTAATTATGGCCAAAACAAATAGTATTTAGCATTCATATGCAAATGTTCTATGACCAGCCCACAACAACAGCATGAAATACTGTACCTAATAATTTTAAAGGTTAAGCTGCACTCTGTAGAACTTCCTGAGGACTTGGAAGTGCATTAAATGCATAGATAATGATTTCCCAGTTATGCCACTTTATGATTTACGTTGCGGTCTTGGGGGATTGCATCAGTGCTAGCAAAATTGGCCATTTAACTAATTGGGCCAAACCAAGTGGGAAAAGAGGTCAAAATCACATGAATGTGACTGAATATTTATTTGCTGTTCTAACCTTTAGCTCAACCAATTAACTTATATGAGCACCATTCATTTCAAAATGTTGCTGACAACAAATATATTCCTGTAATAATCATTAGAGTGACTCGCAGACTGTGCATGTGCCATTTTTACCCAATACCGAAAAGGAAGGGGGGTATATTTCTCAAAGCATGAGAAACTTAACTGTACTTTGGCGTTCTGCTACAACAGTTCAGCAGGCTGCAGGCAGTTTATTGATGGTTCCTCAAACCGTGAGAGAAAGGCTTGCTTTTATCTCCTGGGGAGTTTAAACGAGCGCTGAGGTTAAGTCATGCATTCACTCTTCCTCGAACACAGCGGAAATTTTCCATTCAAGATCCCAGTACACAGGGAGTCCTGTTTATAATCTGCTGCGTTGCTTGCACAATTTGTCAATGGCATTGGATGTCCAAAGTATTGTGAAAATTATTAATTTTCACTGTGTAATGCTGTGAGCTATTGTACCTTTCTTCCTGTCATTGTAGCACTGTATTTCAAAAAGAAAATAAAGAAAAAACAGCACAATAGCATTAAGGTGAGTGTTTTTCGCCACTATGTAAATGTCTCAGTTGATGTTGTTTCACATCTGCTGATTCGCATGCCTTTTCCACACTGGATCAATTGCTGTGGAAGAATAATGCCACAATAAACAGTATAATGCACTTTGTCTCCCTCAGAACGATTTTCATTGACTTCAGGCCAAGCTAGAAATTAATTTTAAATTTCTTTCAGCATGTCATTGCTGTCAGAGAAGTGACTGAACTCAATTAAATGCCTTAAACAATGAGTCAGAGGACATATTTTATGTAGCGTAAACGTATGACTCATATTGTAGCTCAATAATCAGCATTTGCATTTTATTTGATGCATAGCCCTTCTGCTGGATTACATTTCTGGCTCAATGGCTCCTCTTTTGTGTTCTTTGTTACATGGTTCGAAGGACTCCACAGGATACCTGGCACACCAAAGCTTGGCTTTCATTCATTTAAACCTTTGTTAGCTTTGTGCATGAGTACACACATTTAGTATTGGATGAGAGAGGCGGTTCAGATAAAGAATGACCCCTTTACCATATATAAAACAGCCGCCTTTTCCAGTTTCCAAATAAGGTCAAGATTTTTAAGATTTGAAACATTCAGTTGGGTAAATAATTGCATTGTGCCATATCAGGCTAATACCTTTTAATTTATTTTCAGGATAAAATGATGCCTTCAGAACGATATCAGGGATGATACCTTTAACATCAATTTGACATTATAATTCATGTACTACAAGGTGCATCTAAGAAAGAAACTGACAAAATGACAAACAATCCAAGTTAGTGAATTTCAAGTTAGTCTAAATTTCAAGTCTTCTCCCAAGCAATACAACAGCTGTCACGGGAAAAAAGTTAATGAGAGAGGTATAGCAGTGACAGAATCAGGACTGAATAATTCTTTTGAGTCAAATCTTTCCAATGAATCAGTTGACTGAGTTCACAAAACCATTCAGTGAATTAAGAATTAAAGAACAGTCTTTTCGTTACATAAAACTATTGTATGTTTTTAGAAGACTTGAATATAGCACTTGAGTCATTTGGACATAATTTCTGATACTTTAATTTTTTTTGTCATTCTTTGTGTATGTCCCTTCAAAAGGATAGATCACCCAAAAATGTTTATTCTGTCATAATTTATTTACTCACCCCCATGTCGTTCCAATCCTGTATGGTCCTTTCATCGGTGGAATGTATAAGATATTTAGATAAATGTCTCAGTCCATCCAATGGAAGTCAAAGCCACCAAAACTATTTAGTTACCAACATTCTTCAAAATATCTTCTTTTAAGTAAATGATGATCTATCGCTTTAATGTTATAATGCTATCCCTTTAAGAAGTTTGAAAGCTCCAGTTCCTATTGCTATTGCTATTACTTGACAAACGTCTCAGGTTACGTCTGTAACCATAGTTCCCTGAGAAAGGGAACGAAAAGATGCGTCAACGATACTTTGGGAACGCCCCCAGCGTGAATGCATCTGAGCATCAATGTCAACTAGTCCAATGGAAAGAATGAGCGTCACGGGCGGGTGACGTCATGACCAGGAAGGTATAAAAGCACATCCGGTGCAAGCCGGAATTAGCTTCAAAAAATGTCGAAGCAAGCTGATCACAGGGATGCAGGAAGTATGGCAGGGTGACGCATCGTCTCGTTCCCTTTCTCAGGGAACTATGGTTACAGACGTAACCTGAGACGTTCCCTTTCGAGGGAACTTGCGATGCGTCAACAACGCTTTGGGAACGAGAATACCCAAAGCGCCAGAATTCCAAGTACCTGAGTGTTAGTCTGTAACTAAGCACTAAGCACCTGAGAACCTGGGGCAGAATCCAGGTCCAGGCTGTAAAACCTAACAAATGTGAGCGGTGAGGACCAGCCTGCCGCATCACACACGTCTTGAAGAGAAACTCCAAATAATAAGGCTTTAGAGGCCGCCATACTCCTCGTAGAGTGAGCTCTGACCCGCAAAGGACACGGCTGGTCAGAGTACTCGTATGCAAGTGCAATAGCCTCAACTATCCACTTACTAACCGTCTGTTTAGAAGCAGGTAGAGCCTTCTTAGTTGATCCAAAGCAAATAAATAACTGGTCGGACTTCCTCATTGAAGAAGTCCGATGAACATAAGTATCCAGTGCTCGCACTGGACACAAGTGGTTCAGCCTTTCCTTGTCCGCAGATGTAAAAGGAGGAGGACAGAAAGCCTGCAGCACAATAGGCCCCGGAATCAAGGTCGGCACCTTAGGGACGTATCCCTGCTTCGGATATAAAAATGCCTTGACCATCCCCGGTGCAAACTCAAGGCAAGTGGGGAAACCGAAAGGGCCTGAAGGTCTCCAACTCTCTTAAGGGATGATATAGCTAGCAGAAAGATAAGTCTTAAGGGACAGAAATTTCTCTGAAACTGAATCTAAGGGCTCGAACGGAGCCCTAGACAGGCCTTCTAGTACTATTGCCAAATTCCAAGCTGGCACCCTAGTGCGAGTTGCAGGCCTCAGGCTCAATGTGCCACGAAGGAAACGTGGAAATCAGGGGGTCTCGACCCAAAGATGTACCCGTGAACCTTAAGCGTGGAAGGACATAGACCTGACGTAAAGCGCTCCTGCAGGAACTCGAGTACTGTGTTCACAGAACAGTTAACCGGATCCCACTGATGTCGGTGACACCATACAGAAAAAACTCTCCATTTAAGCGCATATAGTTTCCTAGTAGCTGGAGCTCTGGAGCTTAGAATGGTCTCAACAACCTCAGTTGAGAGACCACTCTCTATGAGCTGGGCCCCCTCAGAGGCCAAACCCACAGGTTCCAAATCTCTGGTCGGGGGTGAAATATTGTGCCCCCGCCCTGAGACAGAAGGTCTCTCCTGATCGGCAGTGTTGGGAATAACGGCGTTTAAAAGAACGGCGTTAGGTAACGACATTATTTTTTCAGTAATAGGGTAATCTAACTAATTACTTTTCCCGTCGTTACAACGGCGTTAACGTTACTAAAAGTTAAATGCGGTGCGTTACCACGGGTGTCAGTTTGGTTTGAAATGTGCTGGGGACAGAGACGCACTCGGTGGTGCATTTTCAGAAATGGTGGTACAAACTTGTCAAACTATGCAGCCTCTCTGCTCAACCAGTAAATAAATCCATCGATCCGCAAATGTTCTTTGAGTTCTTAAGTGGTCTAGTGGTAGATCATTTGCCAAGCGTGTCAGTGGATACGGGATCGAATCCGCACTTGTATAGCCTAGCTGTTTTTTCTCTCTCATCAAAACTGAATATGTTCAGCAGGGACGCGTTTGTGTGCCTTTTATTTTGCGATTTCACCGGAACGAAGTCTCCACAACGGCGATAGATTGAAGTGCGCGTCCGAGCGAAGACTGTGCGCGATAGCGCGAGCCACAAGAGAACAACTATCCATGCAACTGATGGCAGCGGGAACGAGCGCTCAGCTTGATTTCAAAAACAACACATTTTAGCGCTAGATCTCCTATTTAATAGCGAACTAAATGAATGCTCTGCTAACTGGAGATGTTTTATTTATTTGTATTAACATCCGTGCCCCAATGTTTCAAAAAGTGGTGGGTACAAAATGACTCATGACGAAATCTGGTGGGGACGTGTACCCACTGAAATCGACGCCTATGTGCGTTACTATTATAGACAGTAAATGGTACTATGTAGGCTATTG
This sequence comes from Meda fulgida, assembly GCA_030578275.1. Classification (NCBI taxonomy): domain Eukaryota; kingdom Metazoa; phylum Chordata; class Actinopteri; order Cypriniformes; family Leuciscidae; genus Meda; species Meda fulgida. The sequence continues at coordinate 22,650,427 of CM060623.1, read as the reverse complement.
ATTGAATAAACTGTAATCCGAAGGCACCCCGTGGCTCACACAGCTAGTGAGGAGGTGGGTTAATAACGAGGTAAGCGATTATGATTAGCTAAGGCAGAGTCATGTTTCCTGGTAGCCAATCAGATCCAGTGTTTTTACACACATGCCAGCACAAGCATAGACATAATAAATACATAGACACCCTATTGGCTGCTGGAGCGTACGTCAACGGCGCCGCCATATCAAGGAGGGCAACTTCCCCATACCTCTCATTATGGGAATTGAGAAAAATGCCTGTTTCATGCGCTGCTTGGGGCTGTACAAGTCGCCACACAATTGAAAACAGGTCTCGGGGAATTACCTTTCACAAACAAGACTGAACATTTTTTTCTGGTTGTATTAAGTAATTATATAATTAGTTATAGTAACGTACACCACGTGCAAACCACTGAAATCGGCTGATAAATGTAAACGTTATTATTGTTTTTATCCAGGAAAACCGCAGCTCACCCATTTACTTGCATTTGTTCACAGCGCAGTCTTGCCCTCCGCAAAATGGCAGACACGTTGACGTGTCGCAGCAACGCTCCAAAGCGGTCAATAGGGCGTTGTGGCGAACAGGACGACCGAGGGACGTGAGAGAACGGCGCGAGGCCGGTGGTGCGATTGCTAATGAGCAACACCTGTGAAGCACACCGGTCTCGCATCTCTCACGGAGGAGCGGAAGCATAAAGGAAGAGCGACGACATTGATGATCGAGAGAGGAACAGGCCTGTATTTTAGTTGTTTTGTTTTTGTATTTTACTTTAGCCAGCGGTCGTCCGCGAGGGGCTGCTGGCAGTTATATTTATTTTCGGTAGCCAGCAGTCGTCCGCGAGGGGCTGCTGGCGGTATTTTCGTTTGTTTTATTTTAAATAAACTATATTTTGATTGTTCGCCGGTTCCCGCCTCCTTCTTCCCTGAACATTGCTACACTGGTGCCGAAACCCGGGAAGAGGGAGGAACGCGCTGTCAGAGAGTCCTCGCCGATGTGGGGAATCCGCGGTGCCATCGAGCACGCTGGGGACTCGCGGCCACGGACGCTCGAGGCGGTGCGCTGGAGTGAGTTGCCGGTGGGACGGTCGAGCTCGCTGCCGGCCGCCTGGGTATTGGAGGGGCGGCTGCCATCCGGGAGGGAAAGGAGGAGTCGCCGCCGCTCGCCGTGGGCCGGAGCCTGCTGCCGTCCACCAGTGAAGGGGAAGAGCAGGGAGTGGGGGACTCCTGACGTCTGCCCAAGGCACCCGAGGAGCCGTCGCCGTCCACCGGGCGGCGGAGGAGCGTCGAGCCGTCCACCGAGGGCTACCCAGCGTCACCGCCAGGCACCGCGGAGGAGATCGCCTAGCTGGTGGGGGACAAGATGGCAGCGCGTTGTGGGAATCGGACCAAGTTTTTTTTTTTTTTCTCTCTCCCCTCTCTCGATCTGTCGCTCCTCATGCTTCCGTCTCCGTTTCCCTCGGTTTGTCTGTCCGTACTCCCCAGGGATCGCCGCCGCCGGGGGGGGGAGTAGGCACAGGCTCGTGGGTACCCCCCGGCCTGTGAGGGGCGATGGGGGTATGTGGCGAACAGGACGGCGGAGGGACGTGAGAGAACGGCGCGAGGCCGGTGGTGCGATTGCTAATGAGCAACACCTGTGAAGCACACCGGTATCGCATCTCTCACGGAGGAGCGGAAGCATAAAGGAGGAGCGACGACGTTGATGATCGAGAGAGGAACAGGCCTGTATTTTAGTTGTTTTGTTTTTGTATTTTACTTTAGCCAGCGGTCGTCCGCGAGGGGCTGCTGGCAGTTATATTTATTTTCGGTAGCCAGAAGTCGTCCGCGAGGGGCTGCTGGCGGTATTTTCGTTTGTTTTATTTTAAATAAACTATATTTTGATTGTTCGCCGGTTCCCGCCTCCTTCTTCCTGAACATTGCTACAGGCGTCTATGTATTTATTATGTCTATGAGCACAAGCGCCACACACACACACACACACACACACACACAACAGCTAAACAGAGATTCGATGAAGCAGCAGAGATGGCGAGTCAGGAGCAATCCGATGAAAAGTTGGCATTTTCAAGGTGGAATATAAGCACTACTTCTGTTCTACTCATTTCAACTGACTTGTGAAAACTGCTAAAAAAAACTTCTTTTTTAACAGTAATGCAAATAGTTACTTTCCCTGGTAACGAGTTACTTTTATTATAGAGTAATTCAGTTACTAACTCAGTTACTTTTTGGAACAAGTAGTGAGTAACTATAACTAATTACTTTTTTAAAGTAACGTTCCCAACACTGCTGATCGGGATCTCCAAGGGAGGACCGTCTAAGAGATGGATCAGGTCCGCAAACCAGATCCGACTCAGCCAGCGTGGTGCTACTAGTAGTAGGCTTATTCCGTACTGGCGAACTCGCTCCAGAACTCCTGGGAGCAGAGCAACAGGGGGAAATGCGTACAGACATAGCCTCGGCCACGTCTGCACCATAGCATCCAGCCCCAGGGGGGCTGGGTGAGTAAGGGAGAACCAAAGTGGACAGTGCGTCGTATGCTGAGACACAAACAGATCCACCTCTGCTTGGCCGTAAAACTCCCAAATTTTCTCCGCCTCAGGGTGGAGTCTCCAGTCCCCTGGCCTCAGCTCCTGCCTCGACAGGATGTCTGCTCCAATATTCTGGTCCCCAGGAATATACACTGCCCTCAGGGAGAGTAACTTCCCCAGAGACCACAGGAGGATCTGGTGCGCCAGTTTGCAAAGCGGACGCGAACGCAGACCCCCCTGACGGTTCAGATAAGAGACCACCGATGTTGTGTCTGTACGGACGAGCACATGATGACCCCTCAGGTCTGGGAGGAATTGCTTCAACGCCATGAAGACAGCCATCATCTCCAGGCAATTTATGTGCCACGAGAGATGATGACTCTTCCACAGACCCTGAACCGAGCGGCCTTCCGTTACCGCTCCCCAACCGGTGAGGGAAGCATCTGTCGAGAGAGTAACTCGATGGCAAAGAGCTCGCAACACCGGACCCTGGGTTGAGAACCAGTGCTTCCTCCATATAACTAAGGCACGAAGGCAACGCCGTGTGACCTTGATCAAACGAAGTGGGTTTCCCCTCGGGGAAAACCCTCTGGTCCTGAGCCACCACTGTAAAGGCCTCATGTACAGCAGGCTAAAAGGTATCACGTTGGACGGTGCTGCCAAAAGACCCAACAGTTTCTCGAACTGTTTTACAGTGCGTGACTGGCCTAGCTTAAGCTCTTTTGTGGCTGACAGGATAGCAGCTACACGAACGAGCGATAGGGTGGCCCGCATCGTCACTGAATCCCATACCACACCAAGGAAAGTGGTTCTCTGTACTGGAGAAAGAACACTCTTCTTGGTATTGAGCCTCAACCCCAACATCTGCATATGAGCGAGAACGACACCTCGGTGCCGAACCGCCAACTGCTCTGATTCCGCTAGAATCAGCCAGTCGTCGATATAGTACAGAATACGTATGCCCTGCAGCCTGAGCGGGGCTAGAGCTGCATCTACGCATTTCGTGAACGTGCGGGGTGACAGAGCTAGACCGAAAGGAAGTACCCGATACTGGTAATCTTTGCCCCCGAAAGAAAACCTTAGGAACTTCCTGTGCTGAGGGAGGATGGAGACATGGAAGTAAGCGTCCTTCAGATCTATCGTGACAAACCAGTCCTCGGATCTGATTTGAGTCACGATCTGTTTGAGTGTCAGCTTCTTGAACTTGAGTTTCTGTACTGAACGATTTAACAGACGAAGATCTAAAATGGGGCGCAACCCTCCATCCTTTTTCGTAACAATGAAATAACGGCTGTAAAAGCCCGACTCCCTGTCGGGTGAGTACACCTGATCTACAGCTTCCTTTGCTAACAGGGCCTTTACTTCTTGCTCCATTACCAGAGCCTGCTCGGGATGTACTACTGTGAGCAACACCCCGTTGTAGCGAGGAGGACGAGAACCAAACTGAATTCTGTATCCTTTCTCTACAATCTGCAGGACCCAACGAGAAATATTTGGCAGTAACTTCCACGCTGCCAGAAAATCTACTAAGGGAACCAACCTCTCAAGGCTGATCTCTGGTGTTAACGGGACAGCCAGTTCCGGAGCCTGAAACATAATGGCAGGAAGTACCTGAACTGGCTGCTCTAAAACCCCCCTCAGAGCTCAAAACCGATGCAGTGCCGCAGCATAGCATCAGCGACTCACTGGAGACCGCTGCGCCCCGAAGCACCAAGGGTGACGGGGTTGGCAGAACGGTCCCGTGAGGACCCCGAAGTGGAACGGGCACCGTATTCTGAGGTGTACACCGCTCCACTTCGGTCGGGGCTGTCCTCATAGGTCTGATGCCAGTGACGTCAGGACCTCTTTCTTTGAGTCAAAGTCTTCTTCGCCTGAAGAACGGTCCTCAGATCCGGCTTCGACTTAGAAGACTTCGACTGAGAGTGTTGCGCCTGTTTCCATTGCTTATGTGGAGGTGCAAGAGACGAAACACTCTCTTTTTGTTGCGCACGATATGAGGAGCTCGACGGCTGGGGCTGCTCACGCCCAGCAGCCCCAGGGGGCTGGACACTGCGGGGGAGAAACTTTTTAAAAGCCTCCGCTTGCTTTTTTGATTCCTGAAATCTCTCGACGACCAGGCAAGAGACCAGAAGGCTCAAGCGGAGCTGCCATACAAGGGCTGCCATAGACCGCCCAATTGCTCTAGCGGTCCCCTTAGTAGCCCTGAGAGACAGATCGGTGGCCCGAAGAAGTTCTCGAATTTCGTCGGGACCAACTCCCTCACTTCTATCCAGATCCCCCAGCAGGTCAGCCTGGCAAGCCTGGAGCACTGCCATAGTGTGCAGACATGCTCCAGCCTGACCTGCTGCCGTATATGCTTTGCCCACTAAAACCGAGGTTGCTTTAAGCGGTCTAGTGGGCAAAGCTGAGGCCTTCAGAGACGATGCTGGACCAGGTGACAGATAGCTCGCGAGCGTCTGTTCAGCCTGGGGCATCGCCTCATAACCGTACTCTTTAAGCCCTCTTATTTTTGAATATATATGAGCCTGAGGGCTGAAAAGTTGTGACGATTACGGTTTATCCCATGATCTAGATGACTCATTATGGAGATCGGGGAAAAAGGAAAGGCCTCGTGGTGGAGATGATGTCACTGAAGAAAGGAAACGCTCGTCTAATTTACTTTTGGGACGAGCGCCCCTTTTCTCAGCAGGCCATTCAATATTTAATTTCTCTACAGCCCTAGACATCACATCCACCAGCTCCTCATATGCTGGGGAAATAGTTGGCGAATATACTTCCCCTGTGTGTGTGCTTGAACTCTCCATAGTCATCACATCAACCTCCTCAGAGGAAGAGCAATGAAGTAATGGAGGGCTCTCTTCCCGGGCGGAAGAAGCCGCAGAGCGGGCTTCTGACACCGGGGAGAGAGCACTGGATCTTTCGGGTAAGGAAGGAGAAAAGACCCTTGCACCCGTCTCTAATCCCTCCGAAACATCCTTTTGCGATCCCCAGGAATGCATTTTCCGTGCTGCCTCGGCAGCAGCGGGTCCTGCACCCTGAGAATCGCGAACCTGCCCACTCTCGTCAAAAAAGTGACAGGTGAGAGTGGAGCATGCGAAGCGGAAGCAACTCGCAAGGCTGGCACTCAGCCCCCTCGAAGGCTGAGACCGCATGCTCCACTCCCAAACAAACTACACAAAGCTCGTGTGTGTCCCCACCCGTTAAATAATGCGGGCAGGGAGAAGCACACTGTTTGAATAGCTGTTTCGCCAAAACTCTTTCCAATATAATTGTAACAGACAACAATAAATAGACAAAGACAGAGTAACATAGATCGCTTGCTGAAACACAGAAGTTAATGCCGGCTTGCACCGGATGTGCTTTTATACCTTCCTGGTCATGACGTCACCCGCCCGTGACGCTCATTCTTTCCATTGGACTAGTTGACATTGATGCTCAGACGCATTCACGCTGGGGGCGTTCCCAAAGCGTTCTTGACGCATCGCGAGTTCCCTCGAAAGGGAACAGCAACCAATAGAAATCCTCAAAATGTATTATTTTCTGTTCCACATAAGAAACTCATAGTAAATGATGACAGAATTAAAAATTTCGGCTGAACTCTTTAAAGTAATTGTTACACTTACACATAAAATGAACACAAATGGCACCCATTTTGTAGAATGTCTCAAAGGCAGAGTGTGCACAAAACCGAGGGAGCGATAAAGTTCTTTGAGAGAAGGAGCGGGTAAGAGGCATTGGCCACATCTATAATAGAGAGAGGAATCGCCATAGGGCACTAGCAAAGTTGTTGCTCACTTAGAAAAGGGAGACAGAAGAAATGAGAGAGGAGGATCTGGAACTGCTCTCATTTTTATTAATAGAAGCCTATTAATTAACCCCAAAGGTGTTAAATATAGCCCAGACACTCTTTACAGACAACAGGCAGTTGGCTCAGCTTGAGAAGGGAGAATTGTAGCAGTGAGAGCTGTAACAAAGCCTGGAACAGCTGCTCTTGTGACTGCATGCACCTGAGCCCAGAGAACACCTACTGAACCTGCCACGTATCCATCAATCCAAACTGGAGGACTTCCCACCTCACCACTGGTCAACTGAACCAGAGGGGCCTGAACCAACCCCAGCATTTCCCTTTTGCCTGAATCAGTTTGAAAAGAGGGTTAAAGAGCAGGGAACTCTGAAATAAAGAGAGCGTTTAAGGGGAAATAAAGGTGCCAGATGGAAAGAGCAACAGATTGCTCACCTCGCATGTTTTCCTTTGGCAGCTAGATTACAGCAAAATCTCATTATGTCCTGTAGCTGATATTTGTAATCAATAGCAATCACAAAGATAGGATGCTAAAATATTAACGTAATTGAACTCTACTGTGACATACATACTAACAGGTAAAGTATTCATTTCATTAGTGAATGTTAATCAAAGTAACATGCAAATGACTAATTAAACTAATGTACACAGATAGGCTATCCAAGCCCTACTGTATCAAAATCACTATTAATATCATATACTTTTATATTACAGAGTTCATTCACTTACTTTTTTGAAACAGACCAACTATCTAGAGGATTTTACAGCATCTGTGTTTGAGACTAAGTGAAGTGTTTACCCTGATTCCCACTGACAAGCTCCAGTTCCAGACACAGAGTGGGCAGATGCGCTTGTACTCGGCTGTCATAGTATTTTTGGACCCCTGATGCCAACTCAATGGACTTCACCTGCTAGCCGACAGCCGGCAATATGTCCACTGACTCCATTCTTCTGTATTGTTATTAGCTTGGGAAACAGATGCATGCTTTCTGTAGTGTTAGTAAGAGATAATGTGGAAATGACAGCTGCAGGTGAATGTCAAATTACCCAGTGGTGTGTGGGATTTAGATTCAGGCTGGAAATTGTATTTTCTCATAGTATTTTTGGATTCTTTGTAAAATGTTGCATGAAGTCAACACCACAGATGCAACATTTCAACACCATAAAAACGTCTCATTGCAGTTTGAGTTAATATCTCTCTGACAGTTTTGAAGTTTGTGTGATTTCAGAAATGAGGACCATTGTTGACCATTGACCATTACAGAAGTTAGACATAAAGAAGGACAGAATAACTATTGACCTCCCTGCAATAAATAAATTAAAAAGTAGATAATTATTATTATTAGTAGAAGTAGTAGTATATCAGTATTTTTATTATTTTCAAGTTAAAAAAAAATATAAACATCCTTAAAACAAGATAAAGTTACTTTTGAAATCAAGTTGCATATAATAGCAAGACTTGGTAGAACTTGCACTTTTACAGATTTTATTTTGTTTTAAGGATGCTTTATATTTATATTTTTATTGGTAATTAATTTTGGGCAATCAAGACACAAATACTGCAAGGAGCAACTAAAGAATGATGGCGTAAGAATGATGAAGTAAGAATGATGGCGAATAAACTTCAGGCTTGCTTGTTTCTATTACATCTGCTATTTGTCCAAACAACATCATGCTTTAATAGGCAATATGTTCTGAAAGTATATCTGGCAACCCACAGCTGTGTTAATTCACTACTTGTACATGCAATGTCCACAGTTCCAGATATATAATAAAACTGCAGTGTAGAGATTTTGTCAAGTTCAGCACAACAATGCACACTCTGAAAAGCACTAATTCAGAAAAGCAGCAGACCTTCGTACATGTTGTATAACCATAGCATGAGTGTCCTCACATTCCAAATTAGAGAACGGATGCATTAAGTAAGACATTTTACATCATGACATGTGGCTAAAGCAGAGGCACTGAGCAAAGAGAATAATCAATGGAGCTGTCAGACTGAACAGCAGGATTCCTCTGACCTGGGATCTGCTGCATGCTGCACAAAAACCTGGTGCTAATGAGAGAGGCTCGACAGTGCCTGTGCTAGGTTCAGCTGACTGCTGTTTGGAGAGCAAGGTGAGAATGGAGGCGAGAAACATGAGCACAAACTGACCTATAGTAGAGAGGTGAAGGCCTGTCACAGCTCATTAGGGTAAGACAGGACCTCTCCTCCAAAAGAACTAGAGGTGAAGGAATCTTTTAAAGAGAAGTAATGCTGTGAGTGTTAGCGTGTAGTTGTACTGCAGAGGGGAGTGTGATATTGGTGGGTTTTTTGTCCTTTTTTGGTGCTTGTGTGAAAGACAAAAACAGGAAAAATTCGGAAAAGTCGAAAGCTGTTCAAAGAGAATTAAGAAGCCAACTTGCAGAACATGACCAATTGTAGCAAATATGCTAAATATGTTGTAAACAGAATGGCTTAAGTATATTTTCAAATTAAAAGTATTTTTGTTAAAACCTTCAAATGCCCAAATATCTCACAAAATGTACTTCAAGGACCAAGAAAATATATTCTAATCTTAAAATACATTTTGGCTTACTACAAAATGTATTTTTAAAACAAACAAAAAAATATTAAAACTTAGTGAAAACATACTGTATAATGTAAATATATTTTAAAATCTATATTAGAAATACATTGTAGCAATGTTCAGGGAAGAAGGAGGCGGGAACCGGCGAACAATCAAAATATAATTTATTTTAAATAAAACAAACAAACAAAAATACCGCCAGCAGCCCCTCGCGGACGACTGCTGGCTACCGAAAATAAATATAACTAAAGTAAAATACAAAAACAAAACACAACTAAAATACAGGCCTGTTCCTCTCTCGATCATCAACGTCGTCGCTCCTCCTTTATGCTTCCGCTCCTCCGTGAGAGATGCGAGACCGGTGTGCTTCACAGGTGCTGCTCATTAGCAATCGCACCACCGGCCTCGCGCCGTTCTCTCACGCCCCTCGGCCGTCCTGTTCGCCACATACCCCCATCGCCCCTCACAGGCCGGGGGGTACTCACGAGCCTGTGCCTACTCCCCCCCCGGCGGCGGCGATCCCTGGGGGGTATGGACAGACAAACCGAGGGAAACGGAGACGGAAGCATGAGGAGCGACAGATCGAGAGAGGGGAGAGAGGAAAAAAAAATTGGTCCGGTTCCCACAACGCGCTGCCATCTGGTCCCCCACCAGCTAGGCGATCTCCTCCGCGGTGCCTGGCGGCGACGCTGGGTAGCCCTCGGTGGACGGCTCGACGCTCCTCCGCCGCCCGGTGGACGGCGACGGCTCCTCGGGTGCCTTGGGCAGACGGTAGGAGTCCCCCGCTCCCTGCTCCTCCCCTTCACTGGTGGACGGCAGCAGGCTCCGGCCCACGGCGAGCGGCGGCGACTCCTCCTCTCCCTCCCGGATGGCAGCCGCCCCTCCAATACCCAGGCGGCCGGCAGCGAGCTCGACCGTCCCACCGGCAACTCACTCCAGCGCCCCGCCTCGAGCGTCCGTGGCCGCGAGTCCCCCGCTCCCTGCTCCTCCGCTCGCTCGGCGGATGGCAGCAGGCTCCGGCCCACGGCGAGCGGCGGCGACTCGCGCACCATGCTCGATGGCACCGCGGATTCCCCACACCGGCGAGGACTCTCTGACAGCGCGTTCCTCCCTCTTCCCGGGTTTCGGCACCAGTGTAGCAATGTTCAGGGAAGAAGGAGGCGGGAACCGGCGAACAATCAAAATAGAATTTATTTAAAATAAAACAAACAACGAAAATACCGCCAGCAGCCCCTCGCGGACGACTGCTGGCTACCGAAAATAAATATAACTAAAATAAAATACAAAAACAAAACACAACTAAAATACAGGCCTGTTCCTCTCTCGATCATCAACGTCGTCGCTCCTCCTTTATGCTTCCGCTCCTCCGTGAGAGATGCGAGACCGGTGTGCTTCACAGGTGCTGCTCATTAGCAATCGCACCACCGGCCTCGCGCCGTTCTCTCACGCCCCTCGGCCGTCCTGTTCGCCACATACATATTTGTGTCAATTTTGTATATTTTGAAATATGTTTTCAAATGTATCTGAAAATATGTTTTTGTCATAGCACACATATCACGAAGACGTCTATTTGGTGTGCTCGTTTACATCTGGAAGACGTATTTTTTAGTATGTTTGCTCATCTGCAATACTACTATAGGACGTTTCCTGTCAGATGTCAAATAGACGTTTAGAAAATGTCTTTAAGATGTTAATGATTTAGAATGTATAAAACTGACATCTTAAAGACGTCAATCAGATTTTAGTAAACAGCAGATGCTTTCCAGATGAAGTGATATTTTACAGATATCTTACAGACTTATGTGTGCTATCTATATGTGGATGCACTGAATTTGCCAAATTTGTCAGGTTAGTGTTATCGAATGAGTTGGGTTGCACACCATTACGCAGTATCTCAGCGCAAAAATGAGCTCAATTTAAGTTTAACTATAGGCACTAAATAAAATATGAGTTTAACAAAAGCAGAAATGTTTGTGTACATTTTCTATTGATTCATCAAATGGTGTAAAAAAACGTAATGTAAATGTAAAAACAAAACAAACTTGTTGGCCACTTGCCATGTTGATCAGGTGGACCCTTTCTGTCTAAGTAAGTGGTCCTTGGCCAGAATAAGCTGCATTGGGAACCAGAAATTATACAATTAGTTCAAAGGTCTGGCTATGTGAGACTTGTGTGAAAAAAGAGACTCCAAAAAGGTAGAGAGGGAGAGAGTAGGTGAGAGAGAGAGGGATGAAATGGAAACGGACGGAAATCCTATACTGCTGCAGAGGAAAGATAGCGCTAAACTGTCTTTCTCTAATTGCCTTTCTTGCCTAGCGTTCTCTGCACAGGTTTGGCATGAAGAAGCTCTCATTATACCCCTGCTCCTTTGGCAGCCTCATTACGGGCCTCCTTCGCCAAACGTCTGTTCTGCCCGGCGTGATCACGGTATGATCCGACTATAAAACCACTCTCCCTTTCACAACCCCCCCCCACACACACACACACACCATGTCCAGCATACAGGTGACAGACATAGCACCAGCTTGACCATGTTTTTATTCCCAGCTAAGGATGATTCATTTGACATAACTGGTATATTCCATGACTTCTTTGGTATCCCATGAATATTTTTTAAAGAGGCACAATTCATATGTTTTTATATTGAGAGAACTGTTAGATATATGTTTACTTAACTAATATTTAACAAAAAGGATTACCGAGTGAAAAATTAGCTAGTTTATAGTGCAAAGTAGAGCTGCATGATTCTGGATAAACTAAGAATCACAATTTTTTGTGTCATGTAGAGATGATTCTGAACAGACAACTAAACAAAATTAACATGTAATTTACTAAGGGTTCTGACAAAATGTTAAATGCTGCAGTCTATTTAAAATGTTTAGTTAATTTCAATCAATTATTTTTAAAAATTACTGTTTGATTGAATGATTCAATGACTCACTCATAAATACTTCACTTGTTTCATTATCTATACAATCGTTATTTGAACCGCCAAGTTACTCTCAAAAGATGATTTGCTCTATTTTGATTGTTTCCGGAGACATCAGTGTTTACATACGAACTATAACCTTTTATCCCAGTACTTCTGTGATAATTAGAAATTTTGTAACACAGTTATAACGACACTGTGTGGTTGGAAAGACTGTTTGTGAAGATTTTCATACCTATAGTAACTGCTCTCTCTGGGTCAGCAGCAGCGCAAATGCAGATTCGAATGTTCCGGTGTGATTTTGTCAAAGGTTTAATAGACATGGCTGAATCGTTGTCATTTAGGGATGAGATTGTGTGGGGGTTTGAATCAAGATCGCGATCTTTAACGATTAATTGTGCAGCTCCACATCAACGGTCTGTAATTTTCGCAATTTTATTTAAATTGTGGTATTGACTGCATTCATCCAGCCCAACCTTTATTGCAAGACGTATAATGATACAAATTTTCTTTCATTTTTTGAAAAACATGTGTTTGTTAAACTCCAAATCAAAATTTTTTCCTGTTTGCAATGATGTTACCCCTCATCCATAATTTTCATGTTTATTCTAGAAAATTTCAAAACCACAAAAATAAAAAGCACTTATACTGTAATTGTAAAAAGTGAATATAAAAACTAATAAAACTTTTATGAAAAAAATCCAATATTTAGTTAGACCCCCTGAAGTAAACAAACATCACTTTTTTTCTGTTGAAAAGGAAAACATTTCTGGTACAATTGAGTACTATATTCATGGAAAGTACCAATTGTGAGGTAAGGAACTGTGGTGAGTTAGCAAAGCTATTGGATTTATGCCTTCATGAGCTGCACAAATAAAATGGATGGTATTTTGGTAATGAATGTCAAAAAGGAAACAAAGCACATTTAGTAAGGATGTAAAACCAGGTACAGTACAGCAGTGTCAAAAAAAAAGTCTCAAAGAAAACACCAATTCATGAGGAACCAGTGACAGAAGCAGTACCTGACATCAATGTTGTCAGATTTTCTGTCATCCACTTCAAATTTTCACAAAAGTTTACAAAGGATGTTCCATCTGAATGATTTATTTGTGAGCTCAGATGAGGGGGAAAAAAAATCAAAGATCTCTTGAAATATGCTGAAGTCTCGCACAGTGTATTGAGCTGGAGTGATCTAAGCGCATTTAGAGTCAACCGCTATCTCTGTGATGATGTGACAGTTCTGAAAGCTCAGATTGAGATTGCTTTATTGCGATAATCATGACAATGCTCATCGTTTGAAGTGCTTATGACAGACATCAGGCCACCCCAAAGTCACCTGCCAAAATTGCTTATTAGATACAACTGCATGGCCACCTTTTGACTAGAGAACGATTCTCTTCTCCTTAACATTTTGTGGAATCCAAGAGGAATCAATGAAATTGCAATGCATTTGCCAAGGCTGTAAAGCTCCAGCCTATTGATTGGAAAGAGTCTGTGTCTGCAATCAATCGCTCTGGGATGTAAGTTGAACCACATCAACAAAGTCCAACACACGTTCAGTCCTATTGGGCCATTTACAGAGTGATTACAGGTCCTGTGAAGTACAAAAGCAAAACAATTGCTCCTGTAAACAACCCCAAATTCATCTACACTGTTAAATGGACAATGTCTGAGAGTTGAATTACAGGAGTGTGAGAAGAGTTGGAAAAGTCAGAGGCAAGTTAACCAGACAGATGAACTTCTCTCAGCTGAATCAAAAAAAGTTATCCAATTACACCAAAAGTAGTTTGCTACTCTAGAAATCACAAAGCTCTGGGCATATTTAAAAAAACAACAACAACATGTCATTGGCTGCCATGTCAAAAGATTAGATACATCAAACTAAATCTGCCAATATGAACCCTTATAATAAAAAATGTCTTCCTTAGTGTTATACCCAGAGGCCATGCCATTAAGACTGGTGACTATATAATGAGCTCTCCAATGACCCAAAGTATCAGAACACAGCTCCCTGCTCTGAGCAACATTTAGTCAATAAGGTCATTCAACAAAATTTATCGTAATTAGCCATTGGCTGAAGGGCCTCAAGTGAACCTCGTCTCCACAGGGAACAATGAGAAAAGCTCTGCACAGCAACATGAGCACATTGCTTTTTGCTTCAAGCCTTATGTACGGTATTTCAGATCTGGCAAAGGTTTTCACCCACATCTGTTGGTAGTGCCTTAAATCTCAACATGCAATATACTTTAAAGAACACTATGAACTGAACTTAAAGTTTTATGTTGGTTTACAGTAAAAGCAGTATTTTAGCTTTTATTGTAAACAATTGCCATAATCTTAATATTTAATTTTACTTTTCTACCAGTTGGTAGTTGGCATTAAACAAGACAATTGATTGGAACCTGTTGTATGATGAAATTAAGCTAAGCATAGTGTCTGAGTCTTACACATAATCACAACTTTAATTTATAAAACAATATTGTACTTCAAAGAACAGAAATAAACGACTCTTTTACAAACAATTAAGGGGTGGAGTGTTTGCGATACTTATTGTGGTGAGATGAGTGGTTGTTATCCCGAGTGAACTTTATGAGTTGACAACCAGGCATGCACAACAAAGATGACAATAAGATAATTAGTCATACAATTTTAGATAAAAAAATCTCACATTTATATATAATAACAGGCTATAATTTCAAATGGATTATTTATTCATGCATGCTACATAAATACCAGTATAGATATATACTGAATACCTTATTCAGAGCACCACCTTGACAGGTATGAAAGCTTTGAGGGATAGGCTTACTGTGTTTTCAATGGCATTTTCTGTACAAAGCTCCTAGATCACTTATAATTTTCCACTGCTCATATTGTTTAGGGTTTTTTTGTCTACTGAAATTTCTCAGATGTTTTTGTGGTGTTTCATCAGCAGAATAATCCAAAAACACATAAAATAACAGTACAGCCCACTGAAGAGATGTATGTCTATCCCTCACAGCCTCGCTTTCATTCCTGTTAAAAATGGTGCTACTGTTAATAAGGTCTATAGTACTGTGAAGATGAGGAACCATTACAGCACTTGAGGAACCATTTGGGTCACCACAGTCGGAACCCTGAGAACTTCTAGGCAGCTTTCATAAAAGCTCTCTGAGGATCAAAAATAAGAACTCTAAAGACTGAAAGTTCCTTCAGTAACACCATCATAAGATAAAGTCTTTGGCATGTGAATGTTTCTTGAGTAAATTGAAGCAATATCACATGGGAAAGTATTTAAACAGGAGAAACCAAGAATTGTCGCAAAAGGCCCACTTACAGTATGTGAGGAACTACTTTCTTATATGCCATGAATTTAGGATCTGTTGTTGCTAGTTCAAAAGATGTGTCCAAGCTTACCTTATCATTTTGAAAATGGCATATTAGTACTAACGTGACAACAATGGCTTGGGCTAGTTATTGGAGTAAAGGGTCAGGCACATTTACTGTTGTAAGCGAAATCCAGTCATTTAAATTGGAATCCACGCAATCAGGATCGCAAAAAAGTTATCCACAGATTTGCTTGTGCTCAATTTGGTCACCGCATTGACCAACGGAAAGCTACTTGATTCAAAAGCGACGTGGGAGGTGCTTCATGCATCGCTACACATGCACCATTTTTGTTTTCACTAATGTAATTAAACCTTAACAAGGAGACTGTATGATTGTGTGATATTGCTTTTCAACAACAGTTCAATAAACAAGAAATTGAGTTACTTACTGCACAATTTTATCTGTTACTTTGTACTTTCTGCCAACGAAACTAGTCACTTGTTTCATTCATGAATGAATCTGTTTTTGAAAGAATCAGGTTGAGTGAATGAATCAATGACATAAAGATTGTCATTTGTTTAGTTTCTGAATAATTCAGTGTTTTGTAATGACTTTGTTTCAATGAATGATTCATTAGTTTACTTATGAACAGAGTCTCTTGTCATCAACCTTTGAGGTGCTCCAAATACAGTTTGCAGTGAGTATACCTGTGTAGCTGGTTTGAGTAAAGTGCCCCTACTGTGTTTTTTTTTTTCAAATATTATCTTTCATGCAGTGTGTAATACAGCTGTTTAAGAATATAAAAGGTCTGCAAAGTTGATGAATAAAGTTATGATCTCCTAAAAGAAAGAATCGATTGAAATTCAGATATGGTATATTTTGTTTCCATCATGATCTGTAAGTGGTAGACCAATCACAAAAGACTGACTCATCTGACCAATCAGAGCAGAGTAGACTCTTGGGAAGGACTCTTCAGACTCTGAGAAAAGAGGTGATGCTGCAATGTATATTTTTTAGGTTTTTGACCTCGGATGCATGTAAACCAATTGTAGGACACCTCCAAAACAAAATTAGAAACCTTTAATATAGCATAATAGGAGCACGTTATTAGAAACAATTAGATTAAGTTCCCTCTGCAGACAGTGCATCTGGAATGGACAGTGTAAAATTGGTCAACAACAATCAGAAAAGATGGTTTAAAAATGGTTTCAGAATGGTTTCAGAAAAGATCGATTTTTCGATGTCAAGATATGATCAGAGGGTACTAATACTCTAACCTAAGTACACCATCAGGTATTACTAAAACTTCAAGCTGAATAAAATCTTTTCCCCCTTGAGATTACACAAAGATGCTGGAGGCAAGAGTTTGGTGGCTTTAAGGAGGCAAGAGTTTGGTGGCTTTAAACATGACTGTCAGGACATGTATTTTTAGCAAATCAATGTGTTTACTGTAATGTATAACAAAACATTGGATGAATATTGCAACAGCCTGTTTATGTAAACAGCAGCTTGTGCTTAAAATCTTCTGAAAATGTTTATTCTAAATCGTACATTTCACTTACAGTAGACTACAGTAAGTATGTGGGCTGGGCATAGCAACGTCCTGATATGTCTACCAGAGACCATCTGTACTTGCATGTTTAACTAAAGCATGTGGGTAGCAAAAGCATTTTAAATAATCCCTTCACTGATATGGTGCCATTTCAAATTTAGACATTCACAGGAGCATTCAGAAAAGTGTCATATTAATATGATTATCTTATGATGCTTACCATATTTGCACACGCTTTTTTTACAAACATTTTCAGGAACTAAGTGTTCTTATTCATATGCACCTATACACCCACGACAATATAGTCAATCTAGTATAATTTTGCAGCGTCCTCCAAGAACTGTAATTTTATTACAGTTTCCTCTCCTTATAGAGCCATTTAATATATCCCACCTACAGTAATTCCTATGATTTAAAAAGCAGTCCGTCTCACTTTTTGGCTATGCATCATACCCATTTTAAACTATTCCATCCTATCTTAAGTTAGCATGAAAATGTGCGCCAGGCCTTCTTTGTATCATACTCTTGTAAACAAACGGCAAATGATTTGTTTCCAGACTCATCTGTCTGTGTAAATGGCTCTATCTGAAAACGCAGCTCCATTTTGCTTTGCGGCCCTGGCAGCTGCTGTTATTTATGTTACCGCGGTAGTATTCAGGCAGTTGCAGCATTATGCTTTTGTCTCTGTTGATTCCCTTCAGTGGGTTAATCGGCTTTTGTTGCGAATGACCCGACGATGGCGCACTTTGGATAAGAGAGCATCTGGACCAGACTGGAGAGGAACTTGTTTGAGAACCACTCCTATATTTATGAATGTCAAGTGAGTCATTCAGTAAAGCTTAATGAGTAAATGTAAGCTTGCATAAATCCTTCAGTTATTGTCTAAGACCAAATCCCAGATACACTGATATGACAACCCTCATTCAAATTAATGTTAGATTTACAGTCACATTTAGACGTACAATCTGGCCACACATAACAAGCATTTGATTAATTAAAACTTGCATTAATCAGTGCAACTTTTATTTTTGCAGCAATCTGTCAAAACTCCCTTTTATGAGACAAGAGGAACAAGGAAGGTCTTCTAGTTAAAGTTTTTTTTTAAAGCACTCTCTAGTGACATGCACTCAAAGCAAAGCTCACTTGCTTGAGTCTAACATTCCAATTAAGTTATGACAACATTAAGGTTCCACTTTATTTTCGATAGTCCACCTTAGACATTCTAATTATAAGTAACTTTGCAACTACATGTAAACTAACTTTCATTAGAGTATTAGTGGACTGTAGATTGTGGTTATAGTTATTTTATAGTTACTTATAACAGTATTTGTTGGTTATACGAACGTTAAGAGAACATTCCATTTTATCATTTTGCAAACAATATGGGAACATCCAACTAAAACATTTCAGAATAAAACTTTAAGTATAAATAACATTTTGTGCTAACATTTTGAGATCATCGTCAAAGACCAGATAACTTTAAACTAAAGTACTTAAATATTCTATTAACGTTGTTGGAAGAATGTTTGTACATAACTTTAAGAGAACCTTGCCAGAATGTTAGCCAAAGTTCTGAGAATGTTCCCTGTGAGCTGGGTAGAAAATATTATTTCAATTAAAGGGATATCTCTTTAAGGTTATTTTTCTAACAACACAGACATTTTTTCTTGTTATGAGCCTAAACTTAACTAAGTATTGTTAAATGTTTGCTCAAAAAAAAAAAAGAAAAAAAGATAGAAAGATGTCAATGACAAGGAAAAATGAATGGGTACATCGTTTGCATTTAAATTCACTGAAAACTAAGGACCTGATTTAACAAAATCGTTGGACGTTTTCCAGGAACATAAAATGGTGGCTGACCACCAGTAAGTCTGACATAAACAAAACACCATTCAACCATATAACACTACCACCACTTTATGGTTGTAAAGTGCCCCCCATATGTATGTTCTCAGATATGAGTCTGACTCTTGGTGTTTCTGGCCACTGATACAACAAGAACAGATTACACCTTTAGCATCTGTGGCCAAATCGTAAATCACTATTGTAAGTGAGGCTGACTTTTAGCCCACAGAGTGGTAATATTCTACTGCATGTGAGGTTTTCTCTTTCTTTGACATCAGCCAAGTAGGAGATTCAAATTCCCCTGTGGTTAATTTACCTACTAAACACTAAAGGCAATTTGTCAGTTTAATGATGGTGAAAGGTTGTGTTTGAGCACTGTGAAGAGAGAGAGAGAGAGAGAGAGAGAGAGAGAGAGAGAGAGAGAGAGAGAGAGAGAGAGAGAGAGAGAGAGAGAGAGAGAGAGAGAGAGAGCAGCTTTGATGAATGTTTGGAGTTTCACATCAGCGTTTGAATTGATTTATACTGTTTGCTCATGTGTAATCAGAATTAATTTGAGACATTTTTTTCCTGAAACGTCATGATGATGCAGCAGCTATGTACAATTTAAGGAACGATTACTAATTAAGACACAATGTTATCTGAGCATCTTATTAAGACAGGATTTGTTTTACAGTAAACTCTTGATACCAGATTTTCAAATATTTAGAATACGGGATGTCCTTCTCTTATTGTGAGCATCTGGGGGTGTGGAACAATCTGCTTGTGTGACATATATAGTTCAAGGAGCGAGATCTGGTATGTCGTGACATCTCACGCCATTGGAAAGAACAGCATGAGAGAAATACTTTGGCTTGCTTTGCACAAGTGAGTGCTGAGAATGTGGCACAGGGCAAACGAGAGCACTTCTTTTCGACACACACCCATCCTCTTCCCATGGGATGTCATGGATTAAAAAAATGTAAGGGGTCATTAGTGGCTGTTGTCCCTGACTTGATGCCTAAGGCGAGATGTGACATGACCGGGCCCATACGAAAACATTGCCCACAGAGAGATCCTCAGATCCTCATCCATCTTTCACAAAGGCTCAAAGCATGTTTATCAAATATTAAATAATTAATAAATGTACTGTTCAGAACCATCTCACAGAATTTGACCAACCAATACAATGAAAAAACAGACATGCCAAAAAATATTTAGCTATTTTATTTATATATATATATATATATATATATATATATATATATATATATATGGTGCTAGTGCTAGTGCGGTGTCTCATGCCCTTGTCCTGTTAGGATTATTTTTTCATGAAATTACACAGGTATGAATGTCAATTACATGTTATATGCTACATTAGGCAGAGAATTAAGGATATTTATCCATATTAGGCTGATTAGAGCAAAGCAGATGACATCAAGAAAGGTGAGAAACAAAGAAAATGATTTAGTCTGTTGGCCGATTCATTAGGAAATTGTTGTTCTGTACTGTATCTCCTTGTGATAAAGATTCCGTGTAACTGTTGTAATATAGTAATGCCAATATTTTATGCTGAAAAGTGACTTTTTGCTAAATTGTAAGTATTCGCTACAGTTAAACATTCCCACGGTTCTGACGGCGGCTCACAATGATGTGGTGCAGTACTGATAAATTGAGCAGCTCACTCAGTTCGTCAGTGTAAATGGGGATGAGACTGAGAATAGAGCTCTTTCATCTTGGCTGATAAGAATGTCCTGATTACATCTAAATGTAGAGCAACATTTCCAGCATTATCAATCAACGCCACGTTCTCAGACCTCCACAAAAATTAGCTCCAAAATGATCTCCACCCATTTTAATTTTCCATGACAGAGCACATTAGTTCTTCCACCTTCCACAATTAGATCGGCAAATGATTACAGTTTCCGTGGCTGCGGAGCATCAAAAGAGAGATGATATTGCGGGACACATTTTCCTGGTGTGTTCCTGGAGAGTACGGCGTCTCGTGGGAAACCCTTTTTCATCAGCGACCGCCGAAGACCCACAATTCTTTGCATTTTTTCCATGCTGGTGAGTCTCATTCATTTCAGCCTAGGCCTTTGTGTCTCATGCAGTGTTGTCCCACTGAAAAGCTGCAAACCTTCCTCCGAACCTTTATCTCTTTTTTTTCTTTCTTTCGCCTCTTTTTCTCTCCACCCCCTCTCTCTTGTTCGACACTAACTGGGGCAGTCAAGCTGAAAACGAATTATGTGTAGAAATTTCCATAGACAAAAGGGAAGAGGATGACGGAGTCGTGATTCCTTTGCTCTTGTGTAGGCTACCTCTCCTCCATGAGAAGATGGATTTGCTTTCGCCTGAGAGGGACGGAGATGCTCTGTGATATAAATCACATTACTGCTGCTTTACTTAATTGATGGTGAATTTGTTGGTGGTGTCCCATAGGGTTTGGTAATCATGACATGCAGCTGTTAAGCACTGTCACTCTGGATCAATCATATCGGTTCACTCTGTTAACTAAGCAAAACAAGCATTCATCTCATTTGCTGGGATTTCCTTTTAATTAATTATATACGTTTGGTAGTGTAAAACGGTAGGAATTTTTCACATGTTATGACTATGATGCATCTTTCACGAGTCACCTCTGGCCATCTTTCTTGCAACATATCCATAGGGAGGCTTAACGGTGTGTGTGCCTGTGTTACTGGCCTGCGGTTCAAACATTTTTACAGCTGAAGGTCGGCAAGTCGCTGCTATTGGTCACTAATGGGTGTTTCTACAGCTAAATACTCTACATTTATTAACGGCTGCATAACTGACCGTAGCTTTTTAAAATCTGATCACAAATTAAATGTATTGCTTGTGAAAATTAGATGAAATTCTGTTCACTGACATTGTTCAGATGAACAATTATCAATGAATGAATTAAGCTTTGAATAAAGCTTTTTAAATGTACGTACTTCATCAACACACAGTAACACACTATAATGAGGAATGCACTATGCCCTCCAAAAAACTGGACATGCCCTAGGCATAGTGGGGTTTTTGACAATATGTGCATAAATCCTTGAACAAGATCACCATATCAAATCAATAAATTATTTCTGTATGTAAATGCATTAAATAAACATGCAATTGTTGCAAGAAACATATATTTGTTTTTAAATAGGCCTATTTGTTTTTCGGAGTTCTGCGTTAATTAATTTTCAGATTAATGTAATTTTTAATAATTTGCTTTCAATGCAGTTATCACACAATTATTAGAATGATGCTATTGTCCAAAACTCTTTGTCATTAAATCAAAGATCTTCCACTCAATGTCCAATCACAAGTAAGAGGCATTTGAGATGCACCAATGAGGCACACCTCAACATATGTAGTTGGATCACAAGAGACGGATCTTAATACTAAGTATAAACATGCTTCTTGGATGTACCAGAGAAAGTAGAGAAAAAGTGTAGAAGCAGCAGAAATAGAAGAAATAAAGTGTTACTTACAGCCTTGAGGAAAAACTGACCGACATAAACAGAGTCAATCTCAATAATCAATGAAAAGAAACTAATGACATACTGTCTAATTTCTTAGCTTAAAGTATAACTGCCTTTCTTTCCAATTAGCATGGCTGGCTTTGCCCAGAAGGCTGAATGCTATGAACAGACATATTTACCTCAGAATAATCAGCTTTGTTATTTCTCTAGCCAGCACCCTGGGATACCCAGATCATATTTAGACCTGGAAATTCCCCCTTTCATCCCCGGAAGGGTGAGCTAAATAGATGCACTGATTGAGCTGATGGGAGTGATTAAAGTGTGAATCTGTGCAGTGTCAGCAGGAACGCACACCAGCTTTTCCATGGTGATGAGGACTGCAGTGGTACATAAACGTGGTGCCATTGTGGAATGGTACATAAAAGAGCATGAAGCATGCTGGCCATCACTATGAACACTCATCAACAAAGTTAAAATTCTCATCAAGCTAAAACAAAAATATGCCCATCCATCAACCCTTGGTATGGTTGGTTGTGAAAAAAAATCTGCTTTATCATTCCAAGCTTGTCTAGACTCGTGCCAATAAACTCTTTTAAAGGCAGTTTTGAACTGTGACCAGCACAGCCTTGATTTCACAGATCTGTCAACCTGCATTACTGCATTTCTAATAATTCTCTTGCTTGGCTGGGCTGAGACGACAGCCAGCATCAATTACTGTGAGAAAGAAGGACCTGGAGCCGAGCCAGACCAGATCAGACCCCAGCACCCCTCACATACAGTACATGGAGCACAACTGGCCAGCCAAGCTGAATTCAACATGCAGACGAAACAATAGCCACCGCACCGTAAAATAATCTTATTAGCCGAGTTTACTCACACGGTTTAAAGGAAATTATTGCTTTGACTCATGTGGGCCTTTTTAATTGATTTATTTGTGCATCTTTGCCAAGCATGAGATAGGCAGTGAAAGCTTGGGACATTTCTGAATGGAATCCAAGATGCAGACTTATCTTCATTTGATTAACATATTGTAGGACTCTTGAGGCTCTTCGATCATTGATTTAAAAAGGGCAGTCCTGTAATGCATACTTAAATTATCCATTGGGTATGTCAATCTCTTTCACTTAAAGGGACACGCCACCCATTTGCATTAAGCTTTCCATTGTTAAAAACCCAGTCATACTATAGAATGGTCGTGCAACACTCTCTCATTTTCCCCTGAGAGAGAAATCCGCTACTTACCTTTTTCACTTCCTCCTACAATGACGCAAAAATCGTCATTATTTTACGTCATTGTAGGAGGAAGTGTAAGGGGGGGGGGGGGGGGGGGGGTCTGTAAAGACTGCAAGCACTAGCTCCCAACCTTTCAAACCCGCCCATAGGGGGTTGGACCTAATGCGCTAACAGACCTATCACAGATCAGTGCCAGTGCGATTGATTTCACTGGCAGAAACTTTTTGAAAATTTGTAAACAGACGAAATCATAGGAGATGTGTTGCTTTACAGCAGACGACCATGTCAGTGTGTGTTCTCAGTAGCCACTAGCTGCTAATAGAGTCGAGTCAGAAAGAACCTTAACTCCAGGCAAATGCTTTTAGCGCTACTAGCACTGCTAGTTCCAGACGTTCCTGGCTGTTCGTCGTCATCATCTGACAAGGTAAATATCGACGGAATTGCGGTTTTCACAAGCGCGGGTCTCTTCAAATGGTGTGTTCACACCGAACGCGAATTTTATTATTTTGGGATTGTTGTCTAGAATCCACAAGCACTAAAAAGTCATTTTCTGCATTTTATCGGCCAAGGAGGACCCAAATTAGAAATGTTTGTTACTATTCTACTACATATATCACCCACCTCAATACATATTCATGTCTCCACCGGTGGAATTACCCTTTAAGGCGGACATACACTGTGGGACTTCAGCAAGGTTACAAACTCACAATGTACGATTAGATCGCATGCAATATAAAGCCAATGCTCATGATTTATGTGCTCACACTATACGATCAGATCGCCGAGCTGCGACTTGACTGCTCACACTGTGAAACATGCGCGATAAACCCCCTATTTGTGTCTATAGACCATGATATTGTGTATCCAGAGATATTGTCAAAAGCCTCAGCTATCAATATCAAGAGGATTTGGCATTTCCAATTTATGTATTAAATTATTATTATTATTATTATTAGGGTAGGCCTATTAAATTGATATTACAATTAATTTGCCCCGCAATAATTTCATAGCGCATCACCGCATAACGCACTGCGAGGATAATAAAAGATTAGATAGATTATCTTACTCCGCATTGAAAATGATTTAAAAACATTTAGGTCAATTGTACAATGATTTATAGGCCTATAATTAAAATTATTAACTGTCCGAACACTGCAATAATCAGTCATCAATGAAAATTAAGAGCAGCCTTAAAAACAACTTGTTTAACTCTTCTCGTTTTTTTTACTGCTACTATAGCCTATATGGGCCACAAGAGGATTAAAGGAATTAGTTCACTCAAAAATTTTAATTCTGCCATGATTTACTAACCCTCAAGTTGTTTCAAATCAGTATGAATCTCTTTCTTTTGCTGAACAGAAAGGAAGATATTTTGAAGAATGAATATTTGGCATTTAAATATATATATATATATATATATATACTATGGAAGTCAAGCTGGTTGGTTATACCGACATTCTTCAAAATATCTTATTTTTTGTTCAGCAGAAATTTATACAGGTTTGAAACAACTTGAGGGTTAGTAAATTATGACAGCATTTTCATTAACTAATCCTTTAGGAAAATAAATCAAGACAGTTAGGCTCTAGGCTATACCCTACCAGCATTGACGATTTAACTCTCGTTGTCTCTGAGAAAATATGCGCCGAAAGCGCGTCAGTTTTTACTTATACTTTCTGTATAGTGAATTGGGGTCTGAGACTTATTACTGGCAACTCTTGCGCAATATTTGCACATTGCTTATGTGATATCCACTGACGTGGTTTAAAATATTTCCATGTGACGTGATAATTTTTCTTTATCTGCCAAATGATGGACAACGGTTCACATTTCCCATAATAATAAAATTAAGTAAATATGAAATAAATTACTAAAGAAAGTGAAAGTGAAAACAAGTCCATTAATGATCAAGTAGGCTACTAAAAATACTAAAAATAGGCACCGGTGTATAGGGCTTGGAAGACGTGGGTGGTTTATCCATATTGAACTGTAGGCAACAGTTTATTAAAGATCACCCTATATTCGTTTTATGTATTGCTGCATTAGAGGTGAAATGGTTTAACATCTGTTTTCACGCAGGCGCAGTGAGGGAAAAAAACTGAGTTTAGGGCAATCGGTTCGTAGCTTCAACCGTGCGATATCCTCAAGGGACATGCCAGAAATTCATCCGATTGCCGGTCGGGAGAGGTATATCACATCTTGTTTCCCTCTATGCAGCACGACAAACGATGCACGACAAAGTTGAAAATCGGCCCGACTCAAAAAAAGAGCCGCACGAGTCAAAATTCGGCTCAAAATCAGGCAAAAATTGCACAGTGTATGCTCAGCCTTATTAGTATTGTATCTCTCATGTCCTAACACATATGATTCAGTTTGATTACAGCTATGTGTTGCATTTGAACCAATGCAAGCACAGTATAGATTTACGGCAAGTCACTTTGTGTTTGACTTTTTCTTTTGTGTCAAGCTGGCTGCATTTCCCGGATCTAACGCTCGTTCATCACTACGATAGCCACATGCCGGATGTCAATTTCTTTAGTAGCATGCTCATAATGATCTAATGGGTGTCCCACCCCAGGCGCTGACAGCTGATCAGTGCATCCACATGAAAGATTTGCTCTGAGGTGATCGTGTTCCATTGATATTTTCATAGAGGTTAAAGAATCAAGATTGTGGCTTCAGCTACACTTCCAAGTGAAAACAAGAGGTTAACCAGATTGTAGAGGCTAACCAAATCAAATAGTTGGCTAATTCGGTTCCTCCCTCTGAAACAATTTTTTTGTGTGTGTGTGTGTGTGTGTGTGTGTGTATACTTTATTTCTAAGTATTTATACTGTCGCTCCGAGCAAGATGATGTTGTTGAGACCTTGGATTTTAATGTGATATAGTATTGGAGGCAAATATGTTCTTGTTTAATATTTCCTGCCGAAATATGTTTTGTGTTAGGTCAGTTACTAGTGTCAGCATTGTGCAGTAGGTACACCCATCTTTAATTTTCAGTTATCTGTGGAAATTGACCGTAAAAACTTTTGCAGGAGCAATTCATTTACAGACATTTATCTTAAAACACGGGTCAATTTAGGTCAAGGTATGGTCTATCAGTCAGTGATGCCCTCTGCTGGTTCGGGAGTCACAAAATGGCCGCTCAAACTGTGTTTCTGTGTGAACGTCTTAACACTCTACTAAAAACAAAGCTGGTGTTGATGATGAATGACCACCATCTGTATGATTAATGGGAGAAAATATATAGGACATATTGGCGACTTGTTCTGAAGCAACATTCTGAAGAGTAATCAAGCATAATATTTATTTTATTAGAGACTGACATTGTTCTTTGCAGTGTTGTGACCTAATATATCACCATTTTCTGGATAACAGTCCTGATGGTGTGCTTTATCAGAGAGCCTGCTGGAGTTTGGCTGAATGCTCTGGAAAAAAGGATGAGAGAGGTGGCTTGAGGCGTGATTGGTGTGTGTGTTAGCGAGTGATTGTGATGTGTGTAAGAAGAGTAAGCTGAGATGAGATCTAGTGGAGTTGATCCTGAGTGGGAATTCAATGGCGAGAAGGAGAGAATATGTGCTTCTATCGAAGTGCTTGTCCTTTTTCTTAGCCAGAGTTTTTTTTTTTTGTAAAGAAATTAATACTTATATTTAACAAGGACACATTACATTATCATTGATTATTTACTGTCGAAAGTAACAGTCAAGACATTTGTAATGTAACAAAAGATTTACAAATATGTCATAATATTAATATTTTTTACCGTATTTGTGATCAAATAAATGCAGCCTTGCTGAGCATTAAAAAAAATGTTATACCAACCAAACTTGTGAATGTTAGTGAATGTCACAGCCATGAACCATAGTTTGCTACTTGTTTGCAAATGTTACCAGGGGGAGGGACATGCTCACTCTAAATCTAGATCTAAAAATCTATTTAATGCATCAATATTTGAGTCATCAATATTTTTGGTTTATCATATTGAGTGACTATATGTTAGCCAAAAGCTGATTAATTCAATATTTTTGAGGACACTATAGCATTCACACATGTACTGCATGTCTCATCAGCTAACACTAAAACCTTTCTGGTTTTCGTTTTTCTGCAGAACAAAAGGATAATTGAATTAATATTTGATTGCATGAATTTAATACAATGGCAGTAAATTGTTACTCTAACACTTGATAAAATGCTCAAGTGTGTCATCAAAAAGGAAATTGCGGGACAGCGCACAGAAGGGCAATAGCAGCCTCCGTTGTACTGTATAATTCTTAAATATCAGGTTGTTTCTCAGTAAAACCAGTCAGCGCACTTAGAAAATGATCAGCGAACCATGTACTTTTGTGCTGACACAGTTGGGTACTTTATTAACCGTAAAAGTGAGTAACTATGTCCAGATTGTATACTGCCAAATACTACAGAATTCTCTTTTTTTAAGTGATTGGTTGCAAGTTTGGTTTGCAAACCATTCAAACTTTCTTTTTTATTTATATAATTTACAATTGCTTCCATTTGTCAGTGTAACACCTTTATGTATTTCAGTAGCTTACAGTCACAGATTTGATTGATTTACTGATTTAAATGCAACAAAGCACGTTCAGATGAGAGACTGAGAAATGGAGCATGTCTGTGACAGCTATGTGCATTGCCACCTTTAACCGGTTCTGCCAATGACTTAAGGGTTTTTTAATGTCTGGTAAAGAGAGGATTCAGAGTGAAATAACCTCAGATAGCTTACCACAGCTGCTGTTCTCGGTAAACACAAAGAAAGATCACATAATCACTGATTTTAAAAGTCAGTGAGTCAGTCAGAGTAAATAGATTTTTAGAGGGGCTGAGATGAAAGATGGCAGTTGAAGTCCTAAATATGGCAGAGAGAGAGAGAGAGAGAGAGAGAGAGAGAGAGAGAGAGAGAGAGAGAGAGAGAGAGAGAGAGAGAGAGAGTGTGTCTTGAAACATATTTCTTTTCCACTGAAGCTGGTGCTGGTACTGGTGCTGGAGCTGGTGGCCAATCTGGAACCAGGCTGTGCTTTTCCATGCAAAAAAAAAAAAAAAAGAAAGAAAAAAAAGAAATCTTGGATCGATGTCCAAATCCTTTTTTTTTTCTAAACAGACCCCGAAAGTGCTCTTGAACAAAGGAACCCATGATGCTGGTGAGAAGAACCTAAACACCTCAGGCAATGCTACATGAGGAAGACTAAATGGAGGGAAAAAACAATAAAATCAATAACATTCTAGTGTGTATTTACATGAAGCATCAAAAGTACCATAAAGCAATTGAAGATAAGGATGTGAAGACTTCTAGGATGTCTCTTCCAGGCCCTGTATTATGAGCCACCAGCCATTTCCAAAAAGGTTTTGCTTGTTTTTGTTTGAAACTAATGTGACACATCAGCTTGTGGAGGCGTTTACATCAGGAAAGCAGATAGGGGACAATCAAAGGAGGGCAAAGGCACACACAAAGAGACACATCAAAGCACACCGGCTACAAAAAACACATCTGAGTTTTTGAGAAGACGTTCTCGCCTTTGAGTCCATTTACTTTTTCAACCAATCCACACTTCAGGAACCTCTTAGGCAAGAGAAACAGCAAAAAGCTAGAAGAAATAGCAACTATAGCTCATTTGCCAACAGTATGGTTCAGGTGAGCGCAGCAGCAGCGATGGTCCGTGAGGAGCACTGCAGATTTTTTTCTCAACCTTTAGTCAAAGTGAATACCAGAGCGGGTTAATATGCTGTGACCCCCCGTGCGTTCCTGACACAGAACTGGTATGAGCTCACTGCAGACATTTATTCCATTAAAGCCAACTTTTCACCTCATTTCCTTCTAAGGCATTTTCAGAGAGTGAGGCTGAGAAAGGAACAAAGGGTGGGAAAAAAACGTGACAGAGAGGGAGGAGTGCAGGTAGGTCTGAATTTAAATCTAAGGCAGGCCTAATGTTCCCTTCTGGAGTGAATTGATCAGTTTTTTTCCACACTATCATGCGACCCCCAGACTGTGAAATGAGGGTTTGTGTGCACTATAAAATCAATATGTTAACATCTGGTTTATCAATCCCCAAACTATGGCTAAAGGGCTGTTAAATTAAAATGTAAACTTTAATTAATTGATATGACAAATATTAATCAAATTAATCGGATATTATCAATATTTGCTGAAGAAATCCAAATAAAGTTAATTCAAAAACATTATATTAATCATCACAAAAAGTGGCTTTAGAAGTCTACAGGTCCTTCTCAAAAAAAAATAGCATATTGTGATAAAGTTCATTATTTTCCATAATGACCAAGTATTGAGTGCATAACTAAACATAATTATTTGAAGGTTGACTTTTTTTTTGTATTAAAAACACTTCTTTTACTGGCCAGATGAAATATTCAAATTTTTTGAGACAGGAATTTGGGGTTTTCATGAGCTGTGTAGCGACAATGACTTTGTAGGAGAATTATTAACTCAAAGGGGAATAATATTCATGAGATGATGAATATGCATTATCGTATACACAAATTAGATTATCCCAAATAGGGAATAGGTTAAACCTCGCCGTATATGAATCATCAACACGATTGCTCGTATTAATCATTAACATAGGTCGGTAAAATCAGATCAACTATCAGGGTAAACTTTGATATGATTCAAACTTAGTTTATCATGCACTCGGTCGTTTACCAGCCTGTAAACATCAAAAATACCCTTCCTGTGGCCACCAGAAATTATATTTTTGCGTAAGGCACTTTAGATATCTCAATATAACTCAAGTAGAGCTTTGTAGCACAAGATCCGCATTTTCAGGGACTTCAAGTTTATAGAACAATGAGACAGATTCAATTCAAAAGATTATAGAGTTTAATAAAACAAGACTAAAGATTACATAAACTACTTAAATCACGCAGGAGTAAATATGCATAGCAAAAACAAACAATTACAACAACAAAAGAACGATTGCAATACGAAATATTAGAGAGAGAAAGTTAGAGGGTGAGAGAGAGAGAGAGAGAGAGAGAGAGAGAGAGAGAGAGAGAGAGAGAAATCAGTTCAGACAATTCAAACGAGACCCAAAGGCTTTCTTAGGAGTATCTAGACAACCTTAAACAGCACTTAATTTGGATTGTACGTTACTTTGATATGGTCCCTTTGGTGTAGCTGTGTTACAAAAGGAACAGGCTGATGTCCAGAGTTTCGTTCGGACGGAGGTAGGTGTTGCGATCTCTTCAGCTCGTATGACAGACGCTTGATCTTAAATTAGCTTCGTTCGTGAGTGCACTGAACGAAAAAGAATTATCAAACTGAGGTAGCTCAAGAAAAGAAAGAACTTAGATTAAAACAAAGTGGGAAAAACGACGCGGAACTCCGGCTGGAGTTCGCAGGAAAGTTGGGATCTCTCTCTGGCGTAGGACTGCTCGCTGCCTCAAGGAGACATGGCGCTTCTCTTTTGAAGGCACCCGAGACACGCCTTTCGTACGCCTCTGATCCAATCATTTGGGAGGCAGCGTGTCGACAAACCTTGTGGTTCGCGAAGTACATGCCTTCTGGGTCATGTGCATGGGAGATTATAAATTTAGTAATAATACACTTCTAAAACTAGGATTAATAAAATGTACCTCATATTGCATTTTGGGTTAGTGATTCGATCTTATTCGATTTCTCTGATTCCAATCATACCACTCGTGGCATTCCTAGGGTTAGTAAAATGTAGATACGTGATATTTCGTGATTAAACGAATGTCAGACTGATCACATGTCATAAAAGCTTACAGTTATATCAATTGGGTCACAAGGGAATCCTGAACACAACCAGAAAGCATTTGTACATTTGAAACGTTACGTTTAACTACAGTGGTTCAGAATGATTGTCTTTTGGTGTGTGCGTGTGTTTGTGCGTGTGTTCAGAGTTCGTCGCGTGGTCAGTCACGCGCTGGACTCCTGATCGTCTTCAGTTCCGTGTATGTGTGTGCGTTCCTTGAATTTGATGAGTTTAAGTCTGGACTACAATGACCAGTGTGGTTCATTACACAAGGTTGTCTGTGTTTGTGGGGTGTCGTGCAGAGGGGACACCACGGGACCTCCGGCCAGAGAGGCGCCCCTGTTGAGTCACATGTGGTAAGACAGAGGACCCTGTGATTACTTATCAGCGAAAAACGCCGCGGGGGCACTTCTGGCATCTGTAATTTAATTAAGTCCCATCGCCATTTGCTTGTGTGTGAATCAGTAACTTAAAAAGTCCCATGACATCTGTTTCTTTCACAATCTGAAAAATGGAGGAGTGTTTACTTAATTAGAGACTTATTTGATTAAAACCACATGATTGTGTTGATCATCTGACTATTGCTACATTCCCCCCTTGATGGTTCGGCAGGACCCGTGTGGTTGGGCCTCGTTGAACCATCACGGCCGCATTGGTCAGGTGGCAGGTAAATCATGGAGGTTGGATGCTGCAGATGATGGTTAGGGCTGAGGGCTCAGCTCTATAAGGTTTCCCGCGTTCTCTAGCGGGGAGTCTTCTTTCCGAGGGCCCCTACGGAACCCTCCGGACATGGCTTGGGTGACCCTGGCTGTTGAGGCTCGCATCTCGTTGAGTCGTCGGTACAGGACGTAGGTCAGGCCCAAGGTTAGGACGTGGCCGATGATCGTTGAAATGCACAAGGCAGTGTCTGCGGCGGTCCAGGCTTGGACGACAGGTGAAGTGTTCAGGATGGGCATTCTGGACAATGCTTGGAGGGCTGTGTCAAGGGGTGCGATGTCGATGATCTGTGACCCCCCTTTCTGAATCCAGTTTTCCAGTTCTGGAGCGAAAGTGAAGTTGCGATCCTTAAAGAAGGGTGGAATCTCTAGTTCGGATTGGTATTCTTCGCTCGGGAGGTGATACAAGGCTAGGTCGTCCAGGTGGAGGATGGCTCCTCGTGGGACTTGAATCCACATGGTCTGGTTAAGCAGGTTGACGCGTGTAGCGGTGTCGTGCTGGTCGTAGGTCAGTGTCGCCGCCCGAACTGGAGTGTTAACGAGCCACCGATCCCCCACGATCTCAGCTTGCGTCTCGGTGACTTGGCTGCGAGGTTTAGCATCTGCCGGGCAGCGTGCACCGCTGGCCAGATGTTGCAGGCCGCAAATCCCATCAGTGTTGTGTCTTAGGAAGGGTTTGCTTGGGCAGAGGTAGTGAATGTCTTTGGTGAGGGTACACATGTGCAGGTTTGGGGCTAAGTACAGCTGTGTATTGCTGTCGTGGTACGCTACCGCTTCGGGTGTCCGTACCTTGAAGTAGGTGTTGCTCTGCCAAAATCCTACGTTGACAATATCCTTGAGTCGGTAGATTCGGCTTGATTCTATGATGGGTAAACTCAAGAGGAATCCTACCTCCCGCTGTGCGGGGTCAACATACAGGGGAATGGCACTGCCCAAAGAGTAGGCAAGGTGGATTTGTATCGGGTCCGTGGGTGTTGTTATGGCAGAAGCCAGCACGGTTTGCACCAGGCTTAGGGGTATCAGGTATGGCGGGATCCTACCAATGGCTAAGCTGTCCATGGAGGAACTTACTTCTCGGTGCATGTCGGTCATTAATGCCGTGACCAACTGTGTCTGGGCAAAGTCATTCTGGAAAACTGTGAACAGCTGTTTCATGGAGCTCACAGTTTGATTCAACATGACGCTATGAGTGTTGAGGATTGTCACGGTTACTCTCAGGGTCTTGCCGATGGTTTTCAGGGGTGCCCTTTGTGCGTTGAGTTGTTCTTTTAACTGTGGAAGTTCCGTCTGAATTTCGGCTACGTGCCGTCGCACCGTGGCTATGTTAACGGCGTTGACACTTGACATGCCAATGTTGAACAGTGTGCCTACGGCGGCAGCAGCTCCGAGCAGCGCTCCCAGGAACCGCTTGTAACGTTTGTTGTGTCCTCCCAATTCAGCTTGGGTAACGGTCATCTTCTCAAGTTGGTTTAGCATGTGCTCGACATCGGCTTCGGCGTGGTTGAGGGCGGTTTCTGTCCATCGGGCACCTGCCCAGCTGTACTGGGCTACCGCTCTTGGGTAGTGCGCAAGGTAGACATTTCGAGGGTCGAGTCGCACGTACACTTTCTGCGTGTGCGTTCAGCAATTGGTAATCAGCAGTCCAGGTTGATCCCTCAATACAATGCCCGAGGCCGGTCCTGGTGCGATGACGTCGGCTGGCGGCTGGCCCCTGGTGGACTGAAAACACATGATGGCAATCCACAGCAGCATCCTATTATAGGCAAGAGAGAGAGGTATGGAGGAAAAGGGGAAAGAGAGAAGGCATAGGTCAGCGATGTTTGTCCCAGGTAGTGTGGGACATCTTTTTTTTTTTTTGCTGCGATGACGGCGGTTGAGTTTTAGTTTTCATTGGCCCCTTCCGGTCTGTCCCTACTAGAGGCCACATGTCTTTGAATCTGATTGCGGTGGACCCATTTGAGAACTGGTTCTCTCGGCCCCCGTTTTAGCTGGATTTGGTACGCAACGGGGGAGAGTTTGTTCACAATTTCGTGAGGTCCCGTCCAGTGGGGCAGGAACTTCTTTGACAACCCCTTGGGTGGCAGGGCGAAACTGTAGTACAGGACTTTGTCGCCCACGTTGAGTTCCTGGTGTGATGCTTTTTGGTCATAATATGTTTTCTGCCCTTCAGCGCTGTTTTTCAGATGTTGATGGGCGAAAGCGAAAGTCGTTTTCAAGTGTTTATGGAGCTCGTCCAGGTACTGGGACGTGGTGTAGGCGGTGACGAGGTTGTGGTCTCCCGGTTGATACAACAGGTGTAATGGCAGGGTCATCTGCCGCCCGGTCATGAGTTCAAACGGGATTGGATGGTGACTAATGTGAAGTTTAGCTTGTACCCCTAGACATCTCCAGATCTTTTGCATGATCTCGGCAGTGAAGTGGGTACCTCTGTCTGAGTTGACTCTTAGTGGCAATCCGAACCGGGAGAAGATGTGGTTCATCAGGAGATATGCCGTTGTCTGGGCAGTGTCGTTAGGTGCTGGCAAACACTCTACCCACTTGGTAAACTGACACACCACCGTGAGAAAGTACTTGTTGCCTCTTGTTGACCTGGGCAGAGGTCCTACCCAGTCAATTTGGAGGTCTGACCACGGGAACGTGATTCCTCTGCGTTGCAGTGGGGCTCTGTGATTTGGGTTTGATGGTTGGAATTGACAGCAGACCAAGCATTCTCTCACATACTCAGCCACATCTTGTTGCATGCCTGGCCAGTATGCCACCTGTCTAAGTGTCTCATACGTGGCTTTGGTACCGTGGTGTCCAGCATAGGGTGTGTTGTGGGCGTGCATTAGCATTACCCCCCTTTGGCAGAGTGGCACCACGAGTCTAGGCGGTGTGGTGTCATCAGTGCCAAACCACAGAATGTCGTCCCGCACACTCAACATATGCCTTGAGTTATGTAGATGTCTGAGGTATGAGTCAGCATCGATGTCTGATGGTGAGATCGGGTGGCTGGCGGGGTCAGAGAGGTGGTCGAGAATTGTCTTAATGGCAGTGTCCGTGGCTTGCATGTCCACAATATCGTTGTTGGAAATTTGCGGATATAGCGACAGTATTTGTGAAGCTGGCACCGTAGGAGGTGAGGGGCGTTTGCAGCGGGTTAGTACTGCAACAATGGGGGTGGGTAAGGGGTTTGGGGGAGACCACAGTTCACTGTGGTCGGCGCCGGTTTTGGCAAGCGCATGTGCCGCTGCACACATTGCTGTCAAAGTACCTGTGAGAGGTCAGTGGTGGCTGTAGGGGCTCTGGTGTGTTCGGCATAGTAGCAGGTTAGTTGTCAGAGCAGTTTTGACATGCAGCCAGGCCGTTTCCCAATGCTGACTTGTGATTTTGTGCATATCGGGCCTCGACATCACGTCCTTGGAGAGCCATTAACCACGTGGCTATGCGTGCATTGGTTACTACGCCATCTCGAATGCGTTGGCTATTGAGGAACATTACGGGCTGGTGGCAAGTGTCTATTATGACTTTCTGTGCTCCAATGTAGCTGGAGAAACGCTGTATGGCCCATACTGTACAGAGCAACGCTTTTTCGCAGTCTGAGAATTTGCATTCTGGAGGGAGAAGTGTCTTGCTGGCGTAAGCGACCACCTTTTTGTCTTGGTCGTGCCGTTGGTATAGGCCAGCACTTAGACATTGGTCAGAAAATCCAGCTTCCAGGTAGAATTCTTTTTGAGGGTCGGGGTATGCGAGACAAGGAGCCGTGCATAAATGTCTTTTAAGTTCAGTCATGGCATGTTCTTGAGCAGCTGACCAGACGAAAGGGCAATCTTTCTTCAGCAGAGCGGTGAGGGGCCTGGCGATGTCTGAATAGTTTTCGATGAACTGTCGAGAGTAATTGCATACCCCTAGAAAACTTCTTAGTTCGGAGACGTTAGTGGGAGGCTTGATGTTTTGAATGGCATGGATACGGTTTGATTGTGGTTCGATGCCATGGGGTCCGATGAGCAGGCCCACGTAGTTAACCTTGGTACGGCACCACTGTCCCTTGTGGAGGGCTATTTTGGCACTGGCAGTGGATAACTGGTTCAAAACATAGTCTATTTCTTTCAGGTGGTCGGCCACCGTCGTGCTCTTCATGAGAACATCGTCTACATAGATCAGATTACCTCTCATCCTGGCGTCTGGGCAGGCCTTGTTTAAGAAGATGTTGAATTCAGCTGGTGAGTTGGCATACCCGAACGGGCATCTGTTGAAGGTGAACTGTCGGTTGCCAAATGTGAATGCTAGCTTGTGTTGGTCTTCTGGGTGTACTGGAATGGTCCAGAATCCAGAGGCCAGATCGAGAGTAGAAAAGTTGGTGGCTCCTCTGATTCGGGGTATTTCCTGTTCCAGCTGTGTCATGGGCCACCGTGATAATGGCACCTGTTGATTCAGCTTTCGATAGTTAATGGTGGGCCGCCATTTCCCATTCGGTTTGAGAACGGGCCAGATGGGGGCAGAGTAGGTGCTGTTACATGGACGGATGACACCTTTCTCAAGCATGGATTCGATGATTTCCTGCACTGGTTCGAGCGAGGCAATGGGAATTTTGTACTGCTTGACGAAAGAGGAGCCTCGGGATGCGTGGGGATGCGCACCGTGTGGAGGTGGGTAAGGCCACAGTCTAACGAGTCTTTGGCAAAGGAGTCTTTGAACTTATAAAGGACTTGTCTTAGTTTTTGGCGGTCTGCGTCGTCCTGAAGCGCATCAGCATCTTGTAGAATTTGCTGCACTTGAGATTCAAAGCCTTGATATGGCTCCTTTGTTGGTGTGTCATCGGTTGGGTTGATTTTTAAAGGTGTAGGAGGTGCATTAGTCTCACTGACAGGCTGGTGGGAGACTGTGTACACTGCGAGGTGTTGGTCCTCTGTCAGCTCAGTTCTGCATACTTGGTCTTTGGATACTGGCATGACAGATGTGATGGCAATGAGTTGGAAGGGTACTGTGAACACTGTGTTGTCAGTGTGCCCTTCAGGTATCAGTGCAGGTGGGATGGGCCCGATGACAGGTAATACAAGTTCAAAGTCATGAAAGTCGTGGCTCACTAGCCATCCTAGCCTGTAGGATCTGGGGATGTTGATGTCCTTTGCTGTGCAGTTGTTGAACAGAATGTAGACAACCCGAGATGACATTTCTGTGAGGGGTGTGGCTTCGAGTGTGAGTCCGAGGTCTTCACATTCAAGGGGAGGTTGGAAGAAAGCCAGTGTGTGGTTTAAGCTTTGGCCACGTCGCATGTTGAGCCGTACAGTGACCCCAAATTTGCAGGTGTTTGAAGTCCAGTAACGGCTCGAATTGATCCAGCAGGTCCTTGCCTATGAGAAATGGATAAATGTTCATTGGCGAAACGTAGACAGGGTGTACTAGGCTCATAGGACCAATTGCCAGGTGAATGCGAGCTACGTTTCTTAGTTGGATTTCATTTTGGCTGTATGACTGCACATTCAGCTCACAAGTGTGGAAGTTAAGAGTTCGATTCTGTTTTTGAGCTTCAAATTTAAGTTTTTCAAAGAGTTCGGTCGATATGAGCGTGAGATCGGAGCCTGTGTCCACAAGCGCTTCGAGTCTCACCTCTTTTTCCAAAGTGATTGTTAGGTAGAGTCTGCGTGCTACTCCTTTTTCGATCAGGTTCCCCAGGAGTTTTGGTGTGGGGTCTTGCGTGTTGATCGATAAACAGTGCGGGTATGTCTCGTGTGGCTCGTTATGGGTGCAGATCAACAAGACAGCACTGTCTGGTACCCTTTGTGTGAGCGCTGCTGCAGTTTTGTTTAGGAGGTGCAGCGTTTTGTTCAGGGAGTGCGGTTGTCAGCCGGAGTGAGTGAGGGGTGCTGTCAGTTGGTGATGCAACAATGAATTCACTGGTCTGTGGCTGACCACCAGCGTTCTGGGGGGCTGTCAGTTGGAGGGAGTGAGTGGAGTTGGCTTCATGTCTCCGGTTTAGTCATGCGGTGTCTGGTTTATCCTTGTCTTCCTTGCGAGGTTTCTTTTGAAGAAACTCTCTCAGTACGCTCAGAAGTTCAGCAGCTTCAACCGTGGCTGTGTTGTTTTTGTTGGATTTCAGCTCCAACTGTAGCTTATCCGTGTCGCGTCGAGAGGGGTCCTTCGACCGGTTCTCTGGGCTTAGTGTTCGGGGAGATGGAGGTCGGCTCCTTCTGGGTTGCCGGCCGGCTTCCCAGGTGCCCCCTCCCGTTTGGTTGTGGGAGGGGCGAGGCCGGTCCCAGAATTGCCTAGAGTGGTCGTTCTGTTGCCTTGGGCGAGCACCCCCACGACCGCGCTGACCTCTGTTGGCCTGAAACGGTCTTGACTCTCTGTTGACAGGTTTGTAAGTGGGGTTTTGTGCGCCCTCTAGGGGCAGCTCTGAGCGGTGCTCAGAGATGGGGCAGATTGTGGGGTTTCTCACAGTCTTTGCTGTAGGCCTGCGTGGGGTCGTTGTACATT
Organism: Meda fulgida; assembly: GCA_030578275.1. Lineage (NCBI taxonomy): Eukaryota > Metazoa > Chordata > Actinopteri > Cypriniformes > Leuciscidae > Meda > Meda fulgida. The sequence goes on along the minus strand of CM060623.1, from coordinate 22,612,269 downwards.
AGCTGGTCTACTTCGGCGTCCAGTTCCTGTCGGGTCAAGGATTTTGGGTCGCCAGCGTCCTTGGGCAGACAGCCGGTTGTCATGGCTCTTAACCAAGCATCCAGATTGCTCCAATGGGCCGCGGGACTGGAAGCGCGTGACATTCTGGCTCACTGGGGGCGAGAGAAACACAACACACACAAAAAGGGCCAATGCAAGCTTTGTTTTATTTTTGAGGCTAACGAGCCGTAGTACGGTCGTGCCGTCTATATAAATTTCGGTTAACTGATGTAGACCGTTAGGTGGGCCAATTTATGCGGGTCAACTTGGGACCCGAAAATAGAGGCTGCTTGGTTGTCACTCTTATTGTTTAACTTCCTTGGGGTCTCTTGGTGAACTGAAAGAAACAAATCACAACAGAACAAAACAAAACCAAAGGGAAGAGAAGGTTGAAAAGGGAAAGAGCCAAACCAAATATTGCAGTGAAAATAACACCTAAGTGAATTGACCTGTTCTGTAGCGTAACCTCTACGAGTTAAGAGGGTGTGTCTTAGGGGGAAAGAGGTAAGCCAAACGCTTAGAAAATCTATCCGGGGGGAATATCTAATATTCTGTGGCTTATATTATGTTTCGGGGTTTTATCAGAGTCAGTTCAGTTTTTTTCTTCTTTACCTGAGGTAAACTGAGGTCGAACCCAGCTGGCCCCAGCAAGCGTGGTCAAACTCTCCGGCGCCGCCAAACACTCGACCGCCGTGACCCCGGGTTGTTCGTTGCTCTGGTCGCGGTTACGCCCCCTCAAACAGCGCGTGACATGTAAACACCACCTGGTAATCTTTGAGGTATCAACCGGCCGACCGCACTGCAAAGGTGGGCGGGGCCCAGAACCCACCAGCGAACTGGCGTGGCGGTTTCGCCTATGGTTTGTGCACCGTTCCCAACAATTGACTTGTGCGATGGCTTGATGGTTGACCCTACAAAGCACCAGATTGCTGATGTCACTTACTGCGTGCCGTAAACCGTGGCAGAGATAAAACCACCCGAGAGTCACCGCACGGTCGGTGTCGGCGACGCCAGTCAGCAGACTCGCCCACCGAGATCAACCAGGACTCCCACAATCCACCACAGGTGAGAGGTTTTTACCTATACAACAAGCAGAATGGAATGAACAAGGGAGCTTAAAGTGAATTAAGATTTTCCTTTCTTAAACCAAATTGAGTAATTTAGGTATGTAAAACAGAAACTACAATGAACCTGAAGAGGGGTGAGGTAGTAAATAAATGACTTTGAAGAGAAAAACTAATTTGCCTGGAAAGGAAAACTAAATTAGAAGATGAACGGCTTTTGCCAACCGATGATAGCACAACAATATATTTGACAGGATGGTAGTTATTGAAAGATAACCTAACCCGATTGGAAGTTAGCAATAACTCAATGTAGGTGGAAGCCGGAAACGGGAGCGGTAGGCCGCTGCAGTGGGTTTTGGAGCCTCAAGGGGGCGCACTTCCTCTCTGTGGTCCACCTGGACTGTCTGACACAATTTAAAATTTCAATTAAAATTGGTTTAACTCAAATCCAAATGAGCCTGGGGGAAATTGAAAAAGGATTAGACTGGTTTCTTATAATAATCGTAACAACACTGAAGTGTTGTAATGATTATAAAATAATCCTCGAAAAAAAAAGCATAAATGAAAATAATTTCACACAGTTTAAGTTCAGTAGAAGGCTGATAGCCGGCTTGAGAAGGGTGTCTGTTTCTCTCCATGTGAGCTCTCAGTGATTTGGACTGAGGGATTCTATGATTCAAGCCCCTAATTCACTTCCGTGAATTGTACTTGAAAATAAAATGTCTCAGCCCAAGAGGAGGATAGTTTTAACGAACTAGCAAGCTGTAAATGCACGTGTGTATTTAGGCAGCTTATTCAACAATCATCGCAGTAAATTTGGAGGAAAGCACAACCGGAAGGGAAGCAACGGGTAGCAGGTCCTACCTGCTATTGTCCACGCGGTGGCGGGGTCGCGCGCACGTGAGCCAAACTCACGAGCGTAGTAATTTGAAACTGACGCGCGCCTGTTAAGGAAATCCAAAGTTTCCTCACGCACAGATTCCTACACGACACAAGTATACACACATTTCACAAGTATACTTTACGAAGATCACGGCGGATCTCTTTGTGCTCGGTCTGCACAGAAAATGAAACGGAATTTTCACCGGGTAGCTAAGCCGTTTTAAAACCCGAAATTATCGTTGCTATAACGACATAAAATAAAGATCTTTTACTGACGGGAGGATTCTCGCTTCCGCAGTAACTTAATATACCGGTAATGCGACTGAGTGAAGATTTCTTCGTTCAAACAGGATTTCGAACAATATTAACATGTGCCACAGCCAAACAAAAAGAATGTTTTTCTTTTCCTTCACCTGGGCCTTTTAAAATATTGTGACTGCAGTTTTCATCACATCCAGTAGTGTCAAAAAGAAATGCTCTAGACCTCTCTTTAGCACTGTTGGTCTGGCTTATGCCTTTTTGCCTTGCTCAGTTTCTGATTCTACTATAACGTTATACAAAGCGGACGCACGTACGCAATATTAAACTCCCAAAACACATGAATATGAATCTGAATATTGGTCCCAAAATGAAGTTTGAAAATGCCCGCATTCTCCACCATATAAATGTAGCGACAATGACTTTGTAGGAGAATTATTAACTCAAAGGGGAATAATATTCATGAGATGATGAATATGCATTATCGTTTACACAAATTAGATTATCCCAAATAGGGAATAGGTTAAACCTCGCCGTATATGAATCATCAACACGATTGCTCGTATTAATCATTAATATAGGTCGGTAAAATCAGATCAACTATCAGGGTAAACTTTGATATGATTCAAACTTAGTTTATCATGCACTCGGTCGTTTACCAGCCTGTAAACATCAAAAATACCCTTCCTGTGGCCACCAGAAATTATATTTTTGCGTAAGGCACTTTAGATATCTCAATATAACTCAAGTAGAGCTTTGTAGCATAAGATCGGCATTTTCAGGGACTTCAAGTTTATAGAACAATGAGACGGATTCAATTCAAAAGAATATAGAGTTTAATAAAACAAGACTAAAGATTACATAAACTACTTAAATCACGCAGTAGTAAATATGCATAGCAAAAACAAACAATTACAACAACAAAAGAACGATTGCAATACGAAATATTAGAGAGAGAAAGTTAGAGGGTGAGAGAGAGAGAGAGAGAGCGAGAGAGAGAGAGAGAGAGAGAGAGAGAGAGAGAGAGAGAGAGAGAAATCAGTTCAGACAATTCAAACGAGACCCAAAGGCTTTCTTAGGAGTATCTAGACAACTTTAAACAGCACTTAATTTGGATTGTACGTTACTTTGATATGATCCCTTTGGTGTAGCTGTGTTACAAAAGGAACAGGCTGATGTCCGGAGTTTCGATCGGACGGAGGTAGGTGTTGCGATCTCTTCAGCTCGTATGACAGACGCTTGATCTTAAATTAGCTTCGTTCGTGAGTGCACTGAACGAAAAAGAATTATCAAACTGAGGTAGCTCAAGAAAAGAAAGAACTTAGATTAAAACAAAGTAGGAAAAACGACGCGGAACTCCGGGCTGGAGTTTGCAGGAAAGTTGGGATCTCTCTCTAGCGTAGGACTGCTCGCTGCCTCAAGGAGACATGGCGCTTCTGTTTTGAAGGCGCCCGAGACACGCCTTTCGTACCTCTCTGATCCAATCATTTGGGAGGAGGCGTGTCGACAAACCTTGTGGTTCGCGAAGTACATGCCTTCTGGGTCATGTGCATGGGAGATTACAAATTTAGTAATAATACACTTCTAAAACTAGGATTAATAAAATGTACCTCATATTGCATTTTGGGTTAGTGATTCGATCTTATTCGATTTCTCTGATTCCAATCATACCACTCGTGGCATTCCTAGGGTTAGTAAAATGTAGATACGTGATTTTTCGTGATTAAACGAATATCAGACTGATCACATGTCATAAAAGCTTACAGTTATATCAATTGGGTCACAAGGGAATCCTGAACACAACCAGAAAGCATTTGTACATTTGAAACGTTACGTTTAACTACAGTGGTTCAGAATGATTGTCTTTTGGTGTGTGCGTGTGTTTGTGCGTGTGTTCAGAGTTCGTCGCGTGGTCAGTCACGTGCTGGACTCCTGATCGTCTTCAGTTCCGTGTATGTGTGTGCGTTCCTTGAATTTGATGAGTTTAAGTCTGGATTACAATGACCAGTGTGGTTCATTACACAAGGTTGTCTGTGTTTGTGGGGTGTTGTGCAGAGGGGACACCACGGGACCTCCGGCCAGAGAGGCGCCCCTGTTGAGTCACATGTGGTAAGGGACCCGTGTGATTACTTATCAGCGAAAAACGCCGCGGGGGCACTTCTGGCATCGGTGATTTAATTAAGTCCCATCCCAAGCCATTTGCTTGTGTGTGAATCAGTAACTTAAAAAGTCCAATGACATCTGTTTCTTTCACAATCTGAAGAATGGAGGAGTGTTTACTTAATTAGAGACTTAGTTGATTAAAACCACATGATTGCGTTGATCATCTGATTATTGCTACAGCTGTATGCCAAAATCATCAGTATTAAAACAATAAAACACCTGAAATATTTCACTTGGTGTGCAATGAATCTAAAATATATGAAAGTTACATTTTTATCATTACATTATGGAAAATAATTAACTTTATCACAATATGCTAATTTTTTGAGTATTAACTACTCAAATTAACTATTAACTATTTTGAGTATTACAGACTTTTTTTCAAAGAGATGAACTTTATCATTAGATCAATGAGGCACACATGCATGTACCTGTGTGTACGGTTGCGCACACACACACACACACACACACACACACACACACACACACTGGTTCACTCTCCATAGACATGTTTTGTATACTGTACAAACTGTATATTCTATCCCCTTACACCACCCCTCCCCCTAAACCTACCCATCACAGAAACCTTTCTGCATTTTTACATTTTCAAAAAGACTCATTCTGTATAATTTATAAGCTTGTTTCCCCACGGGGACCTCAATTTAGGTCCCCAAAGTGACACGAGTCACCATGAGTGTGTGCAAGTCCCCCCTCCTCACACAGACACACACACACACACACACACACACACACACACACACACATGCTAAGTGAAAGTGTCCGGACTCTTAAAAGTTTATTTTGAGTGGCTGTGCAGGCAGTACTTTAATTAGCACTCAGAACTTAAAACCATTTAAAATCCATTTATTGCTTAAAACCACAAGTCTGTCACACTTTTAAAGAGCCAACAGCACTTAGAGGAGTGTTACTGTGACAACTCATCTCTAGACAAGGGGCCATTTCTAAAAAGATTAGATTAAATTTGATCCAGTCTACTGCGGATATTTACATCAGCACAGCAGACACATTTTCAATGTCACCTACGTAATTTTAGCGTAATTATTACATTGTGAAAATCTAATCTGAACTTGTTTCCGATTTTGGTCATGTTAAAATGGGGTCATAATATTTCGCTAAACCAATTTAAAAGATGAAAGACAACACAGAGTACGCATCATGTCGAAATATTTCTGATTAAAGAGTAAAACATTAAAATCCCTTTTTTCTTTGCATCAACTTAAGTTTAAACTTCTCTTGCTGGTTCATTATTGTTACTGTCATGCCTGCAAAGAGTCTGGCAAGGGAAGGCTGAGTAATAAAACAATTGAAGCAGAATATCTTCAGTTCCACGGTTGCTATGCCAACATCAGCCTATTGAAACAGTGATGTGACTTCCACTGGAAGTAGATTGGGGTTATTGCTGGCTACATCTGGAATTATAAGAACACAGGATTGGGAACAAAGATGCAATGTGAAATCTAGGAGGGAATATTTTAATTCCAGAATATGGAAGATGGTTTTCATGAAGATATAATTGTGGTCTTGAGCAGTTGAGACTCTTGGTCCTCTTTAAATGTGACTGTGTGTGTGTGTGTGTGTGTGTGCGTGTGCGTGTGCGTGTATATATATATATATATATATATATATATATATATATATATATATATATATATATATATATATACATATATATATTGTGTGTGTGTGTTTGTGTGTGTGTGTGTGTGTGTATATATATATATATATATATATATATATTATTATTTATTTATTTTTTACAAGCAATAAACAAAGAGTGCTTTCAATATTTAAGAGTATAGGCTACCTGAACGTTTTGTTTTCAAGAGCTGTGAGGGATTTTTCTCGTTCTCGTCTTAAATGTTGTTTTATTGATGACATCATAGACACTAGGAGATCCAATAAGCTGCATTCACACCAATGCACAGATCTCTTGTGAAATATAAAGTGTGTTTTGTCTTGTCTGTTTAATCCCTTAAAACATAGCTGACTGTTTACACATTAATTTCGTGTCATAAAAGCATTTTTTAAATGCAAGTAGGCCTTATTTTAACCACTTAGGCTACACAGAGTCGCACAGCCGCATGTGCGATCGGTCTTCACAAAGTGCACGTTAGCATTTGAAATTGAAAACAGCCTTCTGTCAGTGAGTTTATTTCTTTTAACTACATAAATTATGGTTTCGCAGAGCAGGAAAATACGGCGGGCGAGACCACACGCTGCAAGCGTAACATCGAGCAAAACAGTGCATATCATGTGCACTTCAGCCTTTCCGTACTTTATGAAAGATTATTTTACGGAAGGTTCAAGTGGTTGGCTGGTGTGTGTGTGTGTGTGTGTGTGTGTGTGTGTGTGTGTGTGTGTGTGTGTGTGTGTGTGTGTGTGTGTGTGTGTGTGTGTGTGTGTGTGTGTGTGTGTGTGTGTGTGTGTGTGTGTGTGTGTGTGTGTGTGTGTGTGTGGAATTGGAAGCAAGCATGAAACGGCTGTTTCTAAAAACACACGCAGCATCATAGCATTTGTGGTTAAAAACTAAGCTCAGAACCGATCCAGAATCGTTGGAGAGAGAATCTTTTCTCCCACCCCTTTTGTATAGTAAGAGTGTATGACCAACACAATATTAATACACTGTTCTATGCGTAGGGTGCCAAGTTGATGTTTTCTCTGCAGACTGTTTTACTTTCGCGTGTCACGTGATCAGGGTGTAATCGCAGCCTTTGCGGTTAAAAAAAAGCGTTTTATCGCAAAATGCAATTAATCGTTCAGCCCTATTTACATGTCAAAACATATAATATTGCTCCAGAAAAAAATAATGATAAAAAAAATAAATCAATAAAAATGCATTGAATGATGAGTATGAGTATGAGAATGCATGAGTAAATCTCGGATGTATCCAGGGCTGATTCAATCTGGTCTCAAATATCTGAAGGAGAGAGAGAGAGAGAGTATTGTACAGTATGACAGTAGCCCAGCCTACTGTATGGCAATGTTCTTATACAGGTTCATGTTATAGTGCATAGAAACAAAAAAGAGGAAAGGAGAGTGGAAGAGCAGGAAGTATTTCCTTACTATGAAATTTATCATGAAAAATATCATTTACAAAATATGATTAGTTTGGAATAGATATCCTAATAGTCTCAGCTTCAGCCAGCATGTTTAACGCAAGGACTGTTTTAAAGATGCCTATACATCACCTTGTATCGTTACTCCCCCTTCTATCTTTTAACATCTTTAAAATATTTTCTTTCTTTCAATTTGTCTGTCTCTTTATAGTAGGTTTTTGTTTTCATAACAAGAATTAAGTTTATTCATTTCCATAATGTGCCCCAGCAAAGTCGATACAATATCTCTGCATCCTTCTTTTATTTGCTCTGCTTTGATATCCCTCCTTTGGGACTCATAAAACGAAATAGCAAATACTTATGTATACCAACCTTGCCTGAGCCACCCACCTTCATCGTACTCCAGTTTGCGCATATACCTTAAATCGCTCCATCATCAGGAAATTGCATTTATGGATCTGTGGGATATTGTTTTAGAATCAGACAACATACCAGAATATCATGCAGGTGATTGTTTGAGATTAATCTGAAATGAAGTTGAATAGACAAAACTGTAATAAAGGCAGTGTTGCATAACTTGTTTGTGTTTTTTTTTTCTCCCCAACAATTATCCTGCCTGTATTTTATTTGCCACAAAATCTTGAGAGGGAAAATATCATTAAGGCTAGGGTTGGGCTCTTTTGGACAAAATAATTTCCTAGAATAAAACACCTATAGCAACCACATACGGTAACGATTTTGTATGGGTTAGCAGAACTCTTCATAAAATGTAAAAACCCTCTTTTTTTATAGTCATACTCTTCTCATTATTTTGATGAATGATCGTGCATTAAGCTCTGTTGCTGAAAAAGGAAGGTTCTGATGGATTCTTTTGTAAAACCACCTGTGCATTAATATACCTTATCTGAGAGTGATTTCAAGTTTGGCTCGTTTCAAGAGACAAGAACTGTGAACATCTTTCGTTAGGCCTTCATTTGGTCTCTGCATTTTCGCTTCCAGGGAGATAAAGATGATATAAAAAATAAAAATTAAATATTTAATTCTGCGCGCGCGCGCACACACACACACACACACACACACACACACACACACACACACACACAGGTCCTTCTAAAAAAAATTAGCATATTGTGATTCATTATTTTCCATAATGTAATGATAAAAATTAAACTTTCATATATTTTAGATTCATTGCACACCAACTGAAATATTTCAGGTCTTTTATTGTTTTAATACTGATGATTTTGGCATACAGCACATGAAAACGTCTCGGGTTATGACTATAACCCTTGTTACGTGAGAAGGGAACGAGACACTGCGTCGAAAATCGACTCCTTGGGGACGCTCCCTAAGCGTGCGCCTCTGAAGTATGAATAAAACTAATCCAATCCTGATTGGTGTTGCGTCGTGACGTAACATGTGACGGCATACCCGGAAGTATAAAAGTGACGCTGTCACAACACACACTAGCCTCGCGATGAAGCAAGACGCTCAAAGGCCTCGAGGGGCGTGGCAGAACGACGCAGTGTCTCGTTCCCTTCTCAGGGAACAAGGGTTATAGTCATAACCCGAGACGTTCCCTTTCGAGGGAACTCAACACTGCGTCGAAAATCGACTCTTTGGGGAACGAGTGCCCACTAGGCCACGCACCGAATAGGCCTGTCCCGGAGTGAAACTGTCTAGGCACTCAGCAAGGACTGAGCACGTGTGCGCCAGGCGTACTTGGAAGGTGGAGACTGTAGAACCTGATAAAAGTATGCGGAGTAGCCCAACCGGCTGCCTCGCAGATCTCCTGTAGAGGTACTACCGAAAGAAGGGCCCTAGAAGAAGCCATGCTTCTAGTTGAATGGGCCCTGACGGCTAAAGGTGAAGGCAAACCGCGCACCTTGTAAGCCTCAGAAATAGCCTGGACTATCCAATTACTAATAGTCTGCTTGGATGCCAGGAGCCCCTTCTTAGGTGACCCAAAACATAGTAATAACTGGTCCGACATTCTCCAAGAAGAGGACCTCTCAAGGTACACGCTCAAAGCTCTGACGGGGCAGAGCAAATGAAGCTTCTCTTCTTCTGCCGACACATGAGGTGGGGGATGGAATGCCTGAAGGACTAAAGACCGAGCCGTGTTCGAAGGAACCTTAGGCACGTAGCCCGGACTCGGGTGCAAAAAGGCAAGCTGGTGTCACTGCCAGGGCTTGGAGATCTCCCACCCTCTTAAGTGAGGTAATGGCCAAGAGAAAAAACATTTTCTGCATTAAATCCTTAGGCGAAGCCGACTCTAGAGGTTCGAAAGGGGACAGGGATAACCCTTCCTGAACTATAGCCAGGTCCCAAGCAGGAACCCTAGACCTGGTTGCCGGCCTCATCCTCCAAGTACCGCGGAGAAACCGAATGACCAACTGGTGCCTCCCCAGGGGCCCATCACCTAACGGAGCGTGGAAAGCCGCAATGGCTGCCACGTACACCTTAAGCGTGGAAGGGGAGAGACCCGCAGAGAACCGATCTTGAAGAAATTCCAGAACTGAAGCCAACCGGGCAGTTTACTGGATCTAACTCATGTTCTCTACACCAAGTGGCAAAAACATTCCACTTGAGGCCATATAATCTCCTAGTAGACGGAGCTCTGGAGCTAAGTTTAGTTTCAACCACTCCAGCTGATAGACCAGCATTTAGGTACTGAACCCCCTCAGAGGCCAGACCCACAATTTCCACAGCTCTGGCTGAGGGTGGAATATTGTGCCCCCCGCCTGAGACAACAGATCCCTCCTCAGAGGAATCTGCCAAGGCGGAGCTATCAGGAGTGATACTATGTTTGAAAACCACACTCGGGTCGGCCACATTGGGGCAACCAGAAGAAGACTGATGCCCTCCTGACGGACCCTCTCCAGGACTCCCGGGAGCAGAGCGATCGGGGGAAAAGCGTACAGGCGAAGCCTCGGCCAGGCCTGTACCATGGCATCCAACCCCAGAGGGGCTGGAAGTGAGAGGGAGAACCAAAGTGGACAGTGGGCCGTCTCTCGAGACGCAAACAGATCCACTTCCATTGGTCCAAACCTCTCCCATATCAACTTCACCACATCTGGAATATACATGGCCTTGATAGACAGTATTTTCCCCTGGGACCAAAGAATAATCTGATGCACCAGTCTGCACAGAGGGCGCGATCTGAGTCCCCCTTGTCGGTTCAGATAGGCTACCACCGACGTATTGTCTGATCGTACTAAGACATGGTAACCCTTGATGTCTGGGAGGAAGCTCCTCAAAGCCCTGAACACAGCCATCATCTCTAGGCAGTTTATATGCCAAGAACGATGATGGTCCTGCCACAGACCCCTGGCAAAGCGGCCGTCCATGACCGCGCCCCAGCCAGTGAGGGAAGCGTCTGTCGAAACGGATTTCCGGCGACACGACACTCCCAACACTGGCCCTTGGGATAGGAACCCAGGTTTCTTCCATATTTGCAGAGAACGAAGGCATTCTGCGCGTTACTCTGATTAAACGAAACGGATTCCCCTTGGGAGAAAACCCCTTGGTTTTCAACCACCACTGAAGGGGCCTCATGTGCAGAAGGCCCAAAGGAATGATGTTGGATGCCGCTGCCATGAGACCCAGCATTCTTTGAAATTGCTTTACAGTGATGGCCTGGCCCAGCCTTAACCCAGATACCATCGCCAGAATTGACTCGACACGTGCGGGAGACATTCGTGCCTGCATCGTAATCGAGCTCCACACGATTCCCAAAAATATCGTGCACTGGGATGGTTCCAGCACACTCTTTTTTACATTGAGTCTCAACCCCAATTTCTGAATGTGGCCAAGGACGACATCTCGATGCCGAACTGCCATTTCTCGAGACTGGGCCAGAATGAGCCAGTCGTCGAGATAATTCAATATACGGATGCCTTGAAGTCTCAGTGGAGCAAGGGCTACATCCATACACTTGGTGAATGTGCGGGGAGAGAGTGCTAGGCCGAACGGAAGAACCCGATATTGGTAAGCTTCGCCCCCGAAAGCGAACCTCAGGTATCTCCTGTGACATGGAAGGATGGAGATGTGAAAATAGGCGTCTTTTAGATCTATCGTGACAAACCAGTCCTCGGATCTGATTTGACTCACGATTGCAGGAATGGTTAACATCTTGAACCTGAACCTCCTCAGAGATCGGTTCAAAACCCTGAGATCTAGAATTGGCCTTAACCCCCCATCCTTCTTTGGAACTATAAAGTACCGGCTGTAAAACCCGGACTCCCTGTCTAAAGGATGAACACGTTCTATGGCTTCCTTTAGCAGCAAAGTCTGTACTTGTTCCATCACCTGAGCCTGCTCTGGAAGCACTGCAGTTTGCACCACCCCAGAAAACTTGGGGGGGCGGCGCGCAAACTGCAGTCTGTATCCTGATTTTATTATATGCAGGACCCATGCAGATATGTTGGGAAGATGATACCATGCCTCTACAAAATCTACTAGGGGTACCAGCCTCTCGAGACTGGCCTCTGGTGTTTTTCGAGCATCTTTCTCGACTGCCTGAAGCGGAATACCGGCAGGCTGTAGTCGATACGGTTCTTTTAACCATAACTGATGCTTTACTAGAAAATTTTCGCTGGAAAGAGATGCGGCCCGAAGCATCCTACATCGTTTCCTAGAGGGCTCCGCTGCGAGAACAACCTCGGTTGCCCTGCAGTGGAGGGGACAGCCCTCAGAGGTCCTACCACTCCGGTCAGGACCTCTTCCCCGAAGTCCTCCTAGCCTGAATGACTTCCCTCAGGTCGCCTCTCTGGCTGGAGGACTTCGATTTCTGAGAGCGCTTCCTCTGTTGCCAAGCTCCAGGAGGAGGGGCTCTAGAGGAAACGCTCTCTTTCTGCTCTACCCGGTGAGAGTAGCTGGCTGCTGGCTGGGGCTGATCGCTCGGCCCCACCCTACTCGATTTGGATTTAGCCTTACGGGGGAGGTACTGCTGGAACGCCGCAGATTGTTTCTCCGCCTCCTGAAACCTGTCGACGACCGAAGTAACGGCGTCGCCAAACAGGCCAGAAGGCGAGAGCGGCGCATCCAGCAGAAAAGACCTATCCTTATCCTTTATTCCAGATAAGTTCAGCCACAGATGCCTCTCCGTAGCCACCATAGCTGCCATAGAGCGGCCAATGGCACGGGCCGTCTCTTTTGTGGCCCGGAGAGACAAATCTGTGGCCTTCCTTAACTCCGCAATATCCTCAGGAGTTGGCCCCTCCCCCTCATCCAAATCTTTCAGGAGGTCGGCCTGGTATGCCTGCAAGACAGCCATAGTGTTCAGACATGAACCAGCCCGACCTGCCGCCATGTAAGCCCTGCCTATTAAAGCCGATGTATCTCTGCAGGGCTTACTAGGCAGCGCCGGGGTTTTTAGGGAAGATGCCGATTCAGGGGAAAGATAACCCGCTAAGGCTTCCTCTACTTTAGGCATCTTCCCATAACCCTTGTCCCGTGCCCCCACAATATTGCTATAATCAACCACACTGGGACTGGAGACACGGGACGAGTGCGGTTTATCCCACGATCTCGAGATCTCAGAATGGAGATAGGGGAAAAACGGCAAACCCCGGCGCTGAGGTTGTGCTCTATGCTGCAGGAAACGCTCATCAAGCTTACTTTTTGCCTGCGTTCCCTGCTCATCATGTGGCCAGCTAATGTTAAGTCTGGCCACTGCACGAGTCACAACCTCTACCAGCTCCTCATAAGCTTGGCCGTGAACTGGCGCGCCAAAATCACGGTCATCCGCATCAATACTGAGCACATCTACTTCCTCAGAAGCAGAGAGCTCAAGCATTGGGACCTGATCGTGGACAGGAGAAGCCGCGATGCGGGCTCCTGGACCACTCTCAGGGGCTACGGGATCCTCAGACGAAGAATGAGAAGGTGCCTCAGCAGCCTCATTCTCATCTAAAAGATCCCGCTGCGAGCCCCACGATCTCAATCGCCGTGCTCATCAAAGCACGCCAGCCGGGAGCGCAGCACTCTAATGGGTAGTGCTTCACAGTCAACACAAGCAGCTCCCTCGAGAGCTGCCCGTGCGTGCTGCGCTCCCAAACAATTCACACACAAAGAGTGTGTATCCCCACCCGTAATAAAACGAGGGCAAGGATGCACAGACTTCTTGAACTGCTCGCTGCCATAATATATATATATAGATATAAATATAGGGACAAAAAACACCAAATAGGACTGACAGTTTCAACACAGAGCGCTTGCTGAAGAGCGAAAGCTAGTGTGTGTTGTGACAGCGTCACTTTTATACTTCCGGGTATGCCGTCACATGTTACGTCACGACGCAACACCAATCAGGATTGGATTAGTTTTATTCATACTTCAGAGGCGCACGCTTAGGGAGCGTCCCCAAAGAGTCGATTTTTGACGCAGTGTTGAGTTCCCTCGAAAGGGAACCCATAATTCCTGTTTTAAAAAATTTGCATATTTCATCTGACCATTAAAAGAAGTGTTTTTTAAAAAAAAAAAAGCCAACCTTCAAATAATTATGTTCAGTTATGCACTCAATACTTGGTCGGGAATCCTTTTGCAGAAATGACTGCTTCAATGCCGCGTGGCATGGAGGCAATCAGCTTGTGGCACTGCTGAGGTGTTATGGAGGCCCAGGATGCTTCGATAGCGGCCTTAAGCTCATCCAGAGTGTTGGGTCTTGCGTCTCTCAACTTTGTCTTCACAATATCCAACAGATTCTCTATGGGGTTCAGGTCAGGAGAGTTGGCAGGCCAATTGAGCACAGTAATACCATGGTCAGTAAACCATTTACCAGTGGTTTTGGCACTGTGAGCAGGTGCCAGGTCGTGCTGAAAAATGAAATCGTCATCTCCATAAAGCTTTTCAGCAGATGGAAGCATGAAGTGCTCCAAAATCTCCTGATAGCTAGCTGCATTGACCCTGCCCTTGATAAAACACAGTGAACCAACACCAGCAGCTGACATGGCATCCCAGACAATCACTAACTGTGGGTACTTGACACTGGACTTCAGGCATTTTGGAATTTCCTTCTCCCCAGTCTTCCTCCAGACTCTGGCACCTTGATTTCCGAATGCCATGCAACCACTGAGCTACAGTCCAGTGCTGCTTCTCTGTAGCCCAGGTCAGGCGCTTCTGCACTCAGGGAACAGCCTATTTGTTCAGAAATTTCTTTCTGTGTCTTACCCTCTTGCTTGAGGGTGTCAATGATGGCCTTCTGGACAGCAGTCAGGTCGGCAGTCTTACCCATGATTGCGGTTTTGAGTAATGAAACAGGCTGGGAGTTTTTAAAAGCCTCAGGAATCTCAGGTGTTTAGAGTTAATTAGTTGATTCAGATGATTAGGTTAATGGCTCATTTAGAGAACCTTTTCATGATATGCTAATTTTTTGAGACAGGAATCTGGGGATTTCTTTCCTGGGAATTCTTTACTGCTATTCCCCAGAACCCACAAGGACTGGAGTGGAGCACAGTGAGGCGTCAATATCACCCATAAGTGTGGTTTTGTTCCACACACACACTAAGGCATTAGTGTGCCTGGTGTCTGGATTTTTGTCACAGTCCTATAATCCCCTTTGCTGAGTTCTCGTGACAGGAATCCTGTCTCTGTATCGACTGCTTTGACTACTGAATGACTAGAAATTCCCAAGCACTCCGTTGGAAGGAAAACTGTAAAGACATAATTCTAGTGGTGCAGATAACTTCCTGCACACTAACAAACAAGTTACCATTTCTGTTAAAAAGTGATTTGTTCACTATTTCATAATAATTTTGCATATCACTCACAAAGAATCAGTACGTATCTGGGGCCAGTGAGAATAATTAATTGCCAAGTATTTAGCCTTTTTGCAATTGCATAATGGGAATAACTTTTGAATGGGAATTTGCACCGCATCCAAGGACACTTATGGGGAATTTCTCCAACATGACCAGTGTCTGAATCACGTGTCTAAACACGACAATAACATTGGCCAGTGACAGATGATGTCACTACCGGTGCGACCAGAGTATAAAAAGGGTGCCTGTAGGTGCTTAAGATAAAATATTAAAGTTGTGTGGCTCCCTGTGAGCCTCCTTGATGAGATGGTCTTTTAGCGTAAAGAATAGTTAGGCTTCCTCACGCGATAGAGGGTCATTATGCCGAAGCCTCCGCTCTGAGAGCTCCATGTAGGCGGTGGACTAGTTGTATGATCTCTTTTGAGCCTCCCTGGTTAACTGTCTTCATGGTGGGTGTTGCTATGCTGAGGCCTCTGGCCCCAGAGCTCCACCTTGATAGCAGTATCGAGTTGTCAGGCTCTTGGTGAGCCAACCTTGGTGAGCAGTCATTACCATAGAATGTAATTAGGCCTCCTCTGGTTTTAGAGAGTCGTCTTGCTGAAGCCTCTGCTCTAAGACCTCTTAGTGAGAGGAGTCCAGTCGTTTACAGCCACTGCTCTTAGGCTGTGGAATGGTTTACCTCATTACATCCAGGAGTGTTCCACTCTTAGAGAGTTTAAACAACATTTTAAATTGTATTTTTTTATTCTAGCATTTGATCATACATGAGTGTTGTGCTAGTGGTGTAAGGGTTTTTTATTTTTTATTTATGCCTCGTTGATTTTCTGGTTTTTATCTGTGACTGTGTTGTAATGATTTAGAATCTGAATGTGATTTTATGATTATTTTTCTTTGTCCCATGTACAGCACTTTTGTTGTATTAATATATGCTTTATAAATAAACTGAACATTGAACAATAGTGATGTCATAGGCTGTCTCCGGCTAGTGTTATTGTCGTGTTTAGACACGTGATTCAGACACCGTGGAGGCATTCCACATAGGCGTCCTAGTACACAGTGTCTCGTTCTCCTTCTCAGGGAACCATGGTTACATTTGTAACCCAGGACTTTGTGCTTTAAGATAAAATAAGCCATTTGTGACTTCAGGGTTTGTGCAAAGCTTAGACACGCCCAACAGGGGGCTGTTCAATAATTTAGAATTAATGTAAAGTGAAAGGTACCTTGAAGTGAAGGTTTGCTCTCCTGATCTTAACCTCGTTTTAAATGACTCTGTGTGTCTTCTGCCTCTCTGGGCCAGACACTCAGAACTTGGTCAATCCACTTTTATCTTTCTGGCATGGAGACTCGGTCAAAACTTGGTTGTATCTGTTGCTGCCTCACAAGCTGTAGACAGATCACAGAATCTGTTGTTGTCTCTCTGGAAGAACCAGTCTCAGAACGGTGTCTGTTATGTCTCACCCAATGGGAGACTCAGAACTTGTATCTGTTGCTGCCTTCCCTGTAACGGGCCACAGGCTCAGAACAAGAATGTATCTGTTAATGTCTCTCCCCTTTAAGTACTGAGACCCAGAACTTTTTTATCTGTTTCTGTTTATTCCCTTACTCAGAACGGTATATCTGTTTTGTCTCAGCTTTGCAAGCTGGGACTCAGAACAAGGAGTGTCTGTTGAAAGGGTACCTTTATCTTTTTCCATTGAGGAGATTACAATTTGGTGCTTCACCATTCCAGTGCTGTGAATGGCTGCTGGTATCAGAAGAGACACACAGTGTGGCCTATCCTTCTTTCCCCTGTGAAAATCCTTTCCATAAAGCACACAATAAGTCTTTAATGTGTCTTTAAAGTTTACCAATGCATTTCTCACTTTCCAAACCATCACCAGAATACATTTGGCAATATTCTACACAAATAGATACCAAACAAGATGGAAAAAGATTAAACTGTCATCCATTCATTCATTTGCACATTAACAGCTTTGTACATGTTGCACTACAAATAGCTGTCACTGAGAATAAGCATTTCTCTGTATAAGTATGAAATGGATGTGTGTAGTTTACATCTGTTTTAAGGTTTCCAAACATAGTAATGAATGAATTTGAGTGGATCATTGTGATCTACCTTTGTTTCAGCCACTGCTCTTGCCTCCAAGAAGTCCTAAAGAATTTTTATGGTGGTTGACTTAAACCTTAGGGATAAGTCTCATGATGGGTGCAGGGCACAAACTGCATATATTGACCAATGAGAAGTCCTGTCCTTTCCAGTCTTGGTACTAGGGGTCTTCTTCTTGCCCTCTAAGAGGTGTCTGGATGTTGTCCTAGGATCTTTATCTGATGGCTTGGACAGTTTATTTGCGTTAGTCCTCAAAAGATCCAATCAAAATGTAACAAACTTTCATCCACTGTTACGGACAGAGATGGGCCCGGCCATAAACTGGGCCCTGGAATGTGCAGTTCACTGCATCTCCGTCATCTTTTAGAAATGTGACGTTTTAACACGTTTGGTCATTTTTAGATGCAGTTAAATTAAATGTGAAGCTTAAACAGCTCTTTTCCAGCTGCCTTAAGAACTCTGAAGTGTTGCCTTTGAGCATTTGTTTGTAAACAGTAATTTTATCTAAATGCATATACATATTATTAGAGAGAGAGAGAGAGAGAGAGAGAGAGAGAGAGAGAGAGAGAGAGAGAGAGAGAGAGAGAGAGAGAGTGTGTGAGTTAACCCTAACTCACAAGTCAGCGATGGATATTGAAGAAAACTGATCCTACATGTAGCCTGTGGCACGCTGGCAGATGAATGGAGTGAGTGTCAATATGTTCTGAGTTGTAGATGGAGAACAGCATCCTGTGTCGCTAAAAAAGGCTGTCAGTTGCTATGCATCTGGGGAGAGAGGACAGGCAGGCCTGAGGCTTTCTATCAGCCAGACCTCTCACAGCCAAAAAAACACCTTTTCATCCACCTTCCATACAGTCTTGGCTTCTTTTTCTAGGTCTTTCTCCAGCTTTTCTTTCTTTATGCTCCCCAAACACCTAGCAGGGTCGAGAGGGGTTTCTCTGCTCCCTCCTGATTGCTGTGCGCATACAGTGGTATGGCAGCGGACAGACTGCATGAATGTGGGACAATTATAACGCCCAGAGCAGCTTTGTTTTGACAATCTGTGTGACAGCTCCTCTTGTGCAGAAGCCCTGTCTGCTGTGAACAAGGAACACATTTCGTTTTCATGTTAATGCCTAACTAAACACTAGTTGGGCAAAGAACATTCAGCTGTATACTGTAAAATCTTATTAATTTACTCAAATGATTTATGAATAGTAAAATTCACTATGAAACACTGAATGTGACAACATATTAAATTACTGTTAATTAACAAATATGTGTTTGGTGACAAGCAATTTCTGACACTAGCAATAATAAACAGAATTGCAAAAAAACAAAACAGGTTTGCTCAAAGCATTTCTTTTTTTTTTCTGGTCTTTATGATTGTTGCTTTTTAGATTGTATGATTTGACCCTAGGGAGACCCCAGGTAGACTGGGAAACATCAATGGTCTTTTGTCAAACTGTAAAGTTACGACTTAAGACTGTTTGCAACTGACCATATTGACAAAGTACAATGTGACATCCTCATTCAATAAATCAATTAAATCAACGAACGAATTACACAAACTCAAGAAAGCCCATGTGTTAAAGCTGGCACTGTTTTGAAAAGAAAGTCTGCAGCTTGTTAAAAGATAATTTGTGGACTGCTAATTTTTCAAAGCAAACTCAAGGTAATTTTGATAGACCAAACACAACATGAAGGGGACACTAAGATAAAACATTTATGCTGTATATGATACACTACCATTCAACATTTTTAATTTACAATTATTTTATAAATACAATTTAAAATAACCTTTCTATTGCAATATATTTTAAAATGTAATTTATTCTTAACTGAATTTTCAGCATCATTACTCCAGTCTTCAGTGTCACATTATCCTTTAAACATAATTTTAATATGCTGATTTGAACATTTCTTATTATTATCAATGTTGAATACATTTTGCCGCTTGAAGTTTTTATAGAAATAGTGATTTAGTATTTATAGTACTAGTATTTCAGGAATCGTTATGAATAGAAAGTTCAAAAATTACAGCAATTATTTTAAATATAGATATTTTGTAACATTGTAAATGTCTTTACAGTCACTTTTGATCAACTCTAGCCTTACTGAATAAATTATTTTCTTAAAAAAAAAAACTTTCCACTGCTGCGGACAGTCCAATTTCAATTATTTGTCTTACTTGGCAATCACAGACTGACAATTTTGCCCAACAACAAAATAAATCTTTTGTGATTCTCACAATTTGACCACAGCAAACTCATTGTCATATAATGTGCATTGGAGTTTACTTATACTTATGTGTATTAAAGTAGTTTAAGACAGTGTTGATAGCATATTTATTCACCCTAAAAAAAAGACACTATAAAACACAATTTAAAACCTTAAACAGTACAAAGCATTGTGATCTAGCTATGACGCTAATAAAAAACTAATAAATACCGATAAATCAAATAAACTCTCCTGAACAAACTCTCTTGTGTAAATATGAGCCGTCCTCTTAACCCACAGTGACCTAAAAACATAATTGCGTCCACAGAACAGAGACCCTTGACATTTCTAGGGACAGTGTAATGAAAAAGCCAACAGAGCCTCAATTCAGCAGTTCAGCGACTGGACTTCACTGCAGCTGTAACTGTACATCCCACATTAAGGTGCCTTTTGCCCTCCGCTCCATCGTATTTCTGATACCTATGCTTTTTGGGACTGAAGCTGTGTCTGTGTGTCCCAGTTGGTGCCACTTTACAAGGTCTTCCCCCCTCACTCACTCCATTTCCCCCCAAGGAGATACACTCAATAAAGAAGGGATACACTCATCCAATGGAGCATGTTCTAGCACTCGCTCTTCATTACAGTCCCACTGTGACATCTCACCCTCTCTCATTCCTCGGAGGATTTAAGGACGAATAAAAGTGTTTTATCTCCCTCCTACCCCCTCTACTTTTTTCCATTGGCTGTCTTTCACGATTCCACAGAACTGATAAGAGCAAATCAACGAGAGAGACGAGTCAGGGGAGAAGTCATTCTGTTTTGTGCGGCAAAATATTGAGGAGATTTGAAAGTGGATTGATATTGAGCACTGTGCACAGAGATACATCTCTCAGAGTGAATGCTAAGAGCGGAGGGCCTAAACCTCTCTCACCCGTCACTGTAACGCACAGTCTCAAATAGGGCTGCACAATTATTCAAAATAAAACCCAAAATTATCATATTAGCGATTTCCTAGCTGTTGTTCTTTATATATATATATATATATTCATTTTATTTATATATAAATAAAATTTTGTATTTATTTTATTATAAATATATTTAATTTGTTTTAAAAATTGAACCAGAAAAATTGCAATTAGATTTTTTCCCCAAAATCGTTCAGCAATAGTCTCAAGTGTTTTTATTTTTTTTTTCTTTGCTTTTATAAAACTGCAGCAACAGCAGAATTATATTAAAAAATATCCGCCTCTTCCAAGATTTATAATGGCAGTGAATGGCTGTATGTCTTTGGAAGTCCATCAAAGTGCATCTTTTCATGATTAAAGTTCTCCACACGACTCCGGGGGTTAATAAAGGCCTTCTGAAGTGAAGCAATGCGTTTGTGTAAGAAAATTATCCATATTTAGAACATTATGACTAAAATAACTAGCTTCCGGCAGGCGGCCAAACATTTTTATTTTTAATTTTTAATATAACTCTGATTGTATTTGTATGAAAGAAGAATGTCATATACACCTAGGATAGCTTCAGGGTGAGTAAATCATGGGCTAATTTTCATTTTTGAACTATCCCTTTAAGAGCTTGAGCATTTAAAGCAACAGGCGACATAACTGCACCCCGGTTATGTTGGTGTGGATGCTAATATAGTTATCTTTATAGTTGTGAACAGGCCTTAAATGGTTGTTTATGGTTGCCAAGCAATTGCATTGATACAGAAATGTTCAGTCACAGCTTCCAACGTGCTCAACCAATAAGAATTCAAAGTCTAAACTGGTTTTATTAAACTGATTATTTTTTACATTTAAAGTGAGAAACATCCTGATAATTTGCCATTCATTTTTTTTAAAACAGAGTGCCACACACAACATTCTTAATTGAATTTATTCACCCTAATTGTGTTCACATTTAGTTCACAATTAGTGTGGGTCCTTAAAGGATTAGTTCACCCAGAAATGAAAATGAATTTATTCACTCCCTCATGTGATTCTAAACCTGTGTGACTTTCTTCTAGAGAACAAAATGTTACAGTATTTTTTGTCGAACTGATGGAAGTAGCCTACAATTTTATTTGGACTTTGGAATTTTTTTTATGTCTTCTTTTGTGCTCCACTGAAGAAAAAGTCTGGTTTGGAAGAAAATAAAGACAATTAAACAATGAAAGAATTTTCATTTTTGGGTGAACTATTCTTTTATTATTACTCTGCATGGAAACTCACCGTTTCCAAGACACACAGTAACTGAATCTACATATTGGTTCTGTAAGGCTGTCTAACTCGATCCACTGGTGGTATTCGAATTAGCGGTGAGGGTCTCTGCGTGTTACTGTCTTTTCTCGAGGCAAAGTATTTTGGTTAAATTCAATACATTTTGTCTCATGTATTTACTCGTTATTTCATCTGACTCCATAAATGAAACTGTTTTAATGATATCTGGGTATCATTAAAAGTGAGCGAATGTTTGATTATTGTTTGAAACTCCTTAATTATGTTTTACCCGTTCAGATTAGGAAACTATGCCGCTTGCAGGTCCTCGCATCTTCTGCGGGTCTCACGATCACAATCTCGTCAGTTTCGTCACTAAACAGAGGTTTTTGACTAATATCTCAGACGGTCGGATTCACCCAAAACACAATCAGAGAGACTTTTCGTTTAGTCCCCTTGAATTGCATACACTTGAACTTAATTCAATAGTTATACTTTAGTAGAGGTTTTGGCCCTATTATAGGTATGAGTTGACCAACAATACTTCCCTCATAATAGTTTAGACTGGCCAAGCCCGTGATTTCTCACGTACACTTATCTAAAGTTACTTTAAATTAAGACAGAGGTAAAATAGACATACCCAAATCTAGGTTGGTCAAGTAGCACGTTAGCTACCCTAAACGGAATGCCCCGTCACTACAAAACAAGTACACTTTAACTAGTGACAAAGTATTAGCCGTCGCCAATCTGACGCAGTCTTGCGGGAGTATACGAATCCGATAATCTCCTTGGGAGAACAAACTCAGAGTCAATCAGAGTAAAATCAAACGTTTACAATTTAATATGTCAGGTAAATGTATCATTACAATTTCATAATCAATTCAAAGATAATCAATGCAAAACATCAAATGCTCTAGAATAAAGAGGAAAAAGTTTAGAAAAGAAATGCGTGAGGCTGAGACTCGCAACTCTCAGCCTCACGGGCCGATCTCAAATACAGAAAGGCCCCGAGCTCTCGCTGCGTTTCATTATATACCCAGACCTCGTTTCAAATCTAAGCATCATCCACAGTGGAAATTTACCTGTAAGTCACCATTTGCTAGCAGTGGAAAATTAGCATTCAGTCAAATAGTCAGAAGGTGTTAACTCAAAGACACACCCTCCAGTGTGGAAGATATTTCTAAACTTCCTAAGAACTTTATTATCTTTTGGTTTACTTCTTTGGGAATGAGACATTTGTACCAGTCACACCGAGACATTTCAAATAATACCAAACATGTATGATAATCATTCACATTAAACCATTTAGATTCTTGTGTGAGTTTGGGAGATCTCTGCCAGGATGAAGAATGGGGGAGAGAAATGTAGATTAGGATGAGGGAGGTGAGACCTTCGTCTCAATAGTGCATGAGGGGGAGTTCAAATGTTAATTAGGGCCCGAGCACCAACAGGAAGTGACATGTTTATCACTGTGATGCAGTACTAGCAACATATTAATTATGCCATTGAGTTATAAACATGTTAGAAACATGTTAAAACATGCTAGCAATTCTTAGCTAAGTGCTAAAGCATGCTAATACAATGAAACAGGAAGTTGTTGTTACTCAAGAAGGCAATGTCCAATCTGCCTCAAACTTAACACGTTTGATAAGAGTTCTGTCCTGAACACATGTCCATGCTCAAATTCAGTTACAGTCATAGCACCACCTGCTGGCAACAGGGAGTGACATTTTTAACACTGTTGTGGACTCCTAATAATATATAAAAAACGTGCCAGCAGGTGCTAAACATGCTAGCAACATACTACAAACATGCTAAAACATGCTAGCAAACACTTAGCTAAATGTTAAATTATGTTATTACTGCAATTAAATAGGAATTTGCTGTAACTCAGGCATGGAATGTCCAATCTGTCCCAAACTTCACACGTTTGTTAAGAGTCCTGCCCTGAAAAAATCTACATGAGAATTTTCAGTCAAAATAATAGCGCCACCTACTGGCAACAGGAAGTGACATGTTTAACAGCGTGATGCAGTACTAGCAACATAGTAAATATCCCATTGAGTTATACATATGTTAGAAACATGTTAAAACATGCTAGCAATTCTTAGCTAAGTGCTAAAGCATGCTAATGCAATGAAACAGGAAGTTGTTGTTACTGAAGAAGGCAATATCCAATCTGCCCCAAACTTCACATGTTTGATAAGAGTCATGGCCTGAACACATCTACATGACAATTTTCTGTTATAGTAATAGCGCCACCTACTGTCAACAGGAAGTGACATGTTTTACACTGTGATGCATTACTAGCAACATAGTAAAATATGCCATTGAGTGTTAAACATGTTAGAAACATGTTAAAACATGCTAACAATTCTTAGCTAAGTGCTAAAGCATGCTAATACAATGAAAGAGGAAGTTGCTGTTACTCAAGAAGGCAATGTCCAATCTGCCCCAAACTTCACACGTTTGATAAGAGTCATGGCCTGAACACATCTACATGAGAATTTTCTGTTATAGTAATAGCGCCACCTACTGTCAACAGGAAGTGACATGTTTTACACTGTGATGCAGTACTAGCAACATAGTAAAATATGCCATTGAGTATTAAACATGTTAAAAACATGCTAAAGCATGCTAGCAATACTTAGTTAAGTGTTAAATCATGCTATTAATGCCATGAAACGGGAAGTTGTTTTAACTCAGGCAAGGAATGTCCAATCTGCCCCAAACGTCACACTTTTGATAAAAGTCCTGCCCTGAACACATCTACATGACAATTTTCAGTTATAGTAATGGCGCCACCTACTGTCAACAGGAAGTGACATGTTTTACACTGTGATGCAGTAACCCTAAGCCTAACCCTAACCTGCCCCAAACTTCACACGTTTGATAAGAGTCCTGCCCTGAACGCATCTACATGACAATTTTAAGTTAAAGTAAATGCGCCATCTGCTGTCGACAGGAAGTGACATGTTTTACACTGTAATGCAGTACTAGCAACATAGTAAATATGCCATTGAGTTCTAAACATGCTAGAAACATGCTAAAACATGCTAGCAACATTTATCTGAGTGATAATGCATGCTATTATCCCCATAATAACGGACATTTTTGTAACTGACTTTGACATACTCCTCCTATGTTTACCTACTTAAATGCACATTGCCCACCGTGCTCTGTCTTCCTAAAGCCACCGGGTCGCGGTGGCACGGGTGCGAGGGCCCTTTCAATGCTGCTTGCAGCTTTAATTTCCTTTTCTTTTCTCAGAGAGTGGTCCTCTCTTAAAGTCCTTCTAGTTTTTCCAGTCTTACAGTTCAGTAACATACATTCAATATAAAACAGGAATCTGCAATGAAACTATTATTTAGAACAAAAATTTAAATCTGTATAGATGCATATAAAATATGAACTACATGCCTCTGTTAAGTCTCCAGGTTTGAATTTAATATACGTTGAACAAAAATCTGACCTTTTACATTTTGAATAAAAAGCACTTGTAGCTGGCAGCACAAGTGACAGAGTTGAGGTGAAGCTTTCAGCATCAAAAAATTAAAACCTCTAATCTATAGCTTTGTGTGCAGTTTTCTGTTATCAGAGAGTTCGTCGGGCACACAGAGGTGTGACCTGCATCCCTAGCGACGGCCAAATACTAATTTGGTTTTGCACTGTGTACCTGACCCAAGGTCTTGTGGGATACCTGCACTCTAATTACAGTTTCGTCTGCCGCACGAAACCCACATGACCTTCTTGCACTGAACCTGATGCGTGATTAAGCGATTGGGAT
Organism: Meda fulgida; assembly: GCA_030578275.1. Taxonomy (NCBI): domain Eukaryota; kingdom Metazoa; phylum Chordata; class Actinopteri; order Cypriniformes; family Leuciscidae; genus Meda; species Meda fulgida. The sequence continues at coordinate 22,586,729 of CM060623.1, read as the reverse complement.
GCAAAGAGAGATCTTGGGCAAATGAGAGCTGCCGAAAGGAAAGCCCCTGAGCCTCAAAATAATGCTTCAGTTTTACTTTACTCACTCTGAGATGTGATCCATGTACACTGATTTACTTTGCAAGCCACTTCTTAAGCATTTTTCACATTAGTTTTCAAGCAATATTAACTAACAAGCAATGACAATATTAAATTGAGGTTTCCGTCCAAAGTTTTTATGTACTGAGACATGCTAATACATATTAGTTACCTATCTGTCAGTCAATACAACGTTATGTCAACTGACAAATGGGGTCTTGCTTGGGAGTCCCAGTCACCTCTGAATTTTAGAAAAATGTAATTTGCATGCCAAGCCAATACGGATATATAGAATGGTAGAAGCATCCAGTCATTTAGATGTTTGCTTCAGAGCTGAGTGGTTGCAGACAGTGATCACTCTTCCAGTCACCAAAGGAACTATAAGAATGCAATGGAGATCTCTTTCGCTGGTGGAGCAGGCACATTCAGTGTTTCGCCATTCACACGAGAACAAAGTGCACAGTTAAGTGTAGTGAAATTCCCCTGGGCCCTTCAGCGCCAAGACACCTTACCCTCCATGTATTTCTGGAAGTGGTTGTTTCTTCACATAGATGTAGGGATTTGATTTGTGTTCAGGTATTCACACAATGTTGCTTATGTTTCATGGAAGCATTTCTGCTACATCTCATTGTATGTATTTATCTTGTTATTGAATTGTTTCTGTTATGTTATATATATATATATATATATATATTATATGTTCTGTTTTAGACCACACCCATACCCGTGGCATTATGATTGTACTCATCAGCACTGATGTGCTAAACCTTTATTGAAGCTTTATGGAATTGTTGTGGAGAAATTAAAAGCTACAAAGAAAACTTCTGCTGCTTCTTCATGTCTCTAACCGGACATCTGTGGTGAACTAGTCCCCTACTGGCAAACCCAGACTGATTAAACAGTTTTCTATAGTGGGGCCACCAGGTGGAGTGTGCAATTGTGGTGCACTTGTGTCGCAAAGTGCCGCCACCTTACGGAACCGTCCACGTCACCCGTCCAAGGCCTATAAGATGACGGCAGCTCTGGCTGCTAAAGATTACAGTGCTGCTGGAAAGGCCATCTCCACCCTGCATGCAATGGCAATCATGCAAGTACTCCAAGCCAATGCACTGAAAGAGCTGCACAAGGGTACAACCCTTCTGAACCAGGGTTGATGCAGGAATTGCGCACGGCGACTGACCTCACCCTATAGGTGATGGGAATCACAGCGTGGACCACCGGTCAGATGATGCCGGCCCATCAAGCTTCCCACAGGAAGGCAACACAGCCCATCGCACAGGCCTTTAAACCCTCCAAATGCCCATCGAAGTGTGACACTGGCGGCCCAACGTTCCACATTCACCACAAGTCAAGAAGGTTACAGTTCAAGGACATGTTGCCTCCTCATGCGTCTCTGGCCACCGCTTTACCACGGTGGCAGGATAAGATGCCCCTGTCCTGCGCATGGAGATTGCGGTCCAGATGGGAAAGGATGCAATAGAGCCAGTCCCTCCAGGTGGATCTCCCTCCTCTTGGGGCCTTCACAAGCTCCTGCTCAAAATGCTAACGCAGAAAAGCATTTTTGTGTGCCTTCGCTCCCAAGATTGCTTCGAAATGAAGTAGACATTCACATTCTCAACTATCTCGATGACTGGCTCATTCTAGCTCACTCTCGAGATCTGTTGTGCGAACACAGGGACCTGGTGCTCAGGCACCTCAGCCATCTGGGCCTTCAGGTCAATTGGGAAAAGAGCAAGCTCTCCCCTGTGCAGAGCATCTCTTTTCTCTGTATTGAGTTGGACTCAGTCGACATGAAGGAGCGTCTCGCGAACGAGTGCGCACAGTCAGTGCTGAACTGCCTGAATACATTCAGGGGGAAACAGCAGTTCTACTGAAACAATTTCAGAGGCTCCTGTGGCATATGCCATCCGCAGCTGGAGACACGCAGCTTGGAATGATGCATATGAGACAGATACAATATTGGCAACACAGCCGAGTCCAGAGATGGGCATGGTGCCACAGCACGCTCCATATGACCATCACACTGACCTGCTGCTGCTCGCCCTGTGCTAGTTTGGCCATTGCTTCAGAGTAGTGAGGGTTGCATATATCAACCGCCAAGGTAATGTGCACTCACATCACATGTCTCAACCCACCTGCCATCTCCTCCTCTGGAGTAAGCAGTGGCTCAGGTCAATCCACGTCATTTACATTCTGGGCGAGTTCAATTGTGCGGCCAACGCGCTTTCATGAGAATGTAGACTCCATCCTCAGGTGGTCCAGCTGATCTGGAGTTGATTTTGGGATGCACAGGTAGACCTGTTTGCCTACCAGGAGTCCTCCCACTGCCAGCTGAGCCCCAGCAGGCCCCAGCGCTCCCCCTCCATGGTTACATTGGATGTCTCCTTGGTGCCGCTCGCACTGAGCCTGGGAGCCTGTCTAATGCTGTCCCACTCCAACTTGAAGATGTATGTTGCCGCCATTGTGTCTAGGTTGCAGTTGACGGTAAGTCACTATAGGACCTTCTGTGATCTCTCTGTGGTCCTTTTTGGTCTGCAGAGTGCTTCCTTCGCGCCACTTTGGTCAGTCGGGCTTAAGATCCTGTCTCTGAAACTCAGAGTGCTGCCTCTTCCTGGGCATTAGCACACGGTGCCTCTTTGACATACATCTGCAGAGCCGCGGACTTGGTGACACCTAATACCTTTTCGAGATGCTACAATCTCAGAGTAGAGCCGGTTTCTTCCTGTGTCTTGGGTACAAACAGGTAAAGTGAGGGATTTTTTTTTATGTGCCATGACTTTAATGGAGGCAGTTATCAGAGTGCTAAGAAAATAAGAAAACATGTTAGCAATTGTCAGAACAAAGCAAAACTAGACTTTAATAATACTGAACACAAACCAGAAAATTACACACTCACAAATATATTCCAGCAAATCAACAAACACCAGATTGCTGAATGAAACGGTTTCTTAAAAAATGCAGAGCAAGACCCACAGATAATATTTTCCAGAAACAACAAAAGGTCTGTACGTGTTTTGGTGTTATTCTTTTTTTTTTTTTAATGCTTTCTACACACACACACACACACACACACACACACACACACACACAAAGTGGTCTTTAGTTGAGCATAGTGAGTGGTATGAAGATTCTGCTGCAGAGGTTACTGCTGTCAGTGTTCGTCAACCACGTGAAGTCCTGTGAGAGGAGAGCCCTGACTCAGCTCAGCTCTTTCTGCTCCCATGCTGCAAAAAAACAGCACTGGCCTGCCAATCAAACCGAATTCGCCCTCAGAGACGAGAATATCAATGACTCAGGGCTTTCAAAGATCTCATCATTCGTGTGTGGTGCAGCCTTACCATGTTAGAAATTAGGAGAGAGAAAAACAGAGGCCCTGGTTTACTCAAAAGTGTGTGAGTATAAAAACATGTGAAAATTGATAGCAAGGAAAGAAATGTGCAATCTGATCTACTATGCAGTCTGTTGAGGATTGTCTTCCAGACAAGGAACACAACACACCCCTTGTCAAGTTTCACTTATTGAAAATAACATTTGGGGCATGTAACACATACAACTGTACAACAAGTGTGTATAGCATTTAAATTTAGGCCTGCTCATATTCACATTTTATAACTTTAATCTAATTATTTACTAAGTATTGCTGGCTAACAATGCAAGTACCATATACAATAGCTTATTTTTTCAACATATTTCATGTATGCCTATTTTCACAATTATTATTAATAAAGTAAATCAACTGCAACAAGCCTATGCAGCATACATGCAGATTCTTAGATTGCACAAGCAATTAGTACCTTCTACTTGTGATCTTAGAAAATCAGAGCCAGAAACACTTAAAGAATGGGAGGGGGAGTGACATTGACTCACAGAGGGCTGAGTCACAAGAAGTAGTTCAAAACTGATCGGTTGAATATGCACAATCTGCTCTCAAAATCCTTCAGTAGCTCAGATTTGTCACTTCACAGTGTTTGATGTTCAGTGGCTGCATTTTTTTTTTTATGAGAGACCTAATTGTAAAGCACGTCAGCTAAATCATCTTTCTCTAGATTTTCCTTTGGAGGACTCTAAAAGAGATCTTAAACTGATTAGTTAAGTTAGAATCTGTCAGCATGTCACGATTTGCTCTTATATCTTCTGAGTCATGCAGCCATTATGATATATTTGGATTTGCTTAATCTTTTCTGCATTTGAATTGCACAGTGAATTGCACGGTACATACATTCCCTTTGGCTAAATGACAACACAGAAAACCTGTTCTTTCCTTTATGATTGTCCAAAACGAGACAACCAGAAATACTCATCTTAAAGCTGATTGAATATATGAACCAAGTAGGAGGAGACTTTTCACAAAAATATACTAACATAAGCTCTAGATCGTTATACCTCTGAAACTTATGTTCCCACTGAGACTGCAAATAGGTTTCAAACTTTTAATCTGCAATTATTGCCAGAGGCGTTGTTTACAACCGTCATGTTTATCTGACCCAAAATAGGTAATTCTACAAATGGCTTGACATCATTTACACAACAGCCAACAGCATTCAGAGATCTACACACGGATGCATTGAATTTTCATTGCAGAGTTGCTGAGTAATGGGGAAAAAAAACAGGAAGCACATGCAAAAGGTTCCCCCCAGTGCCACCAAACACTTTTTGATTTCGGACACAGCACATCAGAGGTTAGTTTTGTAAAATGCCTATTTTTTTTCTCCTCTCAGCTGCAAATTAAATTTATCATTATGTTTTGCAAATGTGCCATTTCTAAATAAACACAGGGAAATGTCAGGGCTTTAATATTCTCACAGAATTGAACAAAAGACAGTGAAAGTGTCACATATTTATTGAGTTAATAGCTGTTATTGTATCATCCCTACAATGCCATATGACCCACACATCACCAACTGATAACAATATAACAATTTCACTAAATTTAAGTTTCAAATCATCTTCACAATTACCCAAGCAATAGAACTACAGAGCAAATTTTTTTTACATAACTTCCTCATTGGAAATGGCGAATAAAAGCAATGCGGACATTGATAATACAATAGAAAACTGTAGGTGGGTAGGTTCAGATAGATATGGCATATCATATGCCCAGGCAAGTCCTGAAGCTCATGTGTTCAGTCACAAAAGTTAAAATGTGCATTCTTCCCTATACACTCTTCTTTTTCTTTTTCTTTTTTGTTTTTTACCAAAAAATCTGCCTACAGTGGACTTACAATGGAAGCGAATGGGGCTAATCAGTATGTATTTAAATACTTATTGTTTCAAGACAAAAGTATACAGAAGAACAATCTTTTTCTGTGTAAAGTCATTGAGCAATTTTTGAATTGTGATGTCGCCATGACAAAGCAACATCTAAATCAAAGTAAATGACAGTAAAAATGATTTAAATATCTTGACAGCTTAAATAGTGCATTTTAACAGATGTATTGTAAGTGCTTCAATAAAGTTTAAGCTTCATATTTCTGTCTTTAAATCCTCCACAAATTGGCCCCATTTACTTCCTGAACATTATGGTAATCAACATTATTTCACAAAAATGCAGATGAACGAGTTTAACTGAACTTTACTAAACCCAGAATATTCCTTTATGCTTGAAGAACGTTTTCCAGGTCCGAATTACATAAAAACCTTACTGGACGTTAGTTTGTTTTGTGCAGTCACTTTGCACTGTTGTGTAAGAAAAAATGGTTTATAAAGACTCGACTGCTGAAGACTGAGAGTGGGAGCTGAATCTAAACTGGCCCAAAGGGCAGCTGAGAGATCCACCGCAGCTCTGCAGAGACCCAGAAAAGCTATAATGGAGGACAAATTGAGCATGTAAGTATAGCAGTGAGCTCTGTGGTCAAAAAGGATCAGAGCAGCCAACTCTAACCCTGCGCTCTCAGTATCTGCTCAAAATTTGTGCTCTTACCCACTCTGATAAACTATTTAGCTGATCTGTAGTTGCAGCCCGCAGTTTGAAATTGTAGAGGGGGAGTGGTGTGTTTTTGCCAGGTGTTTTAAACAAACTGTGGCCATTAGTTTTGGACACAGGCACCTTATGATGGAAAGCAAAAGGTTGGGAACTTCAACCCACTTTCACACTTACACACTTCAACAGTAACACGGTACAATACAGCTATTGCAGTTGCTTAGCAACAAGTGCCTAGCAATAATAAACATACAATAGTCTTTACCTGGTTTGGCATTTTGACTGTTTGCGGATCTTGCATAAGCCTCAGCGTGAGTCTCATTAAGTGTAAGTCAATTGCAGCTTGAGAAGGGAAAGCTGAACAGTTTGACATCTGTGTGTTTATACCTGGTTTGAAACACAGTAGTCTGCCCTGCAGGAAACTCAGCAGGTCGTGAGATGGTAAGACAGCTAGAGCAACACTCTTTCTGCTTAGAGATGATATGCACGCTGTGTGTGCACAGAAAAAAAGAAGTGCTACAAAGCCAAAACAGATAAGAAATGGAATGGTTAATAAACACATAAAAAGTTAGGCTGCAAAATTCAGGATGTGATGTGTCATGTCCAAAAAGATGAATGAGATGCGAGTTTGTTCTCAGAGCCTTTTTGACCTTAATTTGTAGCACTGACAGGATCAAACAAACAAGGCAGAACTTATCAGTGTTTTGAAGGTTTGGTGGAAAGTGTCAAAACAAACTTGTGCCGGCTTAGTTCTGTAAACCTCACTTGAACATATTGGGATACTTTTAAGCAGGCTTTGGGTTAAAAAAATGAACTTTTGAGATGCACTAAACTGGAACTGCAGACACTGGGCAAACAAATCACTGAAAACAAAAACAGACATCTTCATCGAACATAAATCTTAGACCATTTTCTTCTAAAAACAAACTTTGTGGCATTATTTTCCTGCTATCACTGTAAAGCTGCTTTGAAACAATCTTGTAAAAAGCGCTATATACATAAAGGTGACTTGACCTAATAGGTGTCTTAAAGTGGTGACTATATATAATTACATCTATATATAATTACAAAGCATTTCTGCAGAGAGATCAGTGTCCTGTTTTTAAATGTGACCTATTTAGCTTAAAACAAACACAAAAAAACATTTTCGCTTAAAACAGCCAAATGCTTTGTAAGTGAGCATCAGAAATATTCATGAGTACAATTAAAAGTCTCTGTAGGGAAAAAAAAAAAAACACAAGTACTAATCGAGTGTATTTTTAAACCGTGCAAATCCTCTGCATAATTGCACCAAAAGATGATTTTAACCATAGCCTTCTAAATCCAGGGCAGACTTCTAAGAAGAACATCAGAGACGCAGAACTTGGATGCTGCACCCTGAATAACCGAGGATATTATGGGATTGGAGCCTGTTAAGTAACAACAATATGGCATTCTGTGGGGTTGTGTTAGTAAGCTCATCTGGAAGCTGGCGGCAATAATACAAGTGCATCTCTAAGTGTGCACTGGCAGGGTACATTGCCCCTTCATGAAAGTAATATGGTTTGCGAACTCTCAGCAGGTTCAGTTGTAGAGGAGCTTGAGCCAAGCACATTGTTTTGTGATGACAAAAAAAAAGAAGAACATGGAGCAGAGAGGGTATTTACATTCTTCATTTTCTCTCTACAGACGGCGAGATTATTGCCTGCCATTATGACTGCGTTCCAACTGGGAGCAATTTATTTAGATTAAACTTCGCTGTTGTTTCCTTAATGCATTTCAGAAAATATTAAATTGTATGAGGAAGGACATGAGCACAAATAGAAGAGAGAGAGCTGTAATAAGCGAAAAGGTGTGGAGCGACGGAGATGGAAAAGAATTATTAGTGTTGGAATATATCATTTTATGGACTCACAGAGAAATGAAACAATTCTGTAATGATTTTGTCAGATGGAGAGGTGCAGTCAGTTCAAGATGGAGTGTTCTCGTGTGCACTTTTTCCACTGTGAAAATCATAATGATCTCAATTACAGTCAACAAAAATAAGTTTGTTTTCTCCAGGTCTCACCGTCTCTGATGGAAATTTCGACAAACCCTGCGTAGATTTAAAGAAAACCTTTGCATTGGAATGACAAAACACTTGCGGCAGATGAAAATTGTAAGGGAACAAACAGGCAGATGATAGAGCTGGTCGGGTGCAGTTGTTTCCACGGTGAATACCTTCACAAATGAGAGTCCATTACTTTGCTCACTCCTCACTCCTCAGGATGTCATGGATCCAATAGCTTAAAGAGCTTGGTATAATGAAATTCTTGAAACAGACCACATACTGGAAATTACAACAGATGTGTAATGACTATATTGCGGTTCCCATAATTACTATATGAAGTCTCAGCCTGATCTAATTAGCATTCACATGTAAAGTTTACATGTACATTTTGGGATAGGCTATGCACTGAAATGTACACTATGGATGTACAGTATTGATAGCTTCTAAAACAGTGCATCTAAATAAAAATCGATTAATTTAATTTTAAAAATACATGCACCGTGAAAATATATGTAGGCTATATAAATATAAATATAAAATTATATTCATATTTATATCGATATTTTAAAAAAAACTTTGTTATGTCCAAGGTTTCATAAACATTTGTATGTCTGTAAAGTTGTTCATACATGAATGCTTACAATTTAGTTGCCATCAATATACAGCAATCATAATTCTAGGGGAAACTTAGCTAAAAGGATGTATATTGTTAAAAAAAATATTTGTTAAGATTTTCAACATGTTTGGAAAAAAAGTATCTTCCCTAATAAAAAAAAAGTATACCAAAATGTATTTAAAATGGTTTTTTTTTATACTAAATTTGCTACAAATCTGTATAGATACTCTACTATAAATACTGTATATGACTACTGAGACTGAGACTGATATAAATATTATAATTAAAATGTTTCTTTATTGCACAATGCACATTTCTTAATATTAAGCCTAAAATGTGTAAAGTCTAAAAGGATAGCATTATCACATAATATCAGTCTTTAAATTCAAGATATTTAAAGTGTAGCTAAAGTATACTTGCAATAGTTCCATTTTAACACAATCCAAGTGGATGCTGCACAATGGTGGTTGAGGAGAGATTCCCTGATATGATTGTAAAAGCAATTTGGGTGAACAGTAGTACATATGAAAGTGCTATATAAATGCCTCATTCATTCATTCATTCATTCATTCAATCAACCAACATACTTAAGTATATCTTTAGTTGGAGCTCAGCACTACTTCTGGATAACTAAAGTGCATTTAGTTCAAATTTAGTTGTTCCAATTTAGCAGACTTTAAGTATATCAATTTAGTATACCAACAGCAATTGCAGGGTATTTGTTTATATTAATTATATTATTGTATTATACTTGGCATAAAACAAATGTATTTCAAATAGATTTTGATATTATATATATATATATATATATATATATATATATATATATATATATATATATATATATGATTATATATATAACTAGCTCACCACAGCTGAGAGAGAGAGAGAGAAATTATTACAATTTAAAATAACTGTTTTCTATTTAAAAAAAAAAAAAAAAAATAAATCTAATTTATTCCTGATTGCAAAGCTGAATCTTCAGTGTCACATGATCCTTCAGAAATCATTATAATATGCTGATTCCCTGGTTAAGTAGCATTTCTTATTATTATCAATGTTGAAAACTGTTGTGCTGCTTATTTTTGTGAAAACTAGGAATCTTTGATGGCTAGAAAGTTGAAAAGTAATCATGCATTAGAACTAACTCCCTATGGACATCCACAATATGTGCTTACAAAACTGGAAGTTAAACAGCCGGTGTGCTGCCCTAAATGTTCAGAGATTGAGTTAAAGTCTTAGCTCTGTCAAGGGGGATATTATTTTACAATATCTCAGTGTGACCTCATTAAACCACATTGCCGAAATCACCTCATGCCAGCCTGCCCCTACGCCTGAGGCTGATCTTATCCCAGTCTGCCCCCGTGCCCAAGGCATGCTGAGAGAAGCCCTCTGCTTCATACTGCAAATCAACATCATTCATCTATCATGGTACTGAAAACCTCACAACAAAAGAATTATAGCTAGTCTCCGATTTACAAGCTTCTTTAAAGCGTTAATTCTTGGTTTTATTACTCTTAACACATTGATGTAGATTTAAATGTATCGGAAAGTTACAGTATAGGTGAATAAAGAAATTCTCTCACTTCCGAGTCTACAGCTTTGAAGTTTCCAAGATGCTGTTAAGAGCAAAATCAAAGTTTGGTGTAAGCTTGTAAAAAGAGGGCTGCATTTTAAAGTCAAGAAAACAAAAACACTATAGCATGAAATAAATAAATTAATTAATAAAAAAAAAGTCTTTTAAAATAAATGATCAAAGATGTCAAAACAACTCTGGCTCTAGACATGTAATAGGCCTACTTGTGGAGAATTTAGTTTCCAAGGCAACAGTGCATTCCAGGATAGCTGAAGGTAGGGGTATATGAGTTTAAATATATTTTTTTATGAGATTATATAAATGAAAGGTGGATGAAGAACAGGGGTGTCAGGGTGATTATGTAAAACCTAGCAGGGAGGGTGGTGGGTCATGCTTTTGGAAACATTTGAATTCCCTCACTGCAATGCTGTGAGCACGTTTCTGTGATTCAGGAAGTACTTCTCCCGTTCACTGAATGTTATATCAGAGTTGAAATACTCTTTCAGTATTATAAAGCAGAGCAGAATTATTAAATACAGAACAAGCATTTCAGGCACCAATGTGACTTCTGTTGTTTTCCTTTTCATCTTTCTGCCCAGTTGTTTGTAAGAAAGTAAATAAACAACACAATTATGAATATCTAATAATGCATTCTTCCATACAGCTTCATTGATCTTGTCTCACATGAATAAATCACGTGTTGCTAGGGACTGGAATTAAGTTTTTTATAATCCATGATTAAGGTTGTACTGTTTGTTTCTTTGGATCTGTGAAGTCCCCATCTGTTAGTTATGTTTTCTAAACAAGTAAACAGATATGTCACTTATTTTGCTTATCATGTCTTATGCAAAAATTCTTAACTTAGCCTAATTTATTTAAAGTGCTGTGAATTATTAAATATTTATTTTCATTTACTTCAGTTTCTGTCCATCATGATATATCATTAAGGCTTAAGCGCTGGAAATGAAATGGCACTTGCTTCACATGTAAAGTATGCTTGAACATTATGCATATAGGACGAAAGACTGTTTATGTTCACTTTGTTTCAGAATGGTGCTAATTTACATAATAAGTCTTTCATCTTTTTCCTGCTGTGAGAAACGAAGTTGACACCAAGATCCCAGAAAAAAAAACAGTAAGATGCATTAACATCAGAGACAGACAGAGCAAACCGTTTCCTTTCTGATCCTACGTTAAGTGGCCAATGATTCAAACAGCCTGCTGCTCCAATCAAATGCAAATGACCCACAATGCATCACCACATCAAACCATTTCTCTTTTTCATCCATTGTGTAAACTGCCTATACAGTTTCCTAAATGCTAATTTACCTAATCAATTGGGATTATTTATTGGGTCTAACTGCTTTAGTATTGGTCACTTCACACCCATCTTTGTTTGCTGTGATCTGTATTCAAGACTGCATATGGTCCTCTAGGTCTCCTCCCAGTGGTGGATTCATCTTAAAAGTTGTATTTGTCTACCTGTATTAGATATATTTTGGGGCATTTAGGTTGCAATGTCTATGAATACTGCGGTCATTAGTATCAGAGCCCAGCGTGTGATGCTGTGTTAAACAGATCTGCGGGGAGAGGAGAGAGTAAATGGATCTGGCCTGGGACAGAGATTCTGCCGGACCTTGCAGAGAGTGTGAGCCTGTGAAGGCCCTCAGGTAGTGATGTATTAGCCAAACAGTGCTGATACAACAAGTACAGAATGAACAACAGCTCTTGTAAGGTCAAATTCAGGTTTTGGAGGCACTTCCCTGTTCACTAGACTTATATAATGCAATAAAATCATCATTCCACATCCTGGACATGAGTTCCTCATCTTGGCCTCTCCCTGGACCATCTGCTCTACATCTCCAGGCTTCAATGTCACTGCTTTTCTTCACTTTCATTTGAGCCAGCTGAGAATGACTGAGCTGTTGGACCAGCCAGAAGCCCCCAGCTCTCTCTCTCTCTGGACTTGTTCCTTTTCAGTCTATGGTGCAAATTAAATACACAGGATTTGGCACAGATGCCCATTGTGGGTTACATTCCACTGACCTACATGTGCATCTCACTACTAGGGATGGGTGGAAATTAGACAATATATCGAAATATAGCAAATGTATATATCGCGATGCGCTTATCACAACGGCTTGCAATAACGGGGGCCATGAACAAAAGACAAAGAGAAAATCACTCGTGGTTCACACTGATGTTAAAATAACACTTCTTATTCTACAGTAAAATACTGCTGGTCACTTTCAGAAGCTGTAGGGATGTTTTCTTGTCACAAAAAGAATGTGAAACACGTATGTTGGTTCTATGATTTTAAATATATTTTAAAGATAATTTAAGTTTATTTTACATACTTTAAGCATTATCGTATCCGCATTATTTAATGAATTATCGCATATCGGATTTTTCTTCAATATCGTGCAGCCCTAGTGGAAATGATTTATTTCTCGATTTTAATCAATTCTCAATTTTGAAGAAACGATTTTGATTCTTAAATCCTAAGAATCAATCTGTTATTCTATGTTGGTATCAGTTAATGCGTGAACAAAACTTCATTAAACATTATTTGTAGCGTGGATCCCATCCAATAATCGCAATAAGCATGAGCTGTTTTAGTACAAAATTCAAACAATAAATACTGTTTTAGCGCTCTTTAATGTGGTCTGACAGATCGCTGTAGTGCCTCAGTTGAGGTGAAGCAGTTGAGTGGAGAGCACGTGATCCAATCATCTCTTTTTTTCTTTTTCTGCAGCATGAAATAAACATGAATGAACATCAGAAGGTATGTTAAAAGATGCAGTACAACTTATTGAAATCCGTATCATGCCTCATGTAATCCTTCAGTGTTTCGACCGCAGAAAGATGTCAATAAAATGTCAATAAAAAAGCTTGTTAACAATGTCACGTAGCATTACATTTACCTTGGTTTAGCCATTCAATGACCATAGCTTGTTAATCAACTAGAACAATTTTTTTTTTAGCATTTTGCTAAATATATGCACTAATCCGTACCTGTTCTTCAATATATAATGTATGTTTGAATAAATCCCTCATGAAAACAAGGGTCCCACAGGTGTCTTTAACTACTATGTACTGACATGTTATTAATCATTTGATACAATGCACTTATTGTGTACATATATGTTTTTACATTATACTTGTATTTTAAAACAATACATGCATGTAATTATAGCTGTAATTAAGTTATGTAATTCAATCTATGATTTCACCTTACATCTTAACCCACCCTTAAACCGAACCATACCATCAAACCTGTCCCTAACCTTACCTGTATCCCACCTCAATATCCTTTTTGGCATAACCACATAGTAGTTAAGGACACCTAATATAAAGTGTGACCAAAACAAGTTATGGCAGCCCCTTTTTAAATGTTTGTCTTTATTTTTTTGTATTCTTTTTTTATTAATCAAAGTATACCCATAACTGTCAGTAAAAAGTTATTATAACATTATTTTAAATGTTTGTTGTATACAAATTAGTAAACAGCATTAGCATTTTTCATCGAGAAAAAAAATTGATGAGCTATATCTGATATACCTATCTATATCTGTATATCCAAATGAACCAAAGTCAGAATCAAATCGCAAGCTTGTGATTCTCATGAAATTTGTGTCAATACACAGCCCTACTCACTACGCAGTGACAGTGGGGATCTCATGCTTGACTTTCTCATTTTCTCTTTTAACACAATGTCTTCTCATCGAATCTCTAACACCAAGGGCACATACCTCGGGTGGAAATATTGAGGTTAAATCACATTCAATTAGAGATAAGATGCAATAGAAGAACAATGGTGTACAGTGTACAGTGCGGCTGACATGAGAGCTGAACTACATGGATATAAGAATTCTAATGCATCCTCTCACCAACCCTGTTATGGCACTTAAGTGCACTCTTAACGGCACACTCTCTCTTCCTCTCACCCTCTCTCTCTCCCTCCCTCCATTCTCTCAGGTCTGTATGGTTTAATTGAGGTCTTGGCAATTAAATTGTGCCCTGGAAGACACATTCAGCTCACTCGATAGATAGTGGCAGCACATCCTGAGGAAATAAGGGCTCTAACCTGTCCTGTCCCCACTCCTCCTTCTCCCTGAGGAAATTCAGACGTGTCACAAACATGTAAGCTCTTTCAGTCTGAAACAACAACACCCCTCCACCACTAGACCCCGTCAATTTGACATCACTCCTTTATCTCAGACTTATCTAGAGATCTATAGTGATCTCTCACATGGCTTCAGCACCTCGCCGCTCGGCTGTAATTAGCGAGCAGTTCCATTAACGCAAATGAAAGGGTCTATGAGGCTTAATGGCTTCGATATCAATGGCTGGAATAAATATCATCCATCAGAAGCCGTCTTAAGTTTAACAAGCCAATAAACTGAACATCACCTTTGTGGCAAGCGACAAACAAGATAGACCTTATTAATTATATTCTAAACACTGCTCCTGAATGTTTTAAAGGTTGTGGTCTACTGTATATGGGCAGAATGCAAACTACAATATTTATTGTAATCATTCAGTCATGTCGATCTCAACCTGTAAACGAATATATTTAGGAAAATGTTTCAACAGTTTTTGTCTATACAATGAAAGTTAATGGGGTCCAAAATATCATTGACTTTGAACAACAACAAAAAAAGCATTAATTTTTTTTTTTTTTTTTTCTCCAGATGAACTATCCCTTTAACACACCGCACAAAGAATTACAGTTTATCTATCTCTCACCATAACCGCTGTTCACTTTCAGTGTCAGTGTGACTCTACAGTCTTTTATGAAGAATGATGTCTGTTTTACATCCTAAAGACGTGTTACCATGTTCAGTTTCATCTTTTACTCTCCTTTGTAGTCACTCTTCTTCACCATTAAGAGGATTCACTGCACTCTTTTGAAACAGACATCATTTTTCAGTCTTGCTAATGTGTATAAAACACAAACCACTTGCTCTGAAAAAAGAAAGGATGAAAGGATGTAGTTATACATGCAATGACAATCTGTCATATCTTTCAAAACCATAAATGCTTACATGCACTACTGTTTAAAAGTTTGTGGCCGGTAAAAGTTGTTTAAGTGTGTTTTTGAAATAAGTCTTATTCTCACCATAAGGCTGCATTCATTTGCTCTAAATTACAGTAAAAACAGTAACACTGCGAAAAATGATAAAACATTTATTAACGAATAAAATGTAATTTATTCCTGTGGTGACAAAACTAAATTTTTATTTTTCCAGTCTTCCGTGTCAATGCTGATTTGGAGCTCAAGAAATATTTATTATAATCATAAATGTTGAAAACAGTTGTGCTGCTTAATATTTTTTGTGGAAACCGTGATACCCAACTTTTAAATGGTATACTGTATATGATACAATTGCCATAAAAAGTATTTGGACATAAAATATCTAAAATGCCTCAGTTATAATATCGAACAAAAGTAGCATCTGCAAACAAATGATACTAGTGCTTTTCTCAGAACTAAATTTACTTTTCTAAGGGATCAATGGTTTTTAACCACCTGGTGTCAAGGTTTAGATGAATAGAGCAAAGCATCTCTGATGGTCATTGCAAGTAATACCAATTCAAATGGTCATGGAGTAATTGTTATTCTCCTAATGTTGTCCATGGTGTTGTAGCCCTCTAGACTATCACTCAGCCTAGCTCTCATCATTCCTTCCACATTTTACTGCCATTTCAAGTAAGAGTCAATATTAAACCCATACCCTTTATGAGGTTTCTGTCTGCACTGAGAAAAATGTGTCCTATTAAGACCAAACAAGACCAGGTTGTTTAGACTTAAATCACTTCCTTCGGGCAAAACATTGGTGCCCACAGACGAGCCAGAGTCGTCCTCTGAAACAAGTTTCAGCTCTATTATAGGTTTGCTAAATTATAATGCCGCAATGTTTCTGAGCTCTTCGAGATTGCTAAACTCTTAACGATACTCTCAAAGGAGATCTGCCTGACTTTACCCCAAGAGAATGAACCGAAGAGATGGATGAATCCAGCTCTGGAATGAAAACAGCCCTATTGTTATATACCTTCACCAATGCTTCATCATCCTGACATGGACAAAAGCCAACACCTGAACTCATACAACTTTGCTGTAAACTGATGAACAAATTGGCATATATTACTCCTTGCTCATAACACGGTCCAGGAAAGGTCAAATTGATTATTCCGTATTTAATTGTATTGGCTGCATACTGTGTGACATGAAGTATTAAAGTCACTGAACTCACTGTAATCATTTTCACATTCCCCTTCACAATTAAAAATCTTACACACACATATGTAAAATTTATGGGGGAAAAATGGTGCAAACAGCTTGAAATTTTTTAACATTTATTTCATTTAAACCTTCAGATAGTAGAATATATTACATAATATACATTAAGGTAAAATACCAAATGTATTTTGGGTAAATCCTAAATGTTTTTTTTTTTTTTTTTTAAACAGGCTTGCATTTTTTTTGTGATGGTTTTTGGAAACATCATATTATCAGCACTTATATTACAGCTTTAGTTTGATGTAGAGTAATGCTTTTTGTTTTCACCAATGCTAAATGTGTACGTTTCTATAAATATGTTTAAAAAAAATAAAAAAAGAATATAATTTTTTTTACAGAGGGTTGAAATGGAACCAAAAAGGTTTGGCTGAACATTTTAGTTGAATATAATAACTGAACAACCAATCCTGCTGAACTTAATGGAAATTCCCTGTTCTGCATTTAACAGGTTCAAACAGAGATTATTTGAGAGTAATCTAAGGCCCCGTCTTCATCTGATATTAAGCTCCGTTTTGGTCAATCAGATCCCAAGTAGACGAGGGAGACACATGCCCGTTTATACCTGGTGTTTTAAACCGTCTCTCTCTCCACTTTCAACCCCTTCTGTCCTGATTTTTACGAGGGGAGTGTCTATGGACAGGTAAATGTATGGGTTTTATCAGATCTTTCGATCTAATGGACACAATAAGCTCACAACCAGAGACGAAAGAAAAACATACAGAAAGCATCAGCTTTCGTTTCTGCTCTGATAGCCACAAGATTACGCTGAACGCTGAGTGCGTGGTGTTAGAAATCAGGAATGGTGAGAGACCATGTGCTTGGTATGATTTTCGTCTTCAAATCAAACTTGGGTCTCCAGCCAAAAAAGTTTAAATCAAGTCTGGCTAGCATGCTTCCCATAATGTTTACGCATTGGATCTTAGGAGGCTGTTTGAACAAATTTGACCACATGAGCTTCTACACTACGAAAGCAAAACGGTCAAATGCATTTTCGACTACCTCTGGAAGTGGAAAGCAGACAAGCTAGAAGCGTTTTAGAGAGCGTTTACCTGTATTTAGCGTTGTCCACTTTACTTGTGATCCAATGGACCAAAATGCATCCTAATTGTAAACCGGGCGTAAAGGTTTAATATCTTGGGAAAATGCTTAACTTTGATCTCTCTGTTTCTACAGTATGCACGTTCTTTTTCTTCTCTGATATATGAAACAAAGAAAATACAGAAAAAAAGCTGAGAAGGAGAATTTCCGGCATTAAAATAATGTAAAGATAGGAACATTTTGTTACATGTTCTTTGCAGTTCATCTCCCTCCTCACCTATTTTTCCTACCTCACGCCATGGGCGTAGATTTGTTTTTTGAACAGTTTTTTTTTTTTTTTTTTTTTTTTTTTAATGTTGAAAAGAATTTAATTTGACATGCTGGTAAATTAAACATTGACCGCTACAGGGTTCTTGTTGGAGAACTCCTGACTCATGCATGTGATGTTGAATTTTCAATGACAGCTAATTAAAGGGTTAATAGTGTGCAAGTGTAAGGTTTAAAAATAACACAAATAATTCCCCTACAAATTATTAGTTGTTATTCTATCAAATGAAAAGTTTATTTTATGGGGGGGGGGGGGATTATTTTACAAATTATACAAACTATTTATAGATTGCAAATGCAAAAAGTGACAATAAATTACCATAAAACATGATGAATCAAATATGAAAACCATTAAATAATAGTCAATAATAAACATTTTCAAATCAATGGTTCAATAAAAAAAAATGTTTTTGTTAATGAACAAAATTTACTTGAGTCACTCAACTTTCTGAACACTACACACAGAGGAGTCAACATTAATAATGTGAAGGTGTAAAGTGCAAATATTTGTCTTTAAACTATTTACCTTTACTTACATACCCACATGCAAAGCTGTCACTAAAATTCAAAATATAGACTAATGTATGGCCCCCGTTTCTCTCCTGAGCCCATTGTACAGGCTGCAAAGTTTTGAACATTAGTAAGTAGCTAGTTTTCCGGAGCATGTTGTGTAATGCTTCACAATTGCACCATTCTTAAAGTATTCAGAACAAAGAGTTCAGACTTCCCTTTTTTTGTTCAGTGCACTCAAAGTTCAAATAAAATCTATAGCACTGCCTCTTATACTCTGTCTCTCCACTCCCAACCTTCTATACCGATTGCCCTCTTTCACACACACTTACTATATGTAAAAAGAGGTAGGGGGAAGGGAAAGTAGAAATGCTAGAGGCATTTGATCAAGAGGGAGAGACATGAGAGGTAAAAGAATGCAGAAAATGTACTTTATTCCCCATTACACAAATCTGATCTGAAGAAAATAACCTGCTTAATTAATACCCCTAAAGAGCCCCTAAAGGGACATAGTGATGGAAAAAATTAGATCAATTATTAGATAAATTATGTCAATGCTTTTGTGCTCTCTCGAAAATGTTTTGCATTCACCCGAGAAACTCTGTGTTCGCCCTGAAGACTTTTGAGTTCTTTGCGAGCGGACGCGAAGTTTCTTGGGGAATGCAAAACTGCCTTTGAATATTGTGTTGGAAAATGGAGGGCCTTTGAGTCAAAAAGGTTGAGAACCACTGCTATAGGATATCCATCTACTTTAGTATACTGTATCCAAACATTACATTTTGTTTTTACAGGAAACAATATGAAACTATAGAAAAAATCTTTACACAACAGGACATGAGTTAGATTTGAGTTAGATTTTGCACATTACTCAAATCTAACTCATGTCCTGTTGTGTAAAGATTTTTTTCTATAGTTTTATATTTATTGTGACTGACAGCACAATGACACTCTATTGAATCACTTTGTCCTGTGCTTATTCAAACCAGAAAGAATCATTTGTTCTTCTTTGATTGCACATGATTGAATCAGCTCTGAATCACACAGGTGACGAGGAGGTGTTTTCCACAGACAGAGCGAGCAACTTCAAAGGCCTTTCAGAAAGCTACGGTTTCTTCACTTGAGTGTGTGATCTGACTTTGATGGTTATCCTTACGCCGGTTTGAATCATCAGCTACTGCCTCTAATGTCCCAAGAATCATACGGCTTCTTTGGTTATCATCCATGTGGCTCTGGCTGCCGTTTCCTCCCCAAACTCAGGAACATCTTGGAGGAAAAACAGCCCTCTTTAGTTCAAATAATTATACGCTCAAATCAAGCTTGCCGTCAGTCATCCTAATGTTTATTTATACATTCATTGTTATTTGTTCCTAATTCAGTTGTATGTTTATCTGTAAGCTTTTTTCCCTGTCCTATTTTTCAAAACAGTTGCTATAGAAACATACCAGAAGGAAAGATTTATTGAAGAATTTTCTGCAATGCCAGAGTGTTCCTGCAAAGACCACCTTGGAGAATGGAAACAAGCTGGTTCTGGCAGGCAGGTTTAATAAGCTGTCCCAAGACACTCCACAACAACCCTTCACCTAAAGCCCCAGCAGTCCTGCATCACGGAATCTTCAGCACACCCCTCTCTCAAAAGCACTTGTCCTCTACTCCTGATCAGTTCTGTGAACAACAAGCAGTAATTGTATGATAATACGGAAGCGGCATTCAGTGTTGGGATGGGTCTGTTCTTTCTTGTTTTATTAAAAATGGTACACAGGCCACGAAAGAGACGGATTGCTTGGCCTGGTGGCTCCTGTTGCTGTATCATTAGCTGGGCCTAATTGGATATTAATGATTGTGCTTTTCCATTACAGCAAACGCCACACCTGACATCATTAATATTGTAGGGAGTTAAGAGGAAATGGCAAAACCAACTCTGTGATTCCAAAGAGAGATGTGCTTAATGTACTGGAGGACTAATATTGGTAAAACGTCTTCCTTTCTATTAACAGGAGACTATCTGAACTAATACAAACGCACATCTTACAAGGATGCATGTACATGCTTTTAATCTCTCGTTGTGAAGTGTAAAGTGAAGTGAAGGTGAGTGTGAAGTAAAAGTGTATATGTATGTGAAATGAAGTGAAGGTGAGCGTGAGTGTGAGTGTGAAGTGTATGTGTATGTATGTGTGAATGTGAAGAGTGAATGTGAAGTGTGAATGTGAATTGAGTGTGAAATGAATGTGAAATGAATGTAAAATTAATGTGAAGTAAATGTGAAGTGCATGTGAAGTGCATGTGAAATGAAGTGAATGAAAAATCAAGTGAATGTGAAGTGGTGTGCATGTGAAGTGCAGTGAATGTGAAGTGGATATAAAAATAAAGTGAATGTGAAGTGAAGTGTGAATGTGAAGTATGAATGTGAATGTTAAGTGAGGTGAGGTGAATGTTAAGTGAATGTGAAGTGCATGGGAAGTGCATGTGAAATGAAGTGAATGAAAAATGAAGTGAATGTGAAGTGGTGTGCATGTGAAGTGCAGTGAATGTGAAGTGGATATAAAAATAAAGTGAATGTGAAGTGAAGTGTGAATGTGAAGTATGAATGTGAATGTTAAGTGAGGTTAATATGAGTTGAGATGTGAATGTGAAGTGAATGTGAAATGAATGTGAAGTGAATGTGAAATGAATGTGAAGTGAATTTGAAGAGAATTTGAAGTGAAGTGTGAATGTGAAGTAAAGTGAATGTTAAGTGAGGTGAGGGCTGAACACAATTGCCATTGTGTTTTGACGCAAAACATCAATTGCGAGTAAATATTCTGTCATCTTTGCTGGAATGTAACAAAGATTGTACAAAGTAACATTTATTTTTAACAACACTAAGAAAATTAATAGCAGGCATAACAATGCCAGTATAAACATAGATACCCATGGGTATAATATATCACGACTAAACGTGCGTTATCATTTTTAAATACCTCCGCTTCTCTTAGTCCACTCTATTTTTTCAAATGTAACTACTTGGAAGAGCGTCTTCAAAAAGCTCAGTTTTCACAGGACAAAAAATGCGGTCTCAGTGTGGATGGAAGGCCAAAACGCAGAGAAAAAATATTAGTTTTCAAATGCTAGTGTATCCGAGTTAGTGTAGACATAGCCTCATATTAATTTCATACTAATTGATCATCAAACATTTTACAGTTTTCTTAACATTACTGTGTCTTTAAAATACTTGTTTGCAAAATAGTCATGTTCAAACCCTGCAAAGTTCACAGCTGAAAGACAAAAATCTGGATGCCCTCATACCTACACACTTTTTGCAAAGCAAGGGCTACATAATTGCCAATTAATGGAAGGCAGGTGCAAAGGGAAAAGGAGAAAAGGGAGAGATGTTAAAAGCGATCCCAAAACATTACCCAGTCACTCTTAGATCTGTAGTAAACAAATTCCCTTTAAATGAAAGCCAGCCCCTCTGAGGCCAATCATACCAAAGAATGAGATAACTTCAGTGAGCTTTAGCAACTAATTGCATTTTTAAATGAAGGTGAATGTTATTTTTTTGCAAAGAGGTGAAATCTAATGAATCAGTCTTG
The DNA here is from genome assembly GCA_030578275.1 of Meda fulgida. Lineage (NCBI taxonomy): Eukaryota > Metazoa > Chordata > Actinopteri > Cypriniformes > Leuciscidae > Meda > Meda fulgida. The sequence continues at coordinate 22,564,763 of CM060623.1, read as the reverse complement.
AGATCAAAGAATAGTTGAAGCGGGGTTATGGTTCGCTGCATGCAAATGATATGCTGGAATGTTAGCTGAACTTTTTATAAATGTATAAATATTCAGCCCGTTCTCATCCCAAGGCGTCATTTAATTGAGACTTTTGACCATGCGTCAACTAACTGACGCACATGGCACCCTTTAGCGTCAACATGAGACGCGCCTACCCTAACCCATACCTAAACCTACCCATAACGGAAGCGTCATCTAACTGACGCTAAAGGCACCCTTCAGGTATTTGACGCATGGTCAAAAGTGTAAATTAAATGACGCCTTGGGGTGAGAATGAGTTGAAATATTGTGTTTATTCAGAATGAGCAACACCAGGTGACATAGCAAGAAATCAAAATATATTTGTAAAGAATGTCCAGCAGGGATCAAATTCCCTTCCTTATGAAAGTGTTAGGACAGATGTTTCAAAATAGTATCTCCGATTTGAGCTCAATTACCAAATTACCTTGGGAAAGTTCAGTGCATTTCTGTGAATCGTTTCAAAACTCAATCAAACTCAAAAAGATTTGTTTTTTATTAACAAACAAATGACTCTAATGAGTTGGATCTTTTTGATGAATAAAAACATACAGTACAGCGAGTGTAGTCCGATTCACAAATAAATGGTTGTAATGAACCGTTTCTTTTCATAAAGCTACTGGTTCAAATCAGTGTGAAGAATCCTTCACTGGCTGAACAGAAAGTTACACATACATATATACAGTATACTCTGTATGTGTGCGTGTCTGTGTGTGTGTAGTATAAAACATGCATATATAGCCTATGCGTGTAAAATTATTGTTATTTAAAACAACAATGGTCAAGCTGCAGTAAGTAACCTTTAAACAAGGCTTTACTATCAAGAAATAATAAATACTAATTTCATGCTAACGTTTTGAGAATGTTCTATTTCAGTAGCCTACTTAAAGAAATTCTGAGAACATTCCCAGATGGCTAGCAGGAAAGGTCCCAAACAAAGCAGTCTGGTTCCAGAAGGAAATTGTAGTCTGTTACAGACTGACCTCAGATCCTTTTCAATATTAGATGTGGAGATTCAGCTTTTGCTGGTCCAGACTCACTCTTAGAACCTGTACAGGTAAAAGACTTCCAAGTCATCAACATAAAATATAAGATGTTAGGTAAGATTGAACAGATGCCCGCATGGAGAACACTACCTGGTTCTTTACTTAACAGTCTCGTGCCATTGGATATGGCAGCTAATTACTGTAATTTAGGGAACTCTAATGAGTCATGGCAATCATTTGTTATGAATCACTTTGTAAACTAAACAGAAGGTTAAAAGAGTGTTTTAGAGAGCATGAATCCACATCGTCATTACAGCCGTGCCAGCTCTCTCCCCATCACCATTTGTCATCCAGTGACTGTAAAGATGTCGTCTTACCAAAATGACTCTCGCGACTCACGTACACAGTGCTTATTTGTAAGATAAGATGAATATGATAACCTTGGTCAATGACGTTTCTTCCTCAAGATGAATTCGAAAGATCTTGAACATATTATGTATATTATTAGTTGAAATACTGCAGATAATAATGCCTTGATAGTGTATGATAATGCACTGTGACAGTGAAATGTCATTTAGTTACTGATAAAGTGTTTTGAGTGTTTTTATTATTTCAGAACACTGTAGTCCCCTTTGCATCCTCAGGGACTCTCTAGCCAGCAAGGTCAGGATTCCAGCAGGTCACTTGGCTTCCAAAAAAAAAAATGCCATCAGTTCATGCATTATAAAAAGCTTGTATACTAATCAGATAACGGTGTGAAGCACAAGACTCCCTCCTTCTCTGTGCATCATTATTGATGTTCGTCTATTAAAATGCAAATTATGACAATGAGTCTGAATATTATTAGCTTGTACATACCAGGTGTTGCCAAACATTAGATTGCCATCTGAGAAAAACATATCAACGTTCCATTCAAAGGTTTCGTTGAAAACGAAAAAGTCAAGAATTTTTAATGCTTTTCGAAAGAAGCCTCTTATACTCACCAAGGCTGATCAAAATATACTGTAAAATTAGTAATATTTAAAAATGTAATTTATCCGTGATGGCAAAGCGGAATTGTCAGCAGCCATTACTCCAGTTTCAAAGTCACATGATACTTCAGAAATCATTCTAATAGCTGTAAAGCTCAAAATATAGCTCTTCAAGAAATATATGGTGTCAATTTTGCAAACAGTAGTGGTACTTAATATTTTTTGAGGGATTTTTTTAGGATTCTTTAATCAGAGGTGTAAAGTATTTGAGTACATGGAAAGAAGGTCAGAACGGGTGTGGGGTGTGAGATAGGTTTTTTTTTTTCAAGTCGGCAATAAAACTCATTCAAATCGTCTGCCAATTGTTGATTCGACACAGTGCTGGGGGGGGGGGGTGTCTTGTAGTTAGTATTGTCTTTCAAGCCTTTCCACACTGATGCAGGGTAGTTGGCTGAAAACTGGTTTCTTAGCTCTTAGCCACTCTGATCTCTTTTGTCAGTGTGTATTTGGCCCATTTAAACAAACTGTCCCCGTAAGTATCTTCTTTGGCATAATGAAGTTGTCTGAGTTTTCACAGTTTGTCATTGTTGTAAGTTAAATGAGTCCTAGTAGGGATGCATATATCCTCAAAGAAACTGACATTTGATGTTACAGAATTCGTGAGCTCGTCCAGGTCGGTGGCAGCGGCCTCAAAAACACTCCAATCAGTGCACTCGAAGCAGGTTTGTAAATCCCGCTTCTGCTTCATTAGTCCATCTATGTACAGTCCTTAATACAGGTTTAGCTGATTTCAGTTTCTGCCTGTAGGTCGGTATAAGATAAACCAGACAGTGATCAGAGAGCCCCAATGCTGCCCGTGGGACAGAGTGATATGCATCCTTAATTGTGGTGTAACAGTGGCCCAGTGTATTACTGTCTCTGATGGGACATATAACGTGCTCCCTGTATTTTGACAGTTCACGGGAGAGATTTGCTTAATTAAAGTCCCTAAGAATGATTATAACAGAGTCTGGGTGTGGTTGCTCTGTGTCTGTGATCTGATCAGCCAGCTGTTGTAGTGCTGCACTTACGCGCCTTTGCGGTGGAATGTCAACACTCACAAGAATGAACAAGGAAAACTAAAATGGCAGAAAGAAAGGCTTACAGTTGATGAAAAGCATTTCTAGGCCGACCAGGTTTCAGCCAGGTTTCCGTGAAACAGAATATAAAGTGTCCTTATTTGTTTAAGACAGCAGATGAAGTTTGTCCATTTTGTTGGGTAGGGAGTGGAGATTCGCCAGATGTATACTAGGCAGCGCTGTTCTAAAGCTGCGCTGTCTGAGCTTGACTAGCACACCAGCTCGCTTCCCACGCTTGCTTCAGCAGCGCCACTGTCCCTCCAACTGGAATATCCAGCAAAACGTCAGAATAGTCGAAAACCGGTGAAATATGGTAAAACTGATTGTAGGGATATAACTAAAGACAGGACAAACTAACAAAAAAAGTAAAACAGCTTCGCAGCAACACACCGAGGCAGCTGTCCGCGCCGCCATCTTGTTGTTTTAATATTAAACAACAAGACTACTTTGTAATCAAAAAATATTAGCAACTTTTAGTGCCTACTTGACTACATTTTTTAATAAGTATATGTAGGCTACTCCAATACATTTGTGATGAGTGATGCAATTACTCGTTAAATGTTGCATGGCACCTAACTTTCTGCAGCAGTTTATATCTGCTACAAAAGAAGTGCAATCGCCATCTACATGCAATTAAAGGTACTATATCTTGTGCGTTTTGTCCTTACTCACCCAAACTTGTCAACAGGGCTACTTTACACGAATGCGAGTGCATTATTAAGTCGTTACTGAATCACAGATGTAGATGTTTAAGAGGCTGTTGTGTCAACCTTGATTTGTTGCAATAATGAAGTGTTCAGTTTTATTTTGATTTTAGAAAATAAACGTGATCCTCAGCCTCACAAATCAACTGTTTTTTGGTTTTTCACTGGTATGTCTCTCAATTGTTAAGGACTACAGCATTTTTGAGCCTACATTCAGTGTGAGTAAAATACTTAAGTACTATTTAAATCAGATACTCTAAGACTTTTAGTCGTATTGGAATTGGTGACTTGTAACATGTAATGGAGTCTTTGTCACTGTAAGTTATCTGTACTTTTACTCAAGTATGGTTTTCAGGTAAGCTACTCTTTACTCCTGTCTTTAAAGATTAAACATTTTAAAGAATGACATTTATTTCAAATAAAAATCTTATGTAACAACGTGAAAGTCAAAATTAATTTGAATTATTTAATTCATCCTTGCTGAATAAAAGCAAAAAATAAAAAATAAGAGAAAAAAAGACTCAACCTCAAATTGTATATTGACAATATTTGGGCCCGTATGCTCATAATAGTTGGTGTTGTCAGAGAAGGCAGGGATGAGGAAGATGAGGAGATTGGTGAAAAGTGTTTGTTGGGTTGTCTACAGCAGGTACTACTTGGTCTACCTGTCAATGGTTGGAGGAATGAGGCTTTATCCAGCAGGAAAGCAGATTCAGACACTCTCAGTGGAGTTTGCCGATCTGCACAAGCACCATTTCTTCAACTGTGACATTAATATTTTATGGGTACGTTTGCTGTTCGATCTCTTGCCAGAGTTTGATCTGAATGCACAGAGCTGAATACGGCTGATGCTTTCATTGTGTTCCCTGTGCAAAGACTTTGAGACTAAGCTGAAAAGCTTTGTGGGCTCCAATATACCCCATCATTTAGTACAAGCAACCTTCCTCTGTCAACACATTCTGTCACAATATGGATTTGCAGCAGTTACGGCTCATGCTGGGTTCCCCACAGAGTTGTTTTTCTTTAGTCCTGAATCCTGATTGAATGTTCTGGACAGATACGCCACTACAAACCTAGATGAGAATCTGGTCATTACAATAACCGTGCAAATTGCAATTACTAGCTTTATCATTTCAGCGGTATATTATTTTTATTTAATCAAAGATTATTAACATGATTCGGAGGATCTCAAATGGGATGACCCTGAAAGGGAAGTTATATTGAGATCACAGACCTGCTCTGTCACCAGGGTGCCCTTAATCAAGCCTCCAAACCACAGGTTGCAATTAGAACCACAAATTGCTTTGGATGAGAAGCATATGCTGAATAGCAACTAAGAGCCAGTTTACACCAGAGTGATCCGATCACAAGAAGCCAGTGCTAAATGCAGGTGTAAAGAGGGTTCAAAACTACTTCTGTTCACTTAAAATATAGGGCTGCACAGCAATAGTAGTATTAAATATTAGTATAGTAAATTTATCAGTTGTTTAATTAAAATTAAAAAGGATTATTATTATTATTAAGGCTGCACTATTAATAGCAATTAACATGAAAGGCTTAATCCAATTTGGCTTATTCTGATTATGAAATCGCAAAGGCTGCGATTATTTTTTTATGAACAGGTTGTCAGTGACATACTGCTCTGTGGTCAGTAGAAAATGCTGCTCTGTCTGAAAGCACTGCGAGTTGCCTATAACGTGCATTTGAAAAAGCAACACGTGTCAAACATCTTTCCAAACATGAGAAGCATTTATGAACCTCTTGTTCAACAAAAGACAACATTTAAAAAATCAATCAAATTATTCAGCTACAGCAATAGCATGATGCCCATGGCATTTGTAGAGTTTCTGCGCGAGAGCAGCATGGATGGAGCAGCATTCCTACTGATCACAGAGCCGTTCTGCACTGACAAGCTGTGCATAAAATAATTTATGGCCTTTGCCAAAACATGTGCGATTTCATTTCATCAATTGTGCAGCACTCGTTTTTTTTTTCTTAAATAATCTTTTTTTTTGCAGTGAAATAGTATAACAATAGTAATATTTCTTATTTAGGTTAATACATCTACCAATAATAATATAAAAACATTATTATTATAAAAATATTAAACAAAACAAGAAATATTACTACTTTTGAACTAGCAATGAATGCAACTTTAATTGCGTGGAAAGGGGCAATTAAATGCCACACAGAATGTTCCATTTTCATTCCATTGCACTACTTTTCAAACCTTTTTAATGTAAACATCCCCCTAGACGTGATTGAGTGTTGCGCTCTCATCTCGCTTCCATACTTTTTCTATAACGCGGCACTTAAGTTAAAAAAAACTTTTAAAAATGCGTCTCTAGACCTGCACTGACCTGCGTCTTGCATTTTTAACCACAAAAAACATGTCCAATGTGAATGACCCCTAACTGACTGAAAGATGAACAGGGCATTCTTATTGCGCTGTTATTTAAGCTGACTGTCTGCCTCGTACATTCAGTTTAACAGCATTAACAAGCCATAGAGAGCAAGGTTTCAACTGAACAATGCATATGCATTTTTAACACGTATGTTCCTGCTCCGTCCATATCCACGTTCTTAAATGAGAGTGGTTTTCTAGCTAATTTCTACTTTGTATGGATCAAAAATCAAATCAGAGCTGTGTTTTAATATTTACAAGTAAATATGAAAGTATATTCACAAAGATACAACTCATCGTAATTTACGGCATGATAGCAGGCAAACATTTCTGCCCATTTTCGTGTGTTTGTCAGTCTCTGCTTCTCTGCTACAGACTGAAGCGTGTGAGTAGCCTATAAAGGGCCACGCCGTTACTTTCAGTTAATGAAGGAAAATACTGCAAATTTCTGGTGCTATTTTTCTGATTGTTTGGGGCATTCTACAGCTCTTCATCAAACCTTTCAACACAGAACCCACCTCAGCTTTTAGATCAATGCACAAATCGAAAAACAGACCCACGCTCTCTGTTCCTAAATTCTGATTGGGTGGGCGAGGCAATTGGGTGGGTGTAATTTATACGCGAAAATAAGTTTTTACGTGCATAGGATACGCATTTCATTTGCGTGTAATACACACGCACCCCACACCACTAATTCTACCCATGCGTATAATACACACGCACCCACACCACTACTAAACCTACCCTAACCAACCCATGCGTATCCTATGCACGTAAAAAATCATTTTCGCGTATAAATTACTCGATAATACACTGCGTGCTATAGAGACGCAATTATTGTGATCGGGTTGAGTTTTCGGGGAAAACTGCATACCTACCTCACTCGCCTGTGCGTATCTCGTCTTTTCCAAAAATAGAGAAAAGTTGGCATGGAGCACTCTAAATCTCCTGTTTTTTACCGGTTTTAAAAAGCAGAATTGAGGAGAGTCTGCAGGTCTTAAAAAAATGAGAATCAACATTGGCTTGGCTTCTCGGGGATGGTGAGAACTGAGGGATTTGCCTTTGGCTTGCTCAGTTGGGGATATTCAAATTAATTAACCAATCATTAATAGAAAATCTGATCAGCCCTACCAAACGTGGATGTTTTTTTTCTACAAATAAACCAACACTGTTATGTTATTTTGATTGATACTGTGAAGCTGCTTTAATACAATCTATATTGTGAAAAGCGCTATATAAATATACTTGACTTGACTTGAATTTGAAATGTTGTAAAAGTGGCAGTGAGATTCAAAAGTGAGATTCAGTTTTTATTGAACAGATGAATTAATATATGTAGCTCTCTAACAGAGTTCATTGTAAAGCATTATCTATCGAGAAGGGTCATTTCATTATAGTTGTTGTGCTGTGCTGGAATTTATTTTCAAGCAAGTACCGTGTCTATTAATGGGTATAGCCCTGGTTACCAGAGTAGTCAACCTCTTAAAGTAACATCTGCAAAAATCCCTCGCCTGTTCTGTTGTCCTAAATGCTCTCGCAGAACAATAACAATTGTCAAAGAAATCCAGCACATTGGTCTCATTCATGCACATGAGGCAAATTTTTCAATAACTTGTGGTCTTAATGACTGTCAGAGAACCAAAAACATAAACATACGATGTTACAACAGACTACGGCTGATGTTCCTCTGCCTGTTTGAGGATGTTGACCCAAACATGAAGGAGCTGTTTCAGCAATTTAGAGAGAACCTATTTTGCCTTGTTCTGAAATTCAGAGCAAAAAAAATCACCTGCCTCAGTTTTATCAAAGAGAACTGTGATGCATTTCTTGCATATCATGTAAAAAAAAAAAATGGATTTGATCTTGCTGCATATCCAGATCTTCAGTCCTATAGTCCCCACACTATTTAAGTCTTTACCTTCGCCTCTATAGCATTCAAGAAGTACAGCGATGTCTAATTTGAAGAGTAACAGATATCAGTTGTCAAATGTTGTGTTAAAGATGTGTTTACTGTGGGTCATCTGCATGCAGAAGTTGTTCCATTGTTTTTTCAGATTAAATACATTCTTAACATGGACACAAGACTTTTATTAAGGTTATTGTGTAGCAAGCTACACATTTGCTGAATCCTTTTGTTATTATTCATTCTGTGTGAAATATGAGCATAAACTGACTGTCCTGTCACCAGGTGAGGAGGATGATTACCAGGCTCCAGATACCTTCAATGTCGATGACAAATTATTTATTAGTAAAAGGTATTCTTGTTGAAGAACAACTGCAAATAAACCTAAACCTCAATGTGCATATAAAAGTAAACCTCAATGTGCAGTACATGATTTAGCTAATTAGCTGTCCATCAATGTATAACAAATCTCTTATTTTTCTGATTTGATTTGTAAGTATTCTACAGTATAGACAATTTATTGTACTCCTGTTACTTTTTTTTAAGGTGTTACAGTTTTAAATAAAAATGCTTTATACTTCTGATTATATTTGTTGAGTAATGTTTGATGAGTTATGATGTGCGATGAACAATCAATTGTCTCGACTCACACCTGCTGCTGTGAGATAATGTAATACATTTGAAGTAATTCTCTTTAAAATTGAATATCTGTAAAATCTGCATATCTAAGCCAGTTACTTTAAGATATTTAGTTTTTGCGCACCATATCAAAACTGCTTTGTCATTGGGGAATACCCTGGGGATTCTTTTAATAAGGTACAATTTTGTGCTTTAATTTCAGTATGCACAATTGTACAAAATTGCACCTTAAATGTTACAAAGTTATAAGGTACTTCTCATTAAAAGCACAAAAAAGTACCCTGAAGGGTACCACACCATCAGTGATGACCACTTGTACCCTAAACCGTTTTGAACTGTTTTTGACAGTGTACAGTAACTTCTTCAACTATTGTCATCTTGAGATCCTTTACATCTAAACTGGTTATATTTTCTTAAAGGGGTCATGAAATGCATTATTTTCTTATTTTATAATGTTTCCTGGGGTGCACTTATAATGTTAGTATGTTAGTATTTTTGCATCATAATTTAGAAATAAACGGCATTTTTCCTACTGTTATTTTAGCCCTCAGATTTGAACACTCTGTTTTAAGGGTCTGCTGTGAGACTTCAGTGTAAACCCACTGCTGTGATTGGCTAACATCTTTGTATATGGAAATAGCTAAGTATTACATGTGAAATTCTCTCTAAAACTTTTAGCACGTTTTTTACCATTACAGTTCTCAAGATTTACCAATCGTTAACAGTGTTGACAATAGCATTATATTTAGATCTATAGCCTCATATTTAGATGGTGGCATGAAAGGTTGCCTATCTATCTATCTATCTATCTATCTATCAGCTAAAAACATATTTGACCAATTTGCTAGCAGTTTAAACACTAATCTATCCTTAACATTGACCTAAATCTGGACTTTTGTGTCAGTTCCCAATTGTAAAAGAAATGTGTCTGAATGTTTTGGTCAAAGACGGTTATTCAACAGAGCTAATTTTCACTCCAACAAAAGCTTTCGCCCCAGGATATGCTGATGACAAATACAAATCAGAATCTTTTCTTCTTCTTTGATAACAAGCAATTATTCCCTTTCCACTGTGGAGAACTCTCCCGCTGAATCGAATGTGCTCCGAAAACTCTTCAATATGGAAACTTTCTCATCCCAGATTCTCAGGAGATGTAATTATTGTTCAGCTGACTTGTAAGACTCACAGAACTAGAGGAAAAAACCCTTCCCAGCTGACAATGCCCTGTGTTTATTTTTAACTGCCAAGAGAGCACTAGAGTTCATGGTCTTTGGACAGTGTTTAACTCAGAATGACCAGCACATGTGAGTGAGTTGAAGGTGAAGCATTCAGACTCATTTTGTTATCAATAATCACATCTGCAGGCATCCAGAACAGATTAGATATAGATTTAATTATCCTCTAGAAGTCAGTGCAAAACTATTTTTTTTTGCACTTTAAATGTCATTAGTCAAATAAAACTTGAACTTTAATATGCTATGTAGTAAAAATGTACAATTAATCGTTGTAGCAATGTTCAGGGAAGAAGGAGGCGGGAACCGGCGAACAATTAAAATATAGTTTATTTAAAATAAAACAAACAAACGAAAATACCGCCAGCAGCCCCTCGCGGACGACTGCTGGCTGAAGTAAAATACAAAAACAAAACAACTAAAACACAGGCCTGTTCCTCTCTCGATCATCAACGTCGTCGCTCCTCCTTTATGCTTCCGCTCCTCCGTGAGAGATGCGAGACCGGTGTGCCTCACAGGTGTTGCTCATTAGCAATCGCACCACCGGCCTCGCGCCGTTCTCTCACGTCCCTCGGCCGTCCTGTTCGCCACAATCGTTAAAAGATCGCAATCTCGATTCAAACATCTTATTCCTAAATGATCATTGTTCACCTGTGTCTATTAAACCTTTAACAAGTACGATCACAGTGAACATGGCCTCTGAGCCAGAGAGAGCAGTTGTCGTGCATAGGTATGAAACAGCTTCTCAAACCATCTTTTCGACCACACAATATCATTGTTTATGTTACAAACATTCAAATTAACAAAGAAGTACGGGGATAAAAGTTTATAGTTCTGATATAAACAATGATGTCTACAGTAGTGATCAAAATCAAGTAAGCCACCTTTTAACGTGAATCTTCAAATTAAGATTGTATCAATTATGGCGTTACACCAGTAGGTGGCATTAAGTGACTGTTAAAAATGTATTTGTCATTGAATTATTCAAAAACGCTGATTCATCCATTAATGAAACAAGTGAAGTTTTTATGAACGAGTCATTGAATCATTCATAGAGACTGATTTAAAAAGAAATTCATCCAAATTAACCAGATTTTTTTTTTTTTATAGACTGCAGCAGTTAGCTAATGTTTTGTCAGACCCTCTAGTAAATTACTATTTTGTTAAGTTATCTATTCAGAGTCATGGGAGAATCGTGATCTCTATTTTTAACCAAAAAAAAAACATTATTCTCAATTTATCCAGAATCATGCAGCTCTATATAGTCCAAACATTCACCAAATGTAAAATTCACCAAAGCAACTGCATTAACAATCCATAGAAGAGGGATGTACAATAATGACATTAACAATAAATAATTTTCATAAAAAGTATGAATTTAGAATGAAAAATGCTGTGTGGTATTTGAAGTATTGGGACATTTAATCTGCCATCCGACTTTGTAGCCAGACAACCACAGATGAACTTTAACTTCCTCTTCCTTTCTTTTGTGACGCAAATGTGTTTGTATTTAATTAAAGTAATCAATATTCTATTTTACGCTGTTCAAAGCTCGATTCGTCCTCCAAGAGTTCCCGCTAGCCATCCATTAAATCAGCACCATCAACCCAGACAGCTTCGTTTCCCAGACTTCCATCCCCGACTCTCTCTAAACATAGACACTCTGATCTGAGTCTAGTGACTTTAAGACATAGTGTTTGGGCCTAAAGACAGAGAAAAGTTTATTGGCTTTTAAATATTTAGATTTAGATTAAATAGTTCCACAAGTGTATGTATGTATTAAGCAATAGTTAGATATTGAAAAGTAGTGTTTTTTTTGTTGTTGCTGTTGTTGTTTCATTACTTACCGATTAAAAGTCTCTAGTCCCTATAAATGCCATGCAAAACTCTGGTCAGTTAGAAAAGAAATAGCACCAAGGTAACTCTCCTCTACAAGGAGATTTACACAGGTCCGGGACAATTTACATACCAAAGTGTAATATGTATGTAATCCCTAAGTATGAGGAATACTACATCGCAAGCACCTCTTATTATATCAGATGATGAACTATTAAATAGTAAACATTGTCTATCAGTCCTATGGGAAACTCCAGGCCACAATAATGTTTGTTGAGTTTTTAGTTCCTTTTCAGGCCAGAAAGATCTTTATAATGAGTTACCGCAAGACTGAAAATATTTACCTGATTATTAGCTCATCTTCAACTACAAGAATATTCTTCATGTTATTTAAATCACCTTGGAATCTCTCAGACCTCAAACAGAACACATGAGTTAATTCTGAAATAACTTATGGCAGACCTATATTTTATTTACTGGGCAGCATGCATAACCCGAAGTATTGATGCCGTCAGATCAAGGCACAAAATGTCAAGTTGTATATAGAGCTTGAGCCAAGATGTCAGAATTTTGGGAGATCTGATCCAACATGACACTGAGCATTAAGTACAGTGATTCAGTGGTTCCCAGATCATTGATTATTGTAATCTGCACGGTATATCTAGGGTTTGAAGGGAGACTGACACATGCTCATTTGGAGGTGGAAGATATAATGGCATGAGAGGCAGAACGTATAAAGCAAGTTTGCGCTCATGATGGAGGGCTGAGAACGAGAGCTCCGAAATCCCCCCACACAAAGTGATGTGCTCTAGAGGACACTCTCAATACGCTTCCTTGATCTTTTGGCTTATATAATATAATTAAAGACTTTAAGCAGGCTTTTCAGAGACAGACAGAGCTCGCGCAGTCAGGGGAGGGAAAAGGAAAATCCCTTAAGAAGGCCCATATGTGGCTGCAGACCTGTACTGCTTCCTCTGAGTCTCTCTCTCTCTCTACGGAAATCGCTTCGTTCTGGTGCTTGTGCGCCCGCACATAGGCATGTGATGATACATACGCATACCCGCTCTCACCCACGCTCACACACACACACACACTCCGTAAGCTGGAAAACTGTGACAGCAGAGAGGATATCAAAGCACAATGTATTTTCGAACATCCTAATACACACTCTTTACTGTGTACTTGACATCTAACATTTCAATTTCATCTGTTATCTCACTGATATATGTGTGTGTTGTACACATTATTAAAGTGTTTTTATTGAAGAGATACAGTTTTGGCATCCCATCCCTTGTGTACCAGAACTAAATGGTTGAGACTTGTGTGTGCAATGATTGGAAAACTTGGCAAGCAAAGACGCAGATGTGATAATCAAGTCTTACGTAACGCTGACACACAGTAATGCAACCTCCGAGTCTCCATTTCCCTCAACTGAACGAGCTTACAGGACTATATTCCATCTCCACGGGCTGTCAGCCTCTGAGCGCTGCAGAATCAGTATCCATAGCATTCTGAGAGTGTGGACTCACTCAAGTCCTCTCACACACTGACTGACATGAAAGTGTCAAACGGAAGAGGAAAGTGCAAGCGTTCTCTAATTTTAACTGTGAATCATAGGCATCATTTCCAGACTTTTTCGCCATGGATGATTTGGTCCCCACCACTCCATGAAATAGCTTGGGACTGGGATATACGATACAAAGAACTCAAATTAGGCATGGGTTTTCGTTTCTTTTGTGGATGCGGGAATTTGTTATTTTTGTTATTATTTGTTCATTTTGGCAATCATCAGTCAGCAGATAGGAAATACTTTTATGAGCACCCTAACGAATCTATCACTTGTAATAATAAAATATCTGTAATTTAAATGTTGTTTGGACATAAATATATTTAGTCAAAATTAAAGGGATAGTTCACCCAAAAATGAAAATTGTTATCATTTACTCACCCTCATGTTGTTCCATAAAGAATGTCGGTAACCATATAGAAAAAGTTTTTACAGAGCTTTTTTTACACATTTTTATTTTCAATACTTTGCACTTAACCTATTAGAATGCAGTTAAAAATGCAACATATGAGGGCAAAAAAGGGTTGTCTAATTTAATATATCTACTTTATCAGTATAACACAAGCAAGAGTGCTGTTTTTTCCAAATATTTGCACAATTCTAAATGTGATATTGATTTTAAACAACAGTTCAATAAACAAGTTAATAGCAAATTACCTAATTCATTTTCATGAGCTAATCCATGTTATGACATCACAAAGCATGCTTGCTCCACCCAACATCCTTCGAAAAGTGTTTACCCACCACAAAGTGACATTCACGCTTTGAACAAAACAGGTTTTAAGTTAGATGGTTAACATCTGTTTCCATTTTTACTGACAAACGAGGGCTAAATAATTCAGCTGTATTCCTTTGTAAACTTTTAAACGGCTTGAGAGGCCAGAGAGTGGGCATCCTCTCCAAACCTGCGTGGCTGAAGCGAGTGTAAGTTAACTAGCGCCTGACACGGCTGTGTAGATTAATGTTCAGTGCAGTGAAAAAGGAAGAGGCTGGCTCTGTCCCAGTTCATGCCAGAGGGAACTGGAGTTTATTTTAGTCACTGTAGTTATGCAGAAATAGGAGAGAGGCCTGTGACATGCGAGCAAGCTAAAAGCAACGTTCACATGCTAGCAGCAGCACTGCCTGCACAGGTTTGCATTGCGTACAGATTTACATAGTCTTAAAGGGTCATGAAACCAAATTCCAAAACCAAAAACCAAGCGCTAAACCAAATTTTCTGAGATTTTATCAGAGTTATGAGAGTTGAACATCACAGAAGTCAATGTTACTATCCGTTAGTTTTGATTGTTGGAGAAAACTAGTTAATTTTAAATCTTTAAATCTTTTAAATCTTTCAAAGTTCTCTTCAATGAATCCTGAGTCTTCAACACATACGATCCACACTGTGAGTGTAACCGGTCTTTAAGGCCCTTTAACCGATCAAACGGCTTATAAAAACACAGCAAAATAATAAGTCTCAAAAGTTCTCAAAATGTATCAAAGAATAAGTCTCAAAAGTTCTCAACGATGCAACAGTGTGTTCATATATTTTTTTCAATGCAGAGAACAAATGTTACTGGTTGTGCATTTATTTGTGCATTATATTATAGCTGTCACAGGATGTGTGTAGAAGTGTATGTATTTGTGTCATTTACATTGAGCTTATAAAACCATGTGCATGTTGTGTTGTGTGTTATGGTAATTTGCAGCATGCATTTGTGGGAAGCTTTGATGCTTTTAATGAGAGTGAAGTAAAACTGTCTGTCTCAGAAGCTGTTACTGTATTGTCAGTCTCCCCTCATCCCCCTTCGCTGAAAAAGGGTTTCGTGACCCTTTAAGGCACCGAGAGGTTTTGATAATGTGTAAATTTGCATGCTAGTTCTGTGATTTTGTTTATAGGCTCAAACAAAACAAAAATTATGAAACTAAGATATTTGATTTGCTTTGCGTGGCATTCTGCTCCACATTCACTGACAGTAATGGGCGATTTTTTTAAATGTGCTTGTTGATTAAAGTTGATTAAAGGGACAGTTTACCCTAAAATGAAAATTCTGTTATTACAACAAATGACATCTTCAAGTCATTCCAAATCAGGGGTGCGTTTCCCGTACAACGATGTAACTCGCTGTTTCACTACCATAGTACGATGCATCGTTAGAGAAATCAACTAGCTAGTCACGACTGTTTCCCGAAACCCAGTCGCAAAGTATCGTTCAACCACGATGGTTTCGCACATGGTGGAATAATAACTACTTTTAATGAAACTGTTTGAGATCCAGTTAACGCTAGATTTGTTAAAATAAATTACAGACATGTCATCTGAGGACTATTTCAAATTGTTCTCAGTTATTTTGCTTTATTACCAGACTAAATATTTGGCTCGTTCTTACATAGTAGAGCACGTTCGCACATGCACACTCTTCAAACACGTTACTTTAAATCTTTTGACAAACTAAAAGACGTAAATTACATTTATATGTATTCTAAATAAAAGGCACCGGTTGTAATGAATGTCAGCTTGCTTATTTTACTCAAGATAAGGATTTATTACCTCCAAATGTGCTGCAATATAGAAACTATGCCTCTAACCACAGGTTGATAGCTGTCGTTCAAACCTCACAAATTGCGATGCTGTTTGCGAATGTTCGTTTGAACTATGGTTTCGGGAAACACCAAATCGTTGGACTATGTTAGTAACGACGGAACTTGCGACCATAGTTGGCTAACGATGCTTTCGGGAAACGCACACCTGTATGACTGTCTTTCTTCTGTGGAACAAAAAATAATAATTTTGAAGAATGTTTGTCCAAACAATGAGAGTCAACAGGGTTCAAAATAAAACGACACAAAAATGAAGACAAAACGAAAAACAAAATATTAGACCCATTGACTTGCATTCTAGAGGCAAAATACACCGAGACATTTGCTCAATTTAACGTTCCATTCATACAGGTTTGGAACAACACGAGGGTCAATCAATGTTGGGTGAACTACACCTTTATTGGTGACATCACTTTGACAACTCTTCAAATGTATCACATAATTCATAAACTTACTAATGTAATAATGGTTTATTTGCTAAATATTTTCTTCCATACATATTTTGTTTCATTAAATAATGACATACTGCATGCTCCTCCAAAATATTCTGCACTAAATCACTTTTTCTGACTACAGTTATTGCACTTCATTAGTCTTGAACTTAACTTTTTATATGGTTTCCTGGTGTGAGGAATTCCATCAAGAGGTCTCTGCAGTTACGCCACATCCATTGAGATTGTGACTCTAAGTGCTCTCGTTGACAACCCACTCCTACTACAGCACATTCTACTCTCTGTGTTGTTGTAGCATCTGTGAGAAAAATTAATAAAATATGAAACACTCATAGTACATTTATTCGAAACCTTTCCGTTTAAATTAGGAAGTACTGTAATGGCCTTGGTCTTCTAAGAGCTTTCTTTCAAAAGCAAACTTTCCACGTGAGGCCTGAGGGTCCATCACTCACAGCCCACGTGTATCAGTCAAGCTCATGACTTACATTATCAATTTAGTCACAGCGTGATTATTTAAATTATATTTTAAGATGGCTCCGTGTTGGCAAGAACAAAAAGATCGACTGCCATTATTTTTTAGCTAAGTATTGGCAAATGCCTGGAACGACCGTTTCCGTTCCTCTCATCTCCTTCACGCTGCATGTCAATTTATGCAGTGAGAAATTTTTAAAGGAAATAAAAGCGAGGCAAAAGAAATTAGGAGTGCCGCGGGAGGCGGCTGGGATGTGCACAAGATTTATGGCATTTTGCTCTTTAAGTTAAAGATGGCAGAGGCCGTTCCGTCAGCAAACAATTCAATCACTGAGCCCTTCAGTCCAGACCCTTTGCAGAGGTAATTACCAACCCACCCTGAAGCACACATCCATCTTAAGGCTTTAAAAAGCCACTCATTCTTCATTCATGGAAATCAGTGGCTGCTTCTTTCTCAGTCATATGGTCGGCGTCTAAAAATACCTAAGGGGTCATTTGCCATGCTTATTGCAATCAATAAAGATCCATTCCAACACGGACATGTTCTCCACTTTACTTTTTGGGTGCTACGGAAAGATATGTAGAGGGTGCATATCACTTTCAAACATGCTCTTGTAGCAAAGATTGAAAGTGCTCAGCTTGCCTGTTCGGTATCATTGGCAGTCCAGTTACACAGCTGACAGAAGCCACGAATCAAATCTTACAGTATTTATTTACTTTCTATATTCTGGTTACACCCTTAACTTATTGTTAAGGATATATATATATATATATATATATATATATATATATATATATATATATATATATATATATATATATAAAAAAAAATTCTGAACACCTTTCTCTGTCCAGAGACCCCAGGGGAGAGAATGCTCAACCCTGCTGTGTGGAAAGAGCTGTTTAGCATACAGCACTGTATCTACTACAGTCGCATCTCTCAGTATTGAACAACAACAACACCTACTTTCAACTTAAGCAGCCATATCACCATGTAGCCCAAGACTGGTTGCCCACTGAAGCCAAGCAGGGTTGAGCCTGGTCAGTATCTGGATAGGAGACATCCTGGGAAAACCGGGTTACTATTGGAAGAGGTGTTAGTCAGGCCAGCAGGGGGCGCTCACCCTGTGGTCTCTGTGGTCACTATACTGTCCTAACGCCCCAGTATAGTGATGGGGACTGTGGTCATTAAAAATCTCATGGCACTTCTCATAAAGAGTATGGTGTTACCCCGGTGTCCAGGCCAAATTCCATCCATTTGGCCCTTACCAACCATGGCCTCCTAATAATCCCCATTAACAGAATTGGCTCGATCACTCTCTCTCCTCTCCTCATAGCTGGTGTGTGGTGAGCGCAAGTTCAGAGTAACCTTAGTAATCCTAGATATTTATGAGGTCTGTGAAAGCATTATTTATCCATTCAGCAAAGGGGAACACAGCCTTTAAAAGGGGAATTGCCATTTGAATTCCCAAACGGCTGCTACTTTCCTCCCTGTTAAACATCAATAATCCAGTGGCTGATGTGTCTTTTAATACATGTTGGTGTTCTAGAAGCTGTCAGAATCTATGTGGTGCTGCAGCTCTGATCAGAAACTCTGGGGTGGTGTGGTCTCCAGCAAAGATGAATATTTGATATTTCTCTTGATAAAAGGCCTAACAATTTAAATTATACAGTAGACAAGTTCCCCCAGAGCACGCCCAGGAACCATGCCATGTTGCATGAATTATTTACCTGTCATTTAACTCTTAAATGCCATATCTACTTACAGGGGAGCTGACCTTTGACCTCCCCGTGCTTAAGTGAGATTTGGAGGAGCCTAGTTATACATTAGAACAAAACGATCTATGCAGCCTGCATGAACAGCACATGTTGCTGGTCCCGAACATTGCATGCTGGTGTCCCTATCAGGTATTATATCTAGCTTAACTAGCAATTAGGAAACTAGCTTAACAAAGCTATTCAGATCCCGAAGCTAGATCAGTACAAAATCAGTACGAACTAGGTTAAACATTTCTAGGTCTAAGTTGGTCTTTTCAGCAGAGAGAATTTACATTTGTAAGGGACTAACAGCTGAAATAACTAATTCCTGAGAGTGAAAAAACGTAATAGATACCATTTAGATTTAACTTATCAGGCAAATGCGATGAGAAAGCAATGTTGTCATTTAAGCACCTAAAATGTACTCCAGCTCATACATGCACAGACACACATTGTTCCACTTATATTTCTGTCTTGCAGCAATGCTTTTCTTCTACTGTGTCCAATTTCACAACTACTTTATTTTATGATTGCAATTCTCCATATAAAGCAGTGCCATACAGAAGTAAGTGTGTGCCCTTACCCTGACAGTAGGCTGTGATTCCTGCAGCAGGCGTTTGAACAGGAACAGGTCTGGCAGGTGTTTTGTGGAGTGATTCATGGCAGCATTGGGTCTCAGAGTACTGCAGATTTTTGGAATCCTGATTTAGAAACACAAGGTCAGAGTCCTCCGGCTCACAAATCTAAATTTGGGAGCATGCTTGGGTTCAAAAGATTGCTGAAAATTAGAATAGTGAGAGCACTAACGTACCTGAGGGCATATCCAGAAGAGAAAGACATGTGTTGAACCTTTGAGCTCTGGCATTAATGACTAAAGTGCAAAGTGGGTTTGATGTGAAAGTAAATATATCCTGGCAATCATGTGAGAAACAGTGTTTTTCTGAATTCCGCATTATCACACACTGTCCATGTTTCCAAATGTGCTCTCTTCTTCCTGAGCGTTACAATAATGCGAATTAAAGTTCTTGCACATGCGCACTGTTACACAGACGGTCACTCGATGGTTTCTTTCACGGCTTGAACGAGCTTGCAGTGTGAATTTAGTGTCATAGCAGGATAAAAGTCGCAAAACAGTGTTAATGAAACGTCTCTTGGTCTGCTGAGTTTTCCTCGCACGCCGCGGCAAACACATAGCTATTGTAGTCCAATTCACGAGCAAATATTTGCGTCAGTTCCTTTTTAGAGAATCAAAAACAAACTGTGTAGCATAGTCTGATTCATGACTAAATTATTTGTTACTTTTTAGTGAATCAAAAAACGTTCCACATTTTAAGGATTCGTCATATTGTTCATGTTTTACCCTCACGTTAATTTTGTGTTCGAGTCATTTTGACCCTGAGGATTTTCCAAAAATGCTGGTTAACATTTGTATTGGACTAAAACCTACTGTTCCCCTTCAGTCGCTCACGTTCGACGTGACGTCGACGTGGCGACATAATGGGATCACTTCAGGGAGCCCTATCAACTTCGAGTATCTACAGAACAAGCCAATGAACGTTGGCGTGCGTGAAAGCGTCACGCGCCCCCGCCCCGCAGCGCGGGTATAAACAGGAAGCGGGCGCACGGACTCATTGTCTTTCGCTTCGGAGCCGAGCTTATTTGACTTCTGAGTTTACAGACTGCTATACAACGGTCGGGAAAAGGAGAAGGCTCTGTTCCAGTGCTGGTATGACGGCGCGATCAGCGGTGGCCGCGAGCAGTATACACAACAGCTGTTTTCACAGCTTTGTTTGTGTGTGTGTGTGTGTGTGTGTGTGTGTGTGTGTGTGTGTGTCGGTATCGTGGGCGTTCCTCATGCTGAGAGTGTTCCCCGATTACACTGCGGCTATCCCTGGGTGCTTCAGCACTGAAAGAGCTTTTATTTTATTTTTCCTGTTTGTTATTTTCTACTAAAAGAGCAACACAAGCGTGACCCTGCGTCCTTTTCAGGATGTCATTCTGCTTGTGCGTTTCTGGATGCGGTCATACCCTGGCACCAGGCGACGGCCACAATAGCTGCATCTCGTGTTTGGGCATTCAGCACGCTGAGGCAGCTTTTGTGAATAGTTCATGTTCCCATTGCGGGACTATGACTATGATAGCGCTAAGATCGAGAGTCGCTTACCTCAAGGGAGGTGCAGTCCCCTGGCCTATGCCCCGATCTAGTGTCTATTCGGGACCTCAGAATAGACCTACTTCTGTGCATGACCAGGGTGATCTGAGGATTACCGTGAGGGCTACCCCGCCGAGGCAATCTCCGTGGGCCCCTCACGCCTCACAAGCGCTACCGCCGTTGGAGCCTTCAATCGAGCGTGCTGGTCCTTCTCTTAGACGACCACTCGTCTCCTTTGGGGCTCCACCTGACAATCAGATGTCGATCGCAGCATCGGAGGGGGAGCTTCGTTCCTCTGGAGATGAGGATTCAGCTGCGTTGCCCCCATCGGGGCGTGTAGCGTTGCCCGAGTCCGATCCAGAATGGACGGCTATGCTTTCCCGGGCCGCCGAGAAGGTTGGGCTTGTGTGGAACCCTCCACCACGTCCTGAACCTTCCCGGTTGGACGATTGGTTTCTCGGGGCGGGCCGTGCTGGTTCTCAGCGCGCCGCCCCGGTACCTTTCTTTCCGGAAGTGCATGAGGAGCTTACTAGGACGTGGACGGCGCCGTATAGTGCCAGAAGCCGCCCTAGTGGCTCCTCCCTCCTCACCACCCTCGACGGTGGGGCAGCTAAGGGGTATGTGGATGTCCCGCCGGTGGAGCGTGCCGTTGCGATGCAGCTGTGTCCAGCGTCCGCTTCCTCCTGGCGGGGCAATCCACGCCTCCCGTCCAAGGCGTGTAAGTTTTCGTCCGGTCTTACGGTGAAGGCTTACAGAGCCCGTGGACAGGCTGCTTCCGCCCTCCATGCCATGGCGCTTCTGCAGGTCCATCAGGCCCAGGCGCTCATGGACATGAACGAGGGTGGTTCTGACCCAGAGCTCCTCCGGGAGCTCCGTGTGGCAACTGACCTCGCCCTCCGGGCGACGAAAGAAACCGCACGTTCCGTTGGTCAGGCGATGTCCACCCTGGTGGTCCAGGAGCGCCACCTCTGGCTCAACCTGGCTGACATGAGGGACACTGACAAATATCGGTTCCTGGATGCCCCTCTCTCCCAGGTTGGGTTATTCGGCGACCCGGTCGAGAGCTTTGCCCAACAGTTCTCGGCCGCCCAGAAGTAGACAGAGGCCATCCGACACATCCTGCCCCGGCGGACCGCTGCTGCTCCCACCCGTCCGCCGGCTGCAGTCCCTCCGTCTACTCGTCGCCGAGGTCGGCCTCCTTCGGCGTCCTCCGCTCCCACGAAGCCTCAGCAGCAGCCTTCGTCTAGGCCTCAGCGTGGAGCAAGCCGCAGGAAGCCGACCACGCCCGTCCAGGCCGCTGCCAAGCCAGGTGGCAAGCGGGGGTGCAAACATCCCTGAGACGGGCGACCCAGAGGTGGATCAAGTTGCTCTTCAGGAGATGGTGAATGCGCCGCTCCTTCCCCCGGTGGAGGGCCGGGCAGAGAATCTTTTGTTTCCTTTTGTTTCTGTTCCGCCCACAATTTCAATAAAAGAGCAATTTCTGAAACCTCTGGGTCTCAAGAGGGCGCGCTTGGCGGTCGACGACGCTATGCCTTGTCACCCTCAGGCCCCTCTTCTATCGCCAGCGAGCAGCAGTGGCTGTGTCCCGGACGCAGTGATGCCTCCGCACACTCACTCTGCCCTTCGACGGAAGCAGGTATGTGTCGCACCTCACACCCAGACCCCACTCCGGGCCGCTATGCTGTCCGAGTCGAGTCCCTGCATTCCGCCGCGCTGCCCCACCCCGGGTACGTCTGTGGTCCCGTTGGTCCCGATTGTGCGGTGTCTGGGAGCCTGGCTAGCGCTTCCCAGCCCGTCCCGCTGGCTCATCCGTACTGTCAGACTCGGCTATGCGATTCAGTTCGCCCGGCGGCCCCCGCGCTTCAGGGGCATTCAGTTCACCCGTGTTCTGGCGGACAGTGCCCCTGTGCTCAGGGCAAAGATCGCAGTCCTACTGGCGAAGGACGCGATCCAGCCGGTCTCTCCAGCCGATATGAAGACCGGCTTCTACAGCCCGTACTTCATTGTACCCAAGAAAGGCGGTGGGTTACGGCCAATCTTGGACTTGCGTGTCCTGAGCCGGTCCCTTCACAGGCTGCCGTTCAAGATGCTTACGCAGAAACGCATTTTCAAATGCATCCGTCCCCAAGATTGGTTTGCAGCGATCGACCTGAAGGACGCGTACTTTCATGTCTCGATTCTCCCTCGACACAGACCGTTTCTTCGCTTTGCGTTCGAGGGGCGGGCATATCAATACAAAGTCTTACCCTTCGGGCTGGCCCTGTCGCCCCGTGTCTTCACGAAAGTCGCGGAGGCGGCCATTGCTCCCATGTGCGAGAGTAGTGTTCGCATTCTCAACTACCTCGACGACTGGCTTATCCTTGACCAGTCGAGAGAGCAGTTGTGCGAACACAGGGACATGGTGCTCAGTCACCTCAGCCACCTAGGGCTTCGAGTCAACTGGGAAAAGAGCAAACTCACCCCCGGGCAGAGGATCTCTTTTCTTGGTATGGAGCTGGACTCGATCAACATGACAGCGTGCCTCACCGAGGCCCGCGTCCAGTCAGTGTTGAACTGCGTGAGTACTCTCAGATGCAGAACAGCGGCACCGCTGAAACTTTTTCAGAGGCTCCTGGGGCATATGGCATCTGCAGCCGCAGTAACGCCGCTCGGATTGCTTCATATGAGGCCGCTCCAACACTGGCTCCACGATCGAGTCCCGAGATGGGCGTGGCAGAGCGGCTCGTGCCGGGTCCAAGTGACCCCGCACTCTCGCCAAACTCTCACCTTGTGGTCGGACCCTTCGTTCCTGCGGGCAGGTGTTCCCCTAGAACAAGTGTCCAGGCATTCTGTGGTCACCACGGATGCCTCTGCCACCGGATGGGGGGCCACGTACAACGGGCATGCAGCTTCAGGTCTGTAGACGGGGCCTCAACTGCATTGGCACATCAACTGCCTCGAGTTGTTAGCAGTTCATCTTGCGCTGGGCCGTTTCAAAACGCCACTACTAGGCAAGCATGTACTGGTCCGTACGGACAGCACTGCGACCGTTGCGTACATCAACCGTCAGGGTGGTCTACGCTCCCGCCGCATGTCACAACTCGCCCGCCATCTCCTCCTTTGGAGTCAGAAGCATCTGAGGTCGCTTCGTGCCATTTATATTCCGGGCCTGCTCAACCGTGCAGCCGACGAGCTCTCACGGCAGCAGGTGCTACCATGAGAATGGCGACTCCATCCCCAGGTGGTCCAGCTGATTTTCAGGCGCTTCGGGACCGCACAGGTAGATCTGTTTGCCGCCCCGGACACGTCTCACTGCCAAATGTTCTTTTCCCTGACCGAGGGGACCCTCGGCACGGATGCTCTGGCACACAGCTGGCCCCCAGGTCTACGCAAGTATGCGTTTACCCCAGTGAGCCTTCTTGCACAGACCTTGTGCAAAGTCAGGGAGGACGAGGAGCAGGTCTTGTTAGTGGCGCCGTATTGGCCCAACCGGACCTGGTTCCCGGAACTGGTGCTCCTTGCGACAGCCCCTCCCTGGCCCATTCCTCTGAGAGAGGACCTGCTCTCTCAGAGACGGGGCACCTTGTGGCACCCGCGTCCAGACCTCTGGAAACTCCATGTCTGGTCCCTGGACGGGACGCGGAGGTTCTAGGTGACCTACCCCAAGCGGTAGTTGACACCATCACTTCCGCTAGAGCCCCCTCTATGAGGCGCATCTATGCGTTGAAGTGGAACCTGTTCGTTGATTGGTGTTCTTCTCATGAGGAGAACCCCCGATCTTGCTCGGACAGAGCCGTGCTTTCCTTCCTGCAAGATGGGTTGGAGCGAAGGCTGTCTCCCTCCACCCTTTAAGTGTATGTTGCCGCTATCGCCTCACATCACGATGCAGTTGAAGGTCAGTCGCTGGGAAAGCACGACCTGATCGTCAGGTTCCTGAGGGGGGCAAGGAGACTAAATCCTCCTCGCCCGCTCTCTTTACCTTCTTGGGATTTGTCTCTGGTCCTTTCGGCACTTCAGAGACCGCCCTTTGAGCCTTTGCAGTCAGCAGAGTTAAAAATTCTGTCCTGTAAAACAGTACTCCTGGTTGCATTGGCCTCCATCAAGAGGGTAGGGGACCTGCATGCATTTTTGGTCGACGAATCGTGCCTGGAATTCGACCCGGCTAACTCTCACGTGATCCTGAGACCCCGGCCCGGATACATGCCCAAGGTTCCCACCACTCCCTTTCGGGACCGGTGGTGAACCTGCAAGCGCTGCCTTCGGAGGAGGCAGACCCAGCTCTGGCTTTTCTCTGTCCCGTCCGCGCTCTGCGCCTGTACGTGGACAGAACTCAAAGCCTCAGGACCTCAGATCAGCTCTTCGTCTGTTACGGAGGCCAGCAGAAGGGGAAGGCTGTCTCCAAGCAGAGGATGGCCCACTGGATAGTGGATGCCATCGCCTTGGCTTACGAAGCCCAAGGCGTGCCTTGCCCGCCCGGGTTGAGAGCCCACTCCACTAGGGGTGTCGCTTCTTCTTGGGCGCTGGCACATGGCGCCTCGCTGACAGACATCTGTGGAGCTGCGGGCTGGGCGACACCTAACACGTTCGCTAGGTTTTATAGCCTACGTGTTGAGCCGGTTTCTTCCTGTGTGCTCGCTTCAACCAGCCGGTAACACCAAAGTTCCCGCTCTTGTGTCGGCTTGCTACGCCACTCCCCTCCACATGGAGCGGATACGTGCGCTTCCTGCTCCAGTCGAGTTCCCCACTCAGGCGAACCTTGTAGAGTTCCTCCGTACCCCTTCGGCAGTCAGACGTTGCGGAGCGTCCGACGCCAGGCCTAGTGCTCGTATGCTTGTTTAACTTGTGCTAGGCTGGGTTCCATATGTGTTGATCCCTGCGGCGATCCCATATGCGTATTCTTCCACGATCAGCTCCCTGCGGTGAGCCCCTGTCTTCCCTTGGCAGACTCCGCTCTGCCGTCACTGTCTGGTGCTGCCTCCCCCTTCTCAGGATGGAGCCACCCCAGTGACATTCCATATGTTGCACTGCCCCTCTGGCCAATCCATATGTGTATTCGCCACATGTTACCTCCCTTCGGGCAGGATGTGGCTCCGCAGCGTCCCTCTCCCCTGGAAAGGCACGCTTTCCCAGTGTTATCCAAGAGTTCCACTGTGTGGGGTTTAACGGAACAGCAGTGAACTCCCTCTACGCAGGTCTTCCGCCCCAGCCAGTTGGGGGTCTGAGAGTCTTCCGTAGGGCGCTGGATGTGGCAGCTACCGTGGCGTTTTCCATGGGATCCCATTACGTCGCCACGTCGACGTCACGTCGAACGTGAGCGACTGAAGGGGAACGTCTCGGTTACTGATGTAACCCTCGTTCCCTGAAGGAGGGAACGGGAGATGTGACGTGCCGTCGCCACAGTTGCTGACCATCGCTGTACGGCCGTCTCAATCTCGGCTCCTCAGCGAAAAACAATGAGTGCGTGTGTTCATACCCGCACTGCGGGGCGGGGGCGCGTGACGCTTTCACGCACGCCAATGTTCATTGGCTTGTTCTGTAGATACTCGAAGTTGATAGGGCTCCCTGAAGTGATCCCATTACGTCGCCACGTCGACGTCACGTCTCCCATTCCCTTCTTAAGGGAACGAGGGTTACATCAGTAACCGAGACGACTTTACTCACCCAGGGTAACTACTTTCCCAATTTTTTTGTGATTTCCCATCCCCACTTTGTTACACTTGTGGTGTTCCCGCTCAAAAATTACCGGCCAACAAAAAAAATGGCTTATAAGTCTCTCATTAGGCCTGTATTATCACAATATATTGGATACAATCTTTTTGATAACTTGTTTTCGGATCTGATTGATCGTAGGCCTCTGAGTAATTTTGGAAATATTTATTATAATTAAAAAATATTCTGTAAAATGAACGATAAATGTTCAATAAGGAAGTTTGTTTTGAAATGATTATCTTCAAAAACTATTTGGAGTATTACGTTTTTTTCACAGAGATGAACTTTATCCTCAGATCAATGAGGATAGACAAAACCAAGAATGACAAAACATGTCTTAATTGAAAGAATACAAGTTGACAAAATGATTGAATTCAATATTTGGTGATAATATAGCATAGCAAGCAATTTATAAGCTATTTGTAAAAGGCTGATAATTTTTTAACACAAAATGTGTTACAGGGTTTTCAACAGAGCACAAGTCCCTATAAATTTGAGAAAAAACACCCCATAACATAAAGCCAGCAATGACGCACAATACCCACATCTCTCCAAAGAGTGACAATTTTAGACAATGTTCTTCTATTTTTGTTGTTTTATTGATATTTGATAAGACATTTCCCTGGCTGTGACTGAAATTAGGCTACCATATCAAAATACTTCTGCTGTGAAAGGAAAGATCTAGTTTAATCCCTTTACTTTACTATAGTTTTAAAAAAGTAATTAGTTGATGTAACTCCCTATGCTTATGAAAAATAACAACAAAAAGCCCGGTGACTGTATATGCTGAAAACAGTGAAAATGTTTGGGTTTTTTTCACATCTGAGAATTTTACATACAGTATAGATGGACTGAGCTAGGAACATGGAGGATTATTCGAAATAGCCTGAAAGAGTTCATTTTGTATATTAGATGCCAGACCACATGGCAAACTGGTTGTCATATTTATTAATTGCTATAGATGTTCCAGACTTTGTTTTAACTTGTCTGGGAAAATGACCAGAACAAATGATAGACTGACTGACGTGTGAAAAAAGAACTGAAATGAGATCAAAACTGAAAAATGTACCATGATTAATAAGGCTTTGTTCAGTTTTAATTCCTCTCTGTCTTTCCTATACACTTACAGTATATACAAATATACAGTAATTCATCCTCTATGTTCAATTAATATGCCATACGTAGCAGTTTCATAATAAATGATATTCCTGTGCGGAATAGGTTGAGTGAGCTTTAAGTTTTGGCCTAAAGCAGGAGACAACTCTGCTGATGATGCATGTTTGATGTTTTCTGCTAATTTGTAACAAATGTGTTTCGTGTTTTGACTTAAGCTCTCTTTCTCTCTCTCCTAAGGGGGTTCTGTCAGTAAACAGATTCATAAATTATAAGCATCATTAATACGATTGTTTCTCTCCACTGCAAATGTGCATCCAAAACTTCTCACAGAAGTCCATACTGAAAACTTGTCAGCAATTTTGGTAGGCCAGAGTTTGCTGGCATGCCTGCAGTGTGGCATGCTCAGAATGTCAAATATGTGATTGATATTCACCACTTTATAAGGGTTGACACATAATTATGTATTAAATTATGGGTGAGCTTTTAAATTTAATTTCACCGCCTTTAACCTAAGTGTAAACTCTTCAGTGGTATCTTAAATACGCCCCCTCTTGGACACTTTAAATAATGTATGAATGCAAAAGTTCTGCCCATATGCATGGTGTGTAGATATAGGCTTGTGTTTATCTGAATGTGTAGTTCTCTGCATTAAGTCCAGTTTAGCAATGACGGATGGCTTTATGGCTGTGGTAATTACCCAGCTGGTTAGAGTAATTAATGAGGCTGTGTATATCAGTTGGCCACCCCTGAATGCTGAGCGAGATTAGCTTAGATATTCATTGGTCAGAGATCTGGGTGGGATATATAAGAAGTTTTCTTCTAAGAAAAGCAGAAGATTCTCAACCTTGGGGTTTTATAGTAAATAAAACCCATGTACAAATTATGTATAATTATATATGTATTGTATATACTGTGTTAATATATGCATTCCACTGCATCCCTGGAGGATTCCTGGTTTGTCGCAGGTGAATATGCAAAAGTGTCGCTGAACACCCTAAAACTGCTGGCTTGTTAAAGGAAGGGTAGGCAATTCTTTTTATAAACACTTTTTGTTATACTGGTTGACACTCTTCACATCCTGATATCAATCAATAATAGAAGTGGTGTAAATGTTAAAAAATGTTTGTCCAATCAAACAATTGCATAAATAGCAATACTGTCTAAAATATGTTGTTATTCTTTAGAATTTAATTTGCCAATTACATAATTACATTAGTCCTAAAAGGGTTGTGGGCCAGAAAAAGGTTGAGGAGCCCTGCATTATAACCGAGAATAATTCAATAA
The DNA here is from genome assembly GCA_030578275.1 of Meda fulgida. Taxonomy (NCBI): domain Eukaryota; kingdom Metazoa; phylum Chordata; class Actinopteri; order Cypriniformes; family Leuciscidae; genus Meda; species Meda fulgida. The sequence goes on along the minus strand of CM060623.1, from coordinate 22,535,842 downwards.
AACATCCTGCAAAATAACAAGATTTCGTGAGACTTAGAAAGAGTCAGATGCCTATTCACGTAGCTGTTAGAGATGATTCACAGTGGGATTCCTCTTAAGAAAGAGATAGCAGTTGTCAACAGAGGGAAAAATATGTGCATTAACATTATTCAGATACACTTTGCCTGACTATACAACGTTTTAACATAACAGGTTGCCATAATAATTTCCAATGCAAGGAAATATTTGCATTGCAAAAAGTGCAAAGAAAAGATTTCAAAGACAAAATTTCAAAAAGGGAGACCCATCCTCTTCTGGGTGGCCTGGTGGAATAAATAGACTATTCAGAGAACAGAGTCTCATTGTAGTTATCTACAAAAAGAGGTCACTTCTTACACAGCTTAGTTCATTTGTCTGTAGTCCATTCTATCCACTTCTGAAAAGGTGGGCAGTGGGGATACAGATATCGAACCATTGCATTTCCAGGCAGGTCCTATTCACCTCACTCTGAAGGGGTTCGTGGGTTTAAGCTTTATTTAAGACCCAAAATGAACATTCTGTCATCATTTACTCACCCTCCTTACAAACCATGATTTTCTTTCTCAGTGGAACACAAAGACAAATCTTTTCATTCTATACAGTGAAAGCGTATAGTGTCAACGAAAAGCATAAAAAGTACCATAAAATATGACTTCATACACTATAATCAACATCTTCAGACTCCATAGCTTTACTGTATAAACTGAAAGATATACTGTACTGTTAGTCACTTTGAATAAAAGCCTCTTTCACGTGCATAAATGTAAACGGTTCTGCCCGACAAGAGTTGAGACAGTAAAAGTGCACCATCCTGTGATGTTATCGGCCCACTCATACATAAAACATCTGTAAAGAGAGATGGTCCATTTATGTGAGTGACACGAAATTCTGAAACGCATAACAGAAGATAGAGGGAGCGAAAGGATGAAGAGAATGGGAGGAGGAAGAGACGGCAAAGTGCTGCTGTCTGAAAGTCTAAGGGCAGAAGGGTGCCATTGGTTAAAGTCTGACACTTCAAAGCAGCGAGAGCCACGTTTGATGTAACGCAAGCCTAAAAGCAAACAACTGCCTGTCTGCTTCTGTGCTACATGCATCTCACATGACCCTGTGGACATTTCAACTAATATACACACACATTAGCACACAATCAGCAGTTTCCCATGTGTTCACTTTACCCTTATCACTCCAGAGCTTTTTATGGTGGTGTCTCATTTCCATTCCCTTTCGACAATTTGGGTTTGTGGGGGAAAAAACAAGTTAGAACCCGACAAGCTTGTCATTTGTGACATTACATCTGTAGGTGATTTAATGAAATTCTTCAATTGAAAAAAAATTGCAATAACTTTCCATTTCCACATGGTGTTTCCATGGAAACCCTGCAGACAGACAGACAGACAGCAGAACGGCTCACTTTTCTTCACATAAACAAACAAAGGGTAATGACCACAGAACGAAGGCAACAGTAAATCTATGTGCAATAAAAACATGTCTTCCAGCCACAGTTTACATTTCGCAGGATAATATTTAGAAACATTAGATCATTAATGAGCAGAGAGAGAATGTAATCGTAAGGGTTATTAAAAATTATGAGAGAGAAGATTAATGCAAATCTCCAGAGTTTAAGTCAGGTCAAGCAGAAGCTCAGTCATGCTCTAAATAAAGCTTGGGTGTGTTGGTGAGAGAGAATGGAGTATCACAGTGAAACGGATTGATAACAAGGATGTCCATGTAGACTAGATCACTTAAAGCTGAAGTGTGTCATTTATGCCCACTTGCATCACCAAACAGAATTACGTTGCTCTCAAGAGTGGACTTAAATTTCAGTCTACAAATTCAGATCAAAAAGCCTCTTCAAAAGTCAATTTGTGTAGATAAAATCCCATCTTTTTATAATATATATATATATATATATATATATATATATATATATATATATATATATATATTATTGCTGGATATTGTGGCTCACTCAGAAAAGTCACATTAAAGAAGTAAAATTGGTTTTTGAATGCCATTTTATGTTGACATTAACATTTTCCAAACTATTCACTTTCTTACAGTGTGGATTTAATTGAGTTAAATGTAGTGTTCACCTACATTATCAATCCTGTCATATAACAGGCACTAATTAATTACAGACATTATTTATTCAACTTTTAAAGCAAATTGTCTCCTAATCTCACCATTTTCTTCCCTTCTTTATTTCTATTACTCTCTCTCTCTCTCTCTCTCTCTCTCTCTCTCTCTCTCTCTCTCTCTCTCTCTCTCTCTCTCTCTCTCACTCTCTCTCTCCTGATATGCACAGCATGCTCTAAATGGATCAGGCTGCAACTCAAGCCTCTCTGAGTTAAAGATCAACAGGGTTCAGTGACACACACACACACACACACACACACACATACTTGTTTTTGCTACGTCGTGGGGACTCATGACTAGGAGGTGACACGTGGGGACATCCTTTTCTAAATACAATAAAGCCATCATTTTTAATCAGAAATGTCTGGGGGGATTTTAGAATCCCCAAAATCAACTTTTTTATCAGAAATTCTTAATTTTAGAAAGCTTAATATTTGTCAGGTTTTTCTATTCTGGTGGGGACGTCCCCATTGTGTCTTACCACAAACCACCACTGTGTGGCACTATTATGAGTTATCTGTAGATTATCGATTTTTTTATACAAATTTAAACCTGTACCAGATTAACAATAAATACTAAGTTTAGATAATCATTAAAGAGTTGTTTAAAAGGGAGAATTGTCTATATTTATTTTTGTAGGGATTTTTACTTTATTTTACAATTCACTAATTCCCTATATTTGAATAGACCATTTGTATTGATGTAAAAAGTGACAACAGCCTCACCTCACTTCCTGTTTAACAGGAATCTATTTTTCTTCAACTCTGAGAATCTGAAAAGGTCCACATTTGGATAAATAAGACAGTCATGTTGTATGACAAGCAGGAAATGTTCATGGGGCATTGACCCCACGGGTATCATTGTGCTTGCTGAATAATGATCTGTGCCTACTGGAATCAACACTGAATTAAAACAGCACATGCCTGGCATTCAACAGGGTTGCAAGATATATTGCTTTTCGTGTTTTTCTTATTCGTAATACTAAAAATTTGTCACGCACAGAAACCTGGAAAGCCCAACGAGTCTGATATGTATTAATCCGTTGCGGAAAAATTCGTAAAACAATACAAAACGGAGTCTTCAAGCAGTGAGGATGATTTTGTTGTCCTCTCTCTTCTTAAAAAGAGAAAAAGAAAGGAAATATTGGGTTCATCCAGTTCTGGATGTTGGTGTTCGCTTGTACAGTGGCTGTGAATTGTCAAAACACCTCTAAAATACTTTCTACGGATGCGAAAAAGCAGAAAAATTCACCCGGTCCGATTTTTTTTTTTTTTTTACGGACAAGTTTCGGAGGCAGTGTGTAAATGTGATAGACACAACGTGAGTTCGTATTTATCTTTTATTGGGCGAGAATTCCGGACTCAGTGTGCAAGGATGTTTACACTGTCTTTTTTAAATCCTTAAACCCAACACAAAACTGTATTATCTGTCTGTATTATCAATCAATCTGTCATCTGTATGTCTTTATATCGGTCTAACCATCTATATTTACGTTTTTTTAATTTATTTTTATGCAAGTGTGCCACAATTTTGGGACCACGCTAAATTCTTTTAAGTAGGTAGAAGACATTTGATGTAGAACCCCCATAAACTTCCCCAAGAGAAGTTTGGACATTTGGGCAATTACAACAAAAACAAGAATCTATGATTTCTTAATGCTCTTGAACATTTATTTAAGTACCAGTGTTTTCACTTGAGTTTTGAAACACATTTTGAACTTGTTGCCTGCAACAAACAGGAAGAAAAAACCATCTAGGTAAAGGACCTTTTCTTTTACATTTTTCGCTTTAAGGCATCAATACGATTCTTAACATAAAATTTCACCCCCTCCCAACTCCTCCCCTGAAGAGCTGCTGGTGACCTTTCAATGCACTCCATGCATTGGGCTTTACCAGGAACCTTTCCAGAGTGGATGTTGTTCATCAGAGTGTTTTCCACAGCCTGGATTTCCTCTTTAGACCACTTTCTCCGTGGGTTTTGTGAAGATACTGAATAAAATTAAAATAAATATTAGTAATTGTGATTGGGATAAAAGTAATTATTATCCCACACGACATGAACGTGAATAACATATCAAATAAATACATGGTCTTCGGTTTTTCCCTCATTTCTTTACAGTTTTATACATACATTTTTGTAAAATCTAGTTAGCATGGTTGAAAATCTGTAAACTCTAGCACGTTTACAAAATATATTTTAATTCTGTAAGGGCATCCAGTCTCGAGCCTGACTTCTCAGAAAGTTCTGTGCAATAAAACACTTGCAGATTAAAAAATGGTCCGTAAAAAGACGCTGTATGGAGAGACGTAGCCAGTAAAACGAGCACTGGCCCCACTTTGGATCTGCCATGCTGCTGTTACAAAGCTCCATCAACACAGATCACTGAAAAATAGACACTTTCCACTTTCCACAAAATTTGAACTCCACATGAAATTTAAAGGATTAGTTCACCCAAAAATGAAACTTCTGTAATTAATTACTGGCCCTCATGTCGTTCCAAACCATCTCGGAAACACAAATGAAGATATTTTTGACGAAATACAAGAGGTTTCTGTCTCTCCATAGGCTGCAATATCGTCATTACAACTTTCAAGGCCCAGAAAGGTAGTAAAGACATCATTAAAATAGTCCATGTGTCTACAGTGGTTCAACCTGAATGTTCTGAAGCGATGAGAGAACTTTTTGTGCACAAAAAAATCCAAAATAACGACTTTATTCAACCATTACTTCTCCTCCTAGTCATTCTCCTACTCTGTTGACGTAGTGTAAACAGTGCAGCGCTTCCGGGTTCTACATCAGAACTCCTGTGTCAGCATCACACGCATGTGTTGTGGCGCTCACATGAACAGCATCGGCCAATGGTGAGCCGGTGTTCTGTTGTAAAACCCGAAAGCGCTGCACTGTTTACACTACGTCAACAGAGTAGGAGAATGACGTGGAAGAGAAGTAATGGTTGTATAAAGTCGCTATTTTTGTTTGTTTTTGCGCACAAGTATTATCTTCACTTCATAACATTAAGGTTGAACAACTGTAGTCACATGGACTATTTTAACGATGTCTTCACTAACTTTCAGGGACTTTAAAGTTGCAATGACGTTGCTGCATATAGATGGTTCAGAAACCTCTCGGATTTCATCAAAAATATCTTAATTTGTGTTTCGAAGATGAACAAAGGTCTTACAGATTTTGAACGACATGAGGGGGAGTAATTAATGACAAAAACTTTATTTTAGGGTGAACTAACCCTTTAAGGGTACTCTGTTGTCAATATAAATGGGTCTCTGTGTAGATTCCATTTGAAATTACTTAATTCTGACTGAACTTTCACAAAAAAATGGAAAGTGTGACATTTCATTAGACATTTGAAAAACAGTTTACCCTTTGTTGTGTGTGGTTCGTCCAAGTCCTTGCCAGTTGGCTGCAGTTTTTTATCCTTGCCTATTATAAAACATGAGCACAACTGAGAAGACTTTCAATATAGGCAATGTACAGTAATGGCACAGAATGCTGACTCAATGGGTACCAGTAATTGTGCCACACATGTAATGTACCAAATATATTGGGGTTTATTTTGTTTTGTTTTTATGAAACTGTGTTGTGTTTGTAACTGTTAGATATTCATGAGAACAGGGGATTGTTTATTAATTTTTGAACAAAAGATCAAAAACTGAAACAACCAAAAATAAATTCACTTCATTCTCTTCTCAGATTAGCCAATAGTGCCAATATTAGCAAGGGGCACTGTGTGTAATTAAGTACTCTTTTTTTCTGTTGGTACACACAGAAGAAACAATACTATTTTCAGAAAAATGTATAAGAGAAAATTATATACAATTATCTAAAGGATATATATTATTTAGGATATAAAAAATAAAAGCAAGTAAAAAACATGCAAATCATAAACCACTGGTTCTTTAAAAGTAAAACAATATCAGAAGTCTTCATAATCCTCCTGCGATGCAACACGATTCACTACTATTACCAGTTGATGCAACACGATTCACTACTATTACCATGTGATGCGGCACGATTCACTTCCATTACGATGCGGTGCAACACGATTCACTACTATTACCAGTTGATGCAACACGATTCACTACTATTCCGATGCGATGCAACACGATTCACTACTATTACGATGCGGTGCAACACGATTCACTACTATTACCATGTGATGCAGCACGATTCACTACTATTACGATGCGATGCAGCACGATTCACTTCCATTACGATGCGGTGCAACACGATTCATTACTATTACCATGTGATGCAGCACGATTCACTTCCATTACAATGCGGTGCAACACGATTCACTACTATTACCAGTTGATGCAACACGATTCACTTCCATTACGATGAGGTGCAACACAATTCACTACTATTACCATGTGATGCAACACGATTCACTACTATTACCATGTGATGCAACACGATTCACTACTATTACGATGCGGTGCAACACGATTCACTACTATTACCATGTGATGCAGCACGATTCACTTCCATTACGATGCGGTGCAACACGATTCACTACTATTACCATGTGATGCAGCACGATTCACTTCCATTACGATGCGGTGCAACACGATTCACTACTATTACGATGCGATGCAACACGATTCACTTCCATTACGATGCGGTGCAACACGATTCACTACTATTACCATGTGATGCAGCACGATTCACTTCCATTACGATGCGGTGCAACACGATTCACTACTATTACCATGTGATGCAGCACGATTCACTTCCATTACGATGCGGTGCAACACGATTCACTACTATTACGATGCGATGCAGCACGATTCACTTCCATTACGATGCGGTGCAACACGATTCACTACTATTACCATGTGATGCAGCACGATTCACTTCCATTACAATGCGGTGCAACACGATTCACTACTATTACCAGTTGATGCAACACGATTCACTTCCATTACGATGAGGTGCAACACAATTCACTACTATTACCATGTGATGCAACACGATTCATTACTATTACCATGTGATGCAGCACGATTCACTTCCATTACGATGCGGTGCAACACGATTCACTACTATTACCATGTGATGCAGCACGATTCACTTCCATTACGATGCGGTGCAACACGATTCACTACTATTACCATGTGATGCAGCACGATTCACTTCCATTACGATGCGGTGCAACACGATTCACTACTATTACCATGTGATGCAGCACGATTCACTACTATTACCATGTGATGCAACACGATTCACTTCCATTACGATGCCGTGCAGCACGATTCACTACTATTACCATGTGATGCAGCACGATTCACTACTATTACCATGTGATGCAACACGATTCACTTCCATTACGATGCGGTGCAACACGATTCACTACTATTACCATGTGATGCAGCACGATTCACTACTATTACCATGTGATGCAGCACGATTCACTACTATTACCATGTGATGCAACACGATTCACTTCCATTACGATGCGGTGCAACACGATTCACTACTATTACGATGCGATGCAACACGATTCACTACTATTACCATGTGATGCAGCACGATTCACTACTATTACCATGTGATGCAACACGATTCACTTCCATTACGATGCGGTGCAACACGATTCACTACTATTACCATGTGATGCAGCACGATTCACTTCCATTACGATGCGGTGCAACACGATTCACTACTATTACCATGTGATGCAGCACGATTCACTTCCATTACGATGCGGTGCAACACGATTCACTACTATTACGATGCGATGCAGCACGATTCACTTCCATTACGATGCGGTGCAACACGATTCACTACTATTACCATGTGATGCAGCACGATTCACTTCCATTACGATGCGGTGCAACACGATTCACTACTATTACCATGTGATGCAGCACGATTCACTACTATTACCATGTGATGCAACACGATTCACTTCCATTACGATGCGGTGCAACACGATTCACTACTATTACCATGTGATGCAGCACGATTCACTTCCATTACGATGCGGTGCAACACGATTCACTACTATTACCATGTGATGCAGCACGATTCACTACTATTACGATGCGATGCAGCACGATTCACTTCCATTACGATGCGGTGCAACACGATTCACTACTATTACCATGTGATGCAGCACGATTCACTTCCATTACAATGCGGTGCAACACGATTCACTACTATTACCAGTTGATGCAACACGATTCACTTCCATTACGATGAGGTGCAACACAATTCACTACTATTACCATGTGATGCAACACGATTCATTACTATTACCATGTGATGCAGCACGATTCACTTCCATTACGATGCGGTGCAACACGATTCACTACTATTACCATGTGATGCAGCACGATTCACTTCCATTACGATGCGGTGCAACACGATTCACTACTATTACCATGTGATGCAGCACGATTCACTTCCATTACGATGCGGTGCAACACGATTCACTACTATTACCATGTGATGCAGCACGATTCACTTCCATTACGATGCGGTGCAACACGATTCACTACTATTACCATGTGATGCAGCACGATTCACTTCCATTACGATGCGGTGCAACACGATTCACTACTATTACGATGCGATGCAGCACGATTCACTTCCATTACGATGCGGTGCAACACGATTCACTACTATTACCATGAGATGCAGCACGATTCACTTCCATTACGATGCGGTGCAACACGATTCACTACTATTACGATGCGATGCAGCACGATTCACTTCCATTACGATGCGGTGCAACACGATTCACTACTATTACCATGTGATGCAGCACGATTCACTTCCATTACGATGCGGTGCAACACGATTCACTACTATTACCATGTGATGCAGCACGATTCACTTCCATTACGATGCGGTGCAACACGATTCACTACTATTACCATGTGATGCAGCACGATTCACTTCCATTACGATGCGGTGCAACACGATTCACTACTATTACCATGTGATGCAGCACGATAAACTTCCATTACAATGCGGTGCAACACGATTCACTACTATTACCAGTTGATGCAACACGATTCACTACTATTACCATGTGATGCAACACGATTCACTACTATTTACGATGCGGTGCAACACGATTCACTACTATTACCATGTGATGCAACACGATTCACTACTATTACCATGTGATGCAGCACGATTCACTTCCATTACGATGCGGTGCAACACGATTCACTACTATTACCATGTGATGCAGCACGATTCACTTCCATTACAATGCGGTGCAACACGATTCACTACTATTACCATGTGATGCAACACGATTCACTACTATTACGATGCGGTGCAACACGATTCATTACTATTACCATGTGATGCAACACGATTCACTACTATTACGATGCGGTGCAACACGATTCACTACTATTACCATGTGATGCAGCACGATTCACTACTATTACCATGTGATGCAACACGATTCACTTCCATTACGATGCGGTGCAACACGATTCACTACTATTACCATGTGATGCAGCACGATTCACTTCCATTACGATGCGGTGCAACACGATTCACTACTATTACCATGTGATGCAGCACGATTCACTTCCATTACAATGCGGTGCAACACGATTCACTACTATTACCATGTGATGCAACACGATTCACTACTATTACGATGCGGTGCAACACGATTCATTACTATTACCATGTGATGCAACACGATTCACTACTATTACGATGCGGTGCAACACGATTCACTACTATTACGATGCGATGCAACACGATTCACTACTATTACCATGTGATGCAGCACGATTCACTACTATTACCATGTGATGCAGCACGATTCACTACTATTACCATGTGATGCAGCACGATTCACTTCCATTATGATGAGGTGCAACACAATTCACTACTATTACCATGTGATGCAACACGATTCACTACTATTACCATGTGATGCAACACGATTCACTACTATTACGATGCGGTGCAACACGATTCACTACTATTACCATGTGATGCAACACGATTCACTACTATTACCATGCGGTGCAACACGATTCACTACTATTACGATGCGATGCAGCACGATTCACTTCCATTACGATGCGGTGCAACACGATTCACTACTATTACCATGTGATGCAGCACGATTCACTTCCATTACGATGCGGTGCAACACGATTCACTACTATTACCATGTGATGCAGCACGATTCACTTCCATTACAATGCGGTGCAACACGATTCACTACTATTACCAGTTGATGCAACACGATTCACTACTATTACCATGTGATGCAACACGATTCACTACTATTTACGATGCGGTGCAACACGATTCACTACTATTACCATGTGATGCAACACGATTCACTACTATTACCATGTGATGCAGCACGATTCACTTCCATTACGATGCGGTGCAACACGATTCACTACTATTACCATGTGATACAGCACGATTCACTTCCATTACAATGCGGTGCAACACGATTCACTACTATTACCAGTTGATGCAACACGATTCACTACTATTACCATGTGATGCAACACGATTCACTACTATTACGATGCGGTGCAACACGATTCATTACTATTACCATGTGATGCAACACGATTCACTACTATTACGATGCGGTGCAACACGATTCACTACTATTACGATGCGATGCAACACGATTCACTACTATTACCATGTGATGCAGCACGATTCACTACTATTACCATGTGATGCAGCACGATTCACTACTATTACGATGCGGTGCAACACGACTCATTACTATTACCATGTGATGCAACACGATTCACTACTATTACCATGTGATGCAACACGATTCACTACTATTACGATGCGGTGCAACACGATTCACTACTATTACCATGTGATGCAACACAATTCACTACTATTACCATGTGATGCAACACGATTCATTACTATTACCATGTGATGCAGCACGATTCACTTCCATTACGATGCGGTGCAACACGATTCACTACTATTACCATGTGATGCAGCACTATTCACTTCCATTACGATGCGGTGCAACACGATTCACTACTATTACCATGTGATGCAACACGATTCAATACTATTACCATGTGATGCAGCACGATTCACTACTATTACCATGCGATGCAGCACGATTCACTACTATTACCATGCGATGCAGCACGATTCACTACTATTACCATGTGATGCAGCACGATTCACTACTATTACGATGCGATGCAGCACGATTCACTTCCATTACGATGCGGTGCAACACGATTCACTACTATTAGCATGCGATGCAGCACGATTCACTTCCATTACGATGCGGTGCAACAAGATTCATTACTATTACCATGTGATGCAACACGATTCACTACTATTACGATGCGGTGCAACGCGATTCACTACTATTACGATGCGATGCAACACGATTCACTACTATTACGATGCGATGTGACACGATTCACTACTATTACCATGTGATGCAGCACGATTCACTTCCATTACGATGCGGTGCAACACGATTCACTACTATTACCATGCGATGCAGCACGATTCACTTCCATTACGATGCGGTGCAACATGATTCACTACTATTACCATGTGATGCAGCACGATTCACTTCCATTACGATGCGGTGCAACACGATTCACTACTATTACCATGTGATGCAGCACGATTCACTACTATTACCATGTGATGCAACACAATTCACTACCATTACGACGGGATGCAACACGATTCACTACTATTACCATGTGATGCAACACGATTCACTACTATTACGATGCGATGCAACACGATTCACTACTATTACCAGTTGATGCAACACGATTCACTACTATTACGATGCGATGCAACACGATTCACTACTATTACCATGTGATGCAACACGATTCACTACTATTACGATGTGGTGCAACACGATTCACTACTATTACCAGTTGATGCAACACGATTCACTACTATTACCATGTGATGCAACACGATTCACTACTATTACGATGCGGTGCAACGCGATTCACTATTACGATGCGATGCAACACGATTCACTACTATTACGATGCGATGCAACAAGATTCACTACTATTACGATGCGATGCAACACGATTCACTACTATTACCATGTGATGCAACACAATTCACTACCATTACGACGGGATGCGATTCAATCTAATACGATGCGATGGAGAAAAATATGATGCTATGCAATTCAATATGGTATAGATAGTTAACTTCTATTTCTTTTGTTCAGACATACAGCAAATCAAGTGCCATTTGGCTTTTAACGCATGGCTTTTTCACAAACAAAAGATTTGGTTTTCACAAAACCAAAAGATTAAATACAGACATTATTTTCCTGTCCTGTCTCCAGTTACATTTTTAACAGCTCACACATTTTACAGTGAAACACTCTAAGGATGTTCAGGGATAAACAATAAAGAAATGTTCTGTAATTTGCCAGCAGGCTAATGTGATTTCAGCAGGTAGACTAACAGTGACCAGAAAGCAGGTGCTGTTTTAACATAAACAATAATACAAATAAAATAAACTTTCAAACACGTCTTTCATAACTGTATTCAAATATAAAAAAAAAAAAATGAAAAACTATTATTGGCAGTCACAGGCTGCTGTAAACCAGATTAACTTAAATGTCCTACTGTAAAGTTTAAAGGTGACTCTCAGGACCTCGCACTCCGTAGTGTTGTGATGCGTCATCTTCACGTAGCAGCGTCAGCAGTGGTGATGAGAGACCGCGCTTGAGCAACAGTTCAGAAAGGAGAAATCAATCTAGTCGAACTGGACGCGCGAATGAGGCGAGATCGCGTCTATCCTTACAGGACCTCCAGACTCGCGTCAACGCGTCTTTACATTGACTTAACATGGAAATCACCCGCTACAGGCGCTCTATCCACATTCGGTGTGAACACAGCAGTTACATAATAAAATATTAATCACAAATGATTGGTCACTTTCTAAATAGTAAAAGTATAGAGCATCTCCTAATAATTGTATATGAACAAATAGTTTTTTACCGATGCTGTTAGAAACGATGCATCGCGATACAAATGCCAACTTGTAACCGATACACACTTATTTAAATTGATGCATCGTATCGTTAGCTTTTATGCCAATGCACCGATGCGAATCAGTGAATCTTACCATCCCAAATATATATATATATATATATATATATATATATATATATATGTTTATCTGTGGATATAGCCTACCTTTGTCTTCTCTTCAGGGCCATCTGTCACATCATCCACTGAAATGTAAATTACAAAGACAATTTTTTTTATTGTTATTTAAAATATTTTTCCATTTTACTTCCTCCTAACTATAGTTCTAGCTTAAACCCCATAATCACCAGTATTGAATAACGTACAAATAGATTTAAAAATAATTATCAAAATAAGGCTGACATCAATGACACCATTTTGGCAAAACCTGTAGTTACCACAAATTTAATGTGACCTGTGACTTTTAATTTCATACAATGATAAAAAAAATTACAACAAAACAAACTTAACTACAGTATCCGCTGAAATTGACAGTATACAGGGCAACATGTTGTATTTACTCAGCACATATAGTTAAGTAATTATATCTATGTCGAGTTACTGAACCATTACTAACATGTTAAGTTTAGGGATAATTACCCAAATTTATTTAGCCAATCTTTATATTGAACATGAAAAGTACACTTTTGGTTTCACAATAACATGATCATATGGCTAGACATATTTATATTGTTTAATGCCACATTTTCTGTCATTTGAAAGCGTTTAAAATGTTTAACAAAAAAGTAAAAATACTGAAATGTTTTTTAAATGAAAATTTTCACTAAAATACACAGATATAATCACCTATTTGCCTTAAATTCTAACAGATGATCTCTTTTCTTTTTTAATAAAACCGTAAAGAAAAGTTACAGATAAGTTACAACAAAAAAAATCTAAGTCTACATAAATTAAACTTAGATTGTATTAATTACTACAATCATCCCTTAATTACTTTGTAATAATGTAGTGGCCTCTAAACTTCTATTTAAACTGACCGGTTATTAATTAAAACATTATTTACCTATAAACAAAAGATTAAAGATTGAATTTCATGCACAACCATGAACTTGGCATGGTGTTGCAAGAGAATGAAAGGAGGGAGCATGGGGGGCTATGTTTCTTTTTCTCCATGATTGTGCTTTTAAAAACCTCTGTTACTCTGGCTCATTAAGCTACGTATATAAGCTTTAAGAATTATTGTAAGTAATAAATGACGCACGCCAATTTGACATACTACAAATGAGTAAGATGTGTTTTGTATGATCTTCTCATTATCTCACCTGTGCATCCAGAGCTGCCATTCGTAGTTTGATCTTCCTGCAAGCACAAGTGTCATAGACAGTCAAACATCATGGTCTAATATCACATTGCACTGTATTTAAAATGTAATAGTACAATTTAGGCAATATATTCAAGTAATCGACATTGTAACATAATCCAATACAATTTCATAACATTTTGGCTGAAAATAAATGCCATGTATTGTCTGGTCTTGAAACCTGCATTATAGAAGTAGAAAAAACTTGTTCTGAATTTATTAAACTTCCCTCTTGCTTTGTTGAAACACATTATTGGTGTTAAGTGTGATCAAACGTCATGAATCCTGCAGGCCTCAGACTCACATGGCTGCACGTGTAGGCCGCTACAGATGCAAATCCTGGCCATCTTAAATTAATGTTACCAAAAGTAAGCTAAACATCCAGGGGAAGTAATAGGGACGCAAAATATGTATTTCAGAAATAACATAAAGACAACAACATTTTAAATTCGGCGACGTTTAAAAGCGGATTACCGCTAAAATGGAGTCACCTATGCAATCCTGTGATTTTAAAACAGCTTAAGACTCTTCGGAATCTAAAGCCCTAATGGATATATTATTATTATCATTATTGTCATTTCTGTACATTAATCTATACTTTCTGCAAAGCTGCTTTGAGATTATGCTTAAGGTGAAAAGCGCTATAACGTTAGAAATCAAATGACGTGACCTTTACGTTACGAAATATGTGCAAAGTTGCAAACAATATGTAAGTTAAATAAACAGCACCATATTATATTGAGAGCCTTGCACAAAAAGTCAAAAACTTACTTTTTCGTCGGCCATCCCGATCCAGGCTGTGTGTGTGCAGCATCTCTGCCTCTCGAGCATCTGTGTGTCGCAGGTGAGAGCTCCAGGAGTGGGGGAGGGGGAGGGATAGTCGCCGTGGGGTCTTAAAGATTCAGGTTCTGTGTGATGGATCAGCCATTACTGACACTCACTCGGCGAACTACATGGATATAGTCATATTAAAATTACCCGCGCTTTTTTCTTTCGTGTGCGGTTTTTGTTTTCTTTATAAAATGATGTATGGACATATATGCTCTGATAATATAGAGTATAAGATATGCTGTTATAAAAGAAATACATTTTCTGCTCAAATTCAGTACAATTTTATATAAATTTAAGTACAAAAATAAGGACTGAATGTTGATGTAAAAAGACATTTAGGCCTATATTATATTTAATATAAAAAAAACATTAATGAATGGAACAAATTTGGAACTATTAAACAGCTCACAAAAAGATTGACATTCATTAAAAAAAGAACTATTACAAGACCGTGTAATCAAAAGAACAGATATTATTTTTACCCTCTGAGAGGAGATAAAATAAATAAAATAGGTTTGAAAGAAGTAAGACTTGTCTTAAGTGAGACCAAACTATGGATATATGAGGCCTCCACACAAGGCCCGCAGCTTCTTTGTTCTTGATGGTTTCTTGCATTTGAACTGGGTGAAAACATGTCAATGGTGTCATAGATACAAGAACCTGCTTGTTTACAAAAGGTACAAACCAGAAAGTGAGTCGGGGCTGTTGTTATTGTTACCGTCCTTAGAAATGGTCTATATTGATTCTGAAACTCTTTAACTGCATAAAATAAAATAAAAACAAACCATCTTCACAACAATTGCTCACCTTGCTTGTACTGTTCAAGACAATGATTGAAACCATGTATTGCTAGCACTTCTTTTGCTACTGCTTTCTCTTAAGACAAATTGCTTGTTGTTTTCCTCATTTCATGTGTAAGTGGCTTTGGGTAAAAGTGTCTGCTAAATTAATAAATGTAAATGTAAATGCACTCACCTAGACAGCAGTTCACCAGTCAGAGGAGAATGGGGAAAGACTATATTTGCAAACTATATAAATTAATTGTCAATTCAAGTTAAAAATACTATCACGTGATTTAATTTAGGGTAAGAATAACACATGGTAAAAATAATTCAACAAATGATGATGCAGTTTTTCCACTCTGGTACAACCTTCTGGCTTAGCCACTGCTTCAGATTCTCCCAAAATGACATTAAATATACAATAAGACCTCACTTAAACAGAAATAAAAGTGTTGTGGACAATTACGTTTGCATTATGTACTGCACGTACATGTAGGGGAGAGCAGGGCATAACCTAACGCATTTTGGTTTTGGCTCAATTATTAAAAACATTATTATTAAGTTAGATTTAACTTTTTTTTTACACAAGCAACATACACATCTCTGCTACAAATGAACACTTAAAGTTTTTTTCTAGGGCCTACCATTTTCGTACAGTTGCACTGAAAGTGACAGAATTGCAAATGTTAAAACTTACCCCATATGCGGGGTTCACTGTAACAGAGGGGTTAGTTGTAACACTTGTGTGTAACACATAATTCAGTACTATTTTATCTGTAGTTTGATATTGTTTGTGCATCTGAATAGATATATATCCATACATCCATTCCCCATCCAATCATCCTTCTATTATGAAAGGGCTGCACAATTTTGCAATAAATAAATAAGTAAATAAAATCATCAAATATTGCAATTGCAGTTGAATTACATTTGTGTGTGGCAGCTGCATGCAAAATTATTATTAATAATAATAATAATAACAGTAATAATAATAAAAATGAGCTTAAAATAAAAATTTAAAGGGTTTATTGCATTAAAAAAGGCTATATTTTTTATAAATAAACAAGTGATCAATGCATAGTAAACTAAATGAAAAAAAAAATTCCAACATTGTTTGTGAAAGTCCAACAAAGTTAAATATATAAATAAATACTCAAACCTGAAAAGTTGCGTGGCTCCCTGTTTTCATTTGATTATCATTGTACACTTGGCGGCTTCGTTGTAACACTGGGCCACAACTAACCCCGCTGTATAAAAAATATTTTAAGCCTAGCTAACACTTGCTAGGAGTTGCTGACATGTTTCAAAACGGTGCTATGCTTTAGCCAACAAGACAGTGATTACAGCAATATAACGTTAGATTTGGAAACGTACACGCCCAACTCAGAAAGCGAAAAACACCTATGATGAAAAAATGTACTTGCATGGTGTCAAAACACTCTTTGTCCAGTATCTTCACGAAATATTCTCAAAACTTTCCACAAATTCGCGGGAGACCATCTTCTGGCAGCGAGAGAAAAAGAGCGGAAAAACAACCGGCTTGATCCTGACTAACTATATAAAAGGTCTGTGTTACATTTAACCCCGTGTTAGGTTGTGCCCCGCGCTCCCCTACGTCATCCATACATTGGCATGTGTTAGACTAGTGATTATGATATACTGTAGTTCTCATCATTTCCAGGATTTGAGTTCACTTTGTCAGAGTAGCCATAATGATTTGGCACCTGTTGTCACCAACATTTGGAGCCACAGAGGTCAATGTGCTGCTAGATTAGGGTTAGGGTTAGGGAGCTGCTCTGAGAGGAACTGGTCCACCACACTCAGATGCTGCTAGCATTTCTGCTTCATACCATGCTAGCTCTATTAACTGCTGTGCTAACATGACTATTGGTGATGATCAGTCCTCCGCTGTGGCCTTTAGCTGTTCCTTGTGTGACACTGTGAACTGGAGTGCATACGCTGGTACATGCTTACATCAGCAATTACACAGGCAATTAAACAGGCATTAGCCATGTTTTTAGCCCCGCTTCTACTAGCAGCACATCTGATGCTGGATCAGTAGATTATATCTTAACTTTTTATGCAGCATCTGTTTATCTCACACTCTGCACTCTGCTCTAGCTTCATGAAAAGAGCTGTCTCCACCATGAGCTCTCTCCATTAGCTCCTGCTAAAGCAATACCAGTCTCTCTGTTATCTCACAGCATCTAGGGCACAGGGTATTGGAAAGCTACTGATAAACTGTGAGATATGATGTATGATGAGGGTATAATGTGCTGCTCTGTTAGCCTAGCGGGTAGCATTTACAAGATAATAAAGTCATGAAACATTTATATGAAAATAGTGTGTTAGTAGTTCACTTTAAGGCTTTTGAGAGAGCACAGAGCTTTGTAGAATGTTTGTAGTTATCAAATATTACACCATTTGTGCAAAGGAATTACTAAAACAGATGACCAAAATCTGTTGAATCTCATTTGTATGTAGTGATATATTAAAAAGAAAGCCAGAAGATCTGAAAAACAGCAGCTGCCAATTTTAGAAACAGAGATTGTATATAGTCAGGGCCTGTTAATTTATTAATTTTAAGAATTTCATAATTTTTTTCAAGTTTATTAGTGATCTGTTGAAAGTAAACTCTTTGATTTCTTTTTAATGTATGCAGAAGGGTATCCCAGAAAGGGAAATCTGTATTATCATTTACTGATCGTGATTTAATTAAATTATAATTAAATTATAATTATATATTAGAGTAATGATATAATAATGTATTATAATTACATTAACAAAATCACTTTTAAGTAAACTGACAATTAATTGATGTAGATTTTGTTGATAATCCCCTCCCATAAACCAGTCCACACAGAAGCGAGACTGAAACACCTGGAGTTGGCTAACCTCGTTTTGATTTCTTTCCTATTGTCATCAATAATGACTATATGAATATATACAGATCCATGATAAATTACATAAATGTCATTTTTAACAGATCTGTTATATTCTAATCATTTGATGCCTTATGAGGAAATATAACAAAGAATTTGCTAAATTAAAAATATAATTCGCTGTTTGTGGCTCAGTCTATCCAGAATTTTCATTCTAGTGCACCAACAGTACATTTATTTAATTATGTTTATTTTATTAAGTAATATAAATAACTAAACATTATACTAATGTATAAATATATATAATTAAAAAGATAATTCATATCTTAGTTGAGTAAATAGATTGCCAAATTGTAATTTTATTATTGACCAATACCCCCAATAGGGCGCTAGAGAGTGCACACTTTTCCAGAACAATGTGACTGGTGGGGACAGCAATACTCTGTGTGACCACCAGGGGCGCATAGATATACACTAACACAGATTTTTGTCTTGAAAATGGTTTTCATGGGGACTTCAAAAAAAACAACATGGGGCGTGTCTAAACACTGTTTGGGAGGTGCTTGTGAGGCTTTGCCGGTGGGGACCTCAATTTAGGTCCCCACGGTGACACGAGTCCCCACGAGTCTGTGTGCATTCAGGTTGAAGTCCCCACCGGGATAGAAAAACAAGAACACACACACACACACACACACACACACACACACACACACACACACACACACACACACACACACACACACACACACACACACACACACACACAAACACACACACACACACAGGGTGAACAGAAGATCACACATGTCCCACAGGGAAATGCCAACCTGATATAGACATATGTGACTCATTAAAGACATAGCAGACATAATAGAAGAGAGAGCTTTTATCAGGTCATGAAATCAATCTGCCGCTATAGTGGACACGGCGGACAAAGTGGATACTTGTAGACTTCACATTATAAGGAGAAATGTCATGTGGGACTTATTTACTGAAACAATCATGAAAAAAAAATCAATAAATAAATATTAAAGGGCCTATATGTAAGAACTTTTTATTTAACAGCTTGCAACAAAACTTAAAAAAAAATTAACTTTCCCCAACTTCATACTGGTCGTCTTTGAAAGCCTGTAGATTGATATTTGCGTGAAGGACGTTTTTGCCAGTGAAATCAAAAGTATGTTTACGCGCGCTACCGAGAGCCTCTCTGCCGTTCAATGAAAACATCCACATCGCTATGCTTTCTTAACTGCTGTTTTCTCACCACTGTTATTTTCGAGAGGAAAGTGTGCAGCACATGATTACATATTTATCTAACCTTAGCTCTCAGCAGCGTGGACAGTGGCATTCCGCTGCAAAGGTATTTCAATCTTCTTTTTTACCTCTACGCAAAGAATAAACTTCGCCGTGAGTATATTGGGGCCTTGAATCACATTCAGTCTCTTGTACATTCTGTGTGCGAGCACAAGCAATACGTTTTCAGCTGCAGTTCACTTAACGGCCACCGGTGTCACTAATAACAAGGGTTTCTGAATTCTTCATACAGTATAGGCAGTAGTATTCATACTGATTCCAGCAAAACAAATACTACTGTAGTTTTATCATATTTGTCATGTTATTGATCATAAAAATAGCATGTAGACTATAGGAATCTGTTTAAATTTACTTTCATGTTTCTGCTAGTGTGAAAGTTCTCACTAATTTATCAATATGGCGTTTTTCATTTCAGATTTCGAGCTTTTGTTTCTTTCCCTTTTTTTCCTTCTCTTCCTCCTGAGGTCCTGATAATCACTACAATTAGAGCTGAGTTAATTAAGGTCTTCAGCTCTGTCTCCAGTTCACGCTTAACAATATAGATGCAGTCAGCAGCGAAGAAAAGCGATAACCCCACAGACAAACAAGAATCATTAACCTACAGGCCAAGACTTAAAAAACATACTGGAATCTGTTCAATCTTTTCTTGAGCATGAAAAAGATGTTTAATGAGGAGCGGGTTATGTAAGTTCTCATTTATGATCTCTTAAACTGTGTTGTCTATCGGCTAAATGTGTTTACAAAACCTGTAGTCCAGCAACCTTTTTTAAACCAGAATAACAAAACTAATGTCTGTGGAAAAACAACAGCTATCATATCCACAAATAGCTAAACACAATATAATGTAAAAATAATGGGCCCGAACATGCACAGTATGGAATATTGTACAGTAATTACAGCTCATTATTGTAAAATAAAACCCTGTGGACAACTTACCCTGATTAAGTTTATTTTTGTAAAAATGCCTGGCTGCCTGTACATTAAATAACTGTACATTTGTCTACTCACCAAGTAAATAAAAACCTGTACATGAAATATAGGTTTCAATTGAATATGTCTTATTATCTTGTATATTAACTTAAAGTGATAGTTAAAACAAAAATGAAAACTCTGTCATCATTTACTCACCCTCAAGTTGTTCCAAACCTGTATG
This sequence comes from Meda fulgida, assembly GCA_030578275.1. Classification (NCBI taxonomy): domain Eukaryota; kingdom Metazoa; phylum Chordata; class Actinopteri; order Cypriniformes; family Leuciscidae; genus Meda; species Meda fulgida. The sequence goes on along the minus strand of CM060623.1, from coordinate 22,514,375 downwards.
ATTTTTTTTTCTGCTGAACACAAAAGAAGATATTTAGAAGACTGTGGGTAACCAAACAGGCCCAGGGCCCAATTGATTTCTGCATGTGTATAAATATATTGCAGTATATTTATATAAATATATACAGTATATTTACTTATGCAGTATAAACACGCACATATATAGAGATATATATTGTAATTATATTTTATAATGTAATAATTTTAAAATTATTACATTATAAATGTTTCATATTTTCAAGCTTAACAAAAGCTCAAGCACACCTGCTTGTACTAAAGTATTTAGGAAAGAGACGATCACTGTGCTGAAGAGTGCACAGCCATTGCTTTTAAAATATAGTAACACAGTCTTAATGGTCATTGGCCAAATCGTCCACCCAACCACAAAAACTCACACATACCAGAAAGCCTTTTAAATTAAAAAATAATACAACTTAATACACTAACAGAGCTCCCCCTATATTAATATTGAGCAAAAACACATAAAAACTTTATTACATGTAATGCTATTTTTGTCTTCGTTTCTAAATACAGTATGTTATATGTATCAATAGCCATTCATGGTCAATGCATATTTTGCAGTATATTGAAAAATATAAGCAATAGTTCCCCATATATGGAGATATATTATGTAATATATTGCATATTCCGTAAGTGCTTACCGTAAACCTAACCAATAGTGACAAAAGTAAACATGAGATAGCATAAGTGCAATGATATACGTGAGCAACAGAGTAAGTATATTGCATCTGTAAGCCATAGGCTACATATGGAGCTGATTTTGTGATGCAAATCTTAAAATGTATTAGTTTACAAAATATGCACTCCATGGTAAAAGTGTTTGAGGTCAAAATACAGTATTGTGCAAGTAACGTCAAAATAAATCTTTATTAGCGGTAATAGATAATCTGCCCCTGTAATCATAATTTGTGTGAAAAACAATGTAGAGTTGTTGGCAGTTTACTTCCACTAGTGGTCATTTTAGCTGGACACTGCAGTGCATTTCATGTACAAGTATGTTTTGGGAGTTTTGCAAAAATGTAGTTAGAGGCATGTTTTCCCAATGAGTCTATGTTGAATATTCCAGAGAGACATTTTTAAATGTCACTGGCCCAGTGTCACTCATATTATCAAAAATAAATAAATGATAATAATAATAATAATAATAATAATAATAATAATAATAGAAAAACCTGTATATACAGTACTTTGCCACTGACAAACCTGTTATAGGCCAAATGGGTATAGCCTAATTGTCTAGAAATTGTCTTAACAGGAAGGGGGGCGCGGCTCATTGCAGGCATTGCATTTACGTTTGTTTACGTCTTTATGTTTAAACTACATCGTTTTATTTATTTATTTTTATTTTAGTTTGTGTATGGGCGTTCTGCCGTGTTTATCGGGCCCATCAATGGAGATATTTTGTTCCTACTTTTGACAATCGTGTTGAACATCGCTCAGGGTTTGTTTGTGAAAACCGACAGGATCCAATACACAAGAGACTTTCTCCTGTGACTTAAATCAAGCAAATATGTGGTGGACGTAGATGTAACTCGACTAAGTCGCGGGGAGTTTGATTGTTTCGACTTTTCAGTCGGTGACAATGCTCAGATACAGGCGTCCGGTTACACCAGGTAAACACACCAGGAAGAGAGGGAAACGGGGCGGAGTGCGGCATCGACTAAAAAAACTACTGGAAAGGAAACGTCTACCTCTACCAACGATACTGCTGGCTAATGTCCAGTCCTTAAGGAATACGACTGATGAACTTCACACGTGTGTGGCCTCTTTGCGCGAGTTCAGGGACACTTGTGTGGTGATGGCCTTCACTGAGACGTGGCTGACCGACTCTGACCTGGACTCTGCCGTGAACATTGATGGTTATGGGGTTCCGATCCGTTTGGACCGTGACCCGGAGATGACAGGTAAGCGCCACGGCGGGGGTGTTTGTCTGTACATCAATCCGAAGTGGTGCAACGGTGCCACTGTGCGCGAGCGGATTTGTTTACCGGACATCGAGCTGTTGTCGGTGTCTGTTAGACCATTCTATCTGCCTAGGGAATTCCCCCAAATATTTCTGACAGTAGTGTACATTCACCCAAGAGCAGATATAAAATCTGCTTCTGATGTCATCTTTTCAGTAGCTCAAAAACTACAATCTTTTTCTCCTGATGCCCCGTGCTTCTTTCTTGGTGATTTTAATCATGTCAACTGTAAAAAAGACGGTGAGCAGTTTTACGCAGTATGTCACCTGTCCCACTCGGGGGAACAGACTATTGGATCTCTGCTATGGCTCTATCAAGGGCGCATATAAGTCTGTTGCAGGTCCTCCTTTAGGATTTTCTGACCATAATGTGGTGCATCATTTGCCAACATACAGACCTGTGCTACATAGAGACAAAGTGCAGGCACGTGTGGTACAGGTGTGGAATGAGGAGAGTACTATGGCCCTACAGGGTTTTGACTGCACCAATTGGTCTGTTTTTCATGACTCATCCAACAACATTGATGAACTGACTGATGCAGTGTGCAGTTACATCTCTTTCTGTGTGGACAGTCAGTGTGATCCCAACTAAGACAGTTGTTTCCTAATAAGCCCTGGATATCTAAAGAACTGAAACATCTGTTAAGGGAAAAGAGGACTGTTTTTAATAGTGGTGACAAAAGTGCATATGCTGAAATCAGGAAGGTTGTGCGAGCTGAAATAGTCAAGGCTAAACTTCAGTATAAAAAGAAAATTGAGTCTAAATTCAGTGAGTCTGATCTCAGATCTGTGTGGGATGGAATGAAATTAATGGCAGGTCTAAACAAAGGCTCTAGCACTGTGTCATTAAATGGTTTTGATTCTGATGAGCAGCTAGCAAATGAATTAAATAGTTTTTATGTGCGATTTTCTAATAGTGATTTTAGCGAAAAAAAATCGGTCACATGGGTGATAATTTGGTCAGTGATTGTATTTTTGATTTTGATATTGATGTAGCTGAGGTCAAATCATTATTTAAACAAACTAATGTTAGGAAAAGTCCTGGCCCTAATAACATCAGTGGTCGAGTCCTTAAGTCTTGTGCTGGTCAGTTAAGTGAGATTTTTAAAGTAGTTTTCACTCTATCACTTCAGGCGCAAAAAGTGCCTAAGATTTGGAAACACTCTACAATTATTCCTGTAGCTAAGTGTAAGAACCCCAAGGTATTAAATGACTTTCGACCTGTAGCTCTCACCTCGTTGGTGATGAAGAGTTTTGAGAAGTTGATTAAGCAGGAGTTTCTGAAGCAGGTAGAGGAGCAGTTAGACCCTCTCCAGTTTGCTTACAGGGCTAGTAGAGGTGTTGAGGATGCAATACTTACATTGTTAAATTCCCTTTATCAACATCTGGAATCCTCTAAAGCTCATGCGAGGCTCCTTTTTATTGACTTTTCCTCAGCATTTAATACTATTCAGCCCTTCTTGTTGGCTGAGAAACTTCAATCTCATTTTAACTTGAATTCTAATTTAATTGGCTGGACACTGGATTTTCTGTCAAACAGGTCGCAGTGTGTCATGGTAAATGGTGTCTTATCCTCAAAAGCCCTTACCTCCACAGGCTCTCCTCAGGGCTGTGTTTTTTCACCTTTGCTTTTTATTCTATACACAAATGACTGTAGGAGTAAGTATGAGAATAGGCACTGTGTGAAATTTGCAGATGATACTGTTATAGTGAGCCTTTTGAACAATGATGAGGACGGGCATGGTCCTGTAGTGGATGATTTTATTGCGTGGTGTGAAAACTTTTATTTGTCTATCAACGTTTCCAAGACAAAGGATATGATCATCGATTTTCTTGGGGAAAGCACAAACTGTTTCACAAACTGTTATTCAGAAGATGAATGTTGAGACTGTAGATGAATACAAATATTTAGGAACCATCATTGACAACAAACTATCTTTTGAGAGTAACACAATTGCTGCCTGTAAAAAGTCCCAACAGAGACTTTTCTTCTTGAGGAAGATGAAGTCATTCAGCGTGTGTAGGACTCTTATGACCTTGTTTAATTCAATGAGTCTTGATATTTGGTATTGTGGTGTGGTACATTGGCCGTTCAATGATTAACAAGCAAAAGTTAGGCTGGTAAATGTTGCGTCTAAGGTGGTTGGGGTACAGCTACCACAGCTGCAACATATATATGATGATCGGGTTCGTGGTAAGGCTAACCACATTTTAAATTGCTCTGATCACCACTTTATGGGGAGTTTAATTTGCTCCCCTCAGGTCGCCGTTTTAGGCTACCCATGTTACGAACCAGGCGTGCCAGGGATTCTTTTATTCCTGTGGCTATTTGGAACCTGAACTCGCTTAGATGATGTTTTATGATTTTTATTTTTTTATTTATTTATTTATGTCGTTATTCATTATTACATACTGATCTGTGTTTTGCATTGCTTTTTGTCATTGGTTCTGAGGAAGGATTGTCTCCATTGACTGATATGTGTTGGTGTGTGTTTTGTGTTGTGTGTATTATGCTGTTCTTATCTGGTGGTGCTTTTATTCTGTTTTTTTTTTAGATCCTGCTGCACACTAAATTTCCTTTTTAAGGATAAATAAAGTGGAACTGAACTAAACTGAGATGTCTAGATATTACATGATTAATCAGCCTGGCTTATATCACTATCACTGCTCTGCATTAAAGACGTGGGGATATTAGGCTGAAGATGGGTTGAACTTTCTGTGCCCTCCTTTACCCCCATTTCAAACACTGGAATGGTTCTCCATGGAGTCTCTAAGCGCTGTCTGACTCTTGTCTTTGAGCATCTGCAGAAGGAGAGTGACTACAATCATAAAGTCACTCTGCAGCCAATGAGACCCCAGATATGTTTAATTTACTTGAATACGCACAATGGAATGTTTTGTATTACAGCAATATGACTAGATTTATGAGTAGTTGCTGGATAATGTTGGTGACTGCATTGCCCTGGGTCTCATGAACTTAGTTATGCAGTGTTCTTGCAGTATCTGTGACTTCATTTGACAGAAATATCCAGGTTCAAGCTTACAACTACACAAATATTTGCTGTCAAAACAATCCTCCAGTCTGTGTGTACCTGTCAGGATTTGCTTGTAATATGTTTAATATGTAAAGTAATTATCCTCTCATTTTCTCTTTCTCATTCTCTCTCTCTCTCTCTCTCTCTCTCTCTCTCTCTCTCTCTCTCTCTCTCTCTCTCTCTCTCCTTAAAAAGCAGGTCAGGCAGAAAGAATAAACTACTCATACTCTGCACTGCCACACACACACATATGTTGGTGCAACTACATTATGAGGACTCTCCATAGAGGTAATGGTTTTATACTGTACAAACTGTATATTCTATCCCCTTACACTGCCCCTATCCCTAAACCTACCCATCACAGGAAACATGCTGCATTTTTGATAAAACATTTTTCAACTATTTTTGAAACAATTTTCCTAACTCAAACTCCCATTAAATGTGCAAATTGCCTTTGGACATTCAATAGAAACATGTCAATATAAAATGCAATGCAAGAGAATCATTCATGAGCACAATTCAAAAGTTTTAAGTCACTGTGCTCAACAGACCTTGATGTGCCTTTCACCTGTTACTATGACAACACTGTGGAAAAAGAGGTTCACTACACAACTTTTTAAATGTACAATAAAAGGCAAAAATGATGTGTTTTATTGAGTAAGTGTAGGTTTGCAAGAACAAACCTTACGGTTATGTGTGGTAATTTAAATATAATGAGTATAGTGACATATAATATAGTGAGTTAGCAAGCAGTGACATTGTGAATGCTCAAAAACAAATCTTTCCTAAAACAAGACACTATAAATATCATATGTCATATCATAATAAATATCATACATTTAATTAGCTAACACACAGCTCTTCTTTTATTAATAACCCTGAAAATATGGCGAGTGTGAACGCTGCATGTTCTTTTTCGATATAAAACAAACTCATTGTCATGATGGTCCACTAATTAGATGATCCATATAAGCTTTGAATAAAACGCTAACCCAGTAGCCTATGAAAGAAGACACATCCTTGAGAATTAAGGGATGAAATAAAAAGCTTTTTTACTCCATTTACTTTGACAAATAAATAAGAGTTTCTTTCAAGCACTGAATGTTTCACGGGAAACAGAGAAAAGGCAGCTGTTAACCCAGTGAATTTAAACTGGTCAAGCAAGGGCAGTTATTGTGGAGTATTATGAATAAATTATATATAATGTGTACTATTATAGTACTACATGAAGTGTGTATTTATTTAAAACATCATCCCCCGGTTTCACAGACGAGGCTTACATCTAGTTCCAGACTAAAATGAATGTTTGAGCTGTATTAACTGAAAGCAACTTGCAGTCACATGTCTTAAAATATGTCAGTGCCATTGTTTTGTCCCAAGATGCTCACCAGTAATGTTTTTTTCTAAGGCCCTTTTATAAAATCTTCTTAAATGCCCTAACTGAACTAAGGCCTAATCCTGGCTTAATCTAAGTCCTGTCTGTGAAACCAGGCCTATGTAAAGTAATAGTTTGGTCCAAAAAAAAAACACTTGCAACCTTGCAAAAAAAAACTATTTTCTCATTTGGTTCTTTAGTAACGGTTCAAAGTAACCCACTCTTCCAAAGTTGATCAATTTTAATATGAGGATTACATTAATACATTGTCTGCAAAACTCAAAAGGTTCCATTAAGATGAGTGGACTCTAATTATATAAAGAGTTGTCAAACTTTCATGGTGAGGTGAGTCTCACCAGACAACAAATATCAAACTGACCTGACATCAAATTAGCCAGATGTGCAGCATCCTTTTTCTGTCTTTGTCTCCATCTTGCTCTTTGTTCTGAACTAAATTGATCTGAAGATCCCTTAGTGTTGAAATATCTTGTCATCTTTCTCCGTCAACCAAAACCAGATCTGTGTCTGTATGAAGGAAAACAAAAACATAGAAATGAACATGGTCACCATTTGCTCACCCTCATGTCGTTCCAAACCCATATTTGCCTTTTTTTCTGTTGAACACACAAACAGACATTTTGAAGAATTTACTGTGTTTTTTCCCCTCTATGCAATAACAACTAATGGAAACTGGAGCTTTCAAGCTATTAAAAAGAAGTATCACAGAAAGTTGGTACTATTAAAAATATCATAAACTCAGTCTACACAACTCTAATGCACTAAATTCCAAATCTGAAAGGAACAAACAATAAAGTCATATGGGTTTGGAACGACATGTAAACAATGATAAAATCTTAATTTTGGGGTGAACTATCCCTTTAAAAATGAGGATGACCAGAATGTAGAGTTCATTATTTCAACCTAAAGAGGCAGGCAGCCCTCACACACAGGTTTTAATGATTCAGTCAATCAGAGGAATGTTTGTCAGCACTTTGCATCCACCCACAGAGATTGCGATCAAGACTTACAAAACAGAGCGAAAGTGTTGCTTGATGAGGTCAGTCTTCAAAAACCGGCAGACTAGGAGTTGTTTATCAGATTCCTTTCTCTGTGTATATGAGCGAGGCGGAGAGAGAAAGGAGGAAAGAGAAATAACTATAGCCTCGAGGTCAGAATGTAATTATATAAGCTCTGATAGACAGAAGCTCTGTGGTCTCCATTTTCACAATATAAACTGAGCAGAAAGGCATTGGGAACTGATAGACAGTGAAGAGCAGAGGTGTTTACTCTTACAGGATGCAAACAAACTGTGTCTGGTTATGCCAGCTTTTAGATTAAATAAGAGGACATACTGATGCATACTGTTGTAATGCAAGGACTAATGGGTTTTTTACAGTGCGCACACAAACAGTGCATTACGTCCAAGCAACAGTGCAACTGCAGAAGATTTTACCCTGACGGTATTTAGCAGAACCACAGCTCTGTAATGAAAATATGTCTGTCTATCTACTCCAAGCTTTTTAAAAACAATTCCAAACTTTCAAATAAGGCTTTTGTCAAACCAACTTTCAAAGTTTGTCTTAACAAACATTGCTATTCTGGTTTAAAATTAGCTATAATTCAAATTTGAAATGTAATTTCATTTTCACTGTAAAAATTTCAACTCGTTACATTTTTTGTTTTGCATGGGCTTGTTTGAGTTTTACTTACTCCCAACATTTTGTCAGTTCAAATAGATCTAAACAAATAAAAAGAACAAATCAACTGGATAAACACAGTAAATTAAGTTTAGTTTACTAAATAAAATAAAAAAGATTTACATTAAAACATTACATTCCGAAGTGAATTGTAATTCTGTTTGCTGAATTTAAATGTCATTCTCAATTCACTCTAGTACTTTATCTTGCTACATAAAAGGCCATTTGGCAAAGTATGTTATTGATGAACAGTATAATTTTTACCATATTGCATATGCATTGCAAAACTAGGGTTAACACTTTATTTTGATATTCCACTTCAGACATTTAATTAAAAGTAACTTACACTATATATGCAACTACCAGTTATTAGAGTATTAGTAGACTGCCTGCTTAATATCCGCTAACACTTTATTTTGATGCTTCCCCTAACAGACATTCTACTGGCTATAAGTAAATTTGCAAGTACATCTCAAATCATTTTACTAACTCTAAATTTATACACTAATGAGAGTTAGTTGACATGGCGATGCAAATTAATGAGAATTAATTGACAAGTATAGTTAATTATACTTATATCAAAGTTGCTTATAGTTAGTAGAATGTCTAAAGTGGACTATCGAAATAAAGTGCAAACAAAATAGGTTCAGCACTGAAACTCAGCTTGCACCTACACTTCTGAAAAGCTACTATACACCGTTAAATTGAGCTTCAATATAAATACACGCAGCTTTCATGTGTGGAGCAAGTCATATTATTAATGTGTGTCTGTGTGTGCGTTTAAAGTATGCTTTTAAGTTTCCAACCACACCTGGGACAAATTAGAAAGAATATCATGCAGTGCCACATCAATGGTTCTCGTCGGCACCACGGACAGCGCCATCATCACACAGCACTGAGCAACGCCTCCTGCTCAATTCAGGACCACGGACAGCTCAGTTTCTCTGATCAGGTTGGTGCCATTGACATTTTAGCCTTCATCCTGATTTCAGCACCCTAGAGAGCTCCACACGAGCCACTCTTACATGCTTAATCTATGACTCAAGCAATGATTTTTTTGTTTATGTGGGCCTTGATTTTCTTGCATAATGGAGATAAAAATGCCACGCTTGGCCTCTTCTAAGAGTAATTATCCCCAAGAATCAAAATCAGCCATGAAAGTGACCTTTACCATACATCTTAATGCATCTTAGATGGAAGCTTTTAGACTTTAAACAAAAACAAAAAAAAACAACAACATCATCATAAAATACAAATATCATAGAAAAAGTTTGAAAAGGTATTTGAAAAGTCGGTTTTAAAGCCTTAAGTTTTCATTTTAGTAACTTGATTAAACATGGGTACAGGCTGAAAATTGGATTACAGATTTGAATACTAATGCAACACAGACCCTTTAAATCTAGCACTAATGGTCAGTCTGGAATTGCAGACACTCTTTGTTGAATTAAACCACAGGAGGGACATTGAGAAGGAAATGAAAGTCACACTTTAAAATGGCGATACTTAAAACTACCGTACCATAACACGTTTCTTTCAGAACCTTCTTTCAGAGAACTGAGGCTTGTTTTACTTATGGAGTTTTTTGTTTTTTTTTCCTTTCGGTCAAGCTGTATTAATTATATTTAGTTGTAGAGCAACATTTGAATAATACTCGCTCGGTATTACACGCTTGAGAACACTGAGCTGTGATGGGAATGATGATTATTAGTTTGAGGCTCTTGCTAAGGCAATCCTCACTTATTATTGCTCCTACTTAGGGTAAAGGGATTTGAACGTCACACCTGCACGCACATGAATGATAGCTCAAATCATGCGGCTTATTGAGAAGGTGTCTTGTTATTTTTCTAAGCAATCAGATTAACGACATTCACCTGTGGATGTACAAAAAAGTGGGAAAATATTACATAGATTTAAAATGAATGAGAGATCTGATCCATATATAAAAAATACGATACATACTTTGAGACTTGGGGTGAACATCTTAGCAACACCCTGGCAACCATCAGGGATGGGCAAACTCGGTCCTAGAGGGCCACTGTCCTGCTGAGTTTAGCTCCAACCCAAATCAAACACACCTGAACCAGCTAATCAATGTCTTCAAGCTAACTTGAAGGCGACAGGTGAGGTGAAGGCAGGTGAGTTTTATCAGGGTTGGAGCTAAACTCCACAGAATAGTGGTCCTCCAGGACCGAGTTTGCCCATCCCTGCCCAAGTATCATAGCAAAGAGGTTTGCAAAGGCAAAATACTTTTTTCTTAAAGTTGCAATGTAAAGGTTGAAGCACCAGATAATCTATCTGAGTGAAACAGTGTATTGGAAAAATGTAGGACAAGGTCTTGGTTGTATCGGTCAGTTGTTGATTGGATGGATGCAGATCTGAATGCAAGCTTTTAATCGATTGTAAGAAAGGGCAGCAGGGTTTAAGCGGACTAAATGATAGGAGGATCCTCCATACAGAGAGAGAAGTCTGTCGTTTCACCGAAAGATCAAGTTACGACATTTTAATTAAAAACTTCAAGGTCAAAAAACAATAATAATAATAAACATGCATGGATCAATCGTTCACAATTAAATCAATAACATGCATTTACAAAACAGACAGGGTGATTTACCATTTCATGCCGACATAAGGAAAAGGCCCAAAAAAAACGACTTCATTGTGAAAGTTGAAATAAAACTTTCTGAAGTATAGCATCTATATTAAGATTGAGCTCTTTGTCACACGTTTGCATGTGTTACTTGTACCTATGAGGTTTACAGGTAGAGGTCTATCGAGGTGGTGTCAGCGGATATCACAGGCAGCATTAAGGAGCTGTCTGTTCTCACCACTTAGAGAAGAGAAGGCAGGCATCGTCTACCCAGGAGTCAGGAGACCCACACTCAAGAACCTCACTATCTTCCCCTGCCAGATTCACCAGCTGCCTGCCAAGCCAAACATGGGAGAAATATGAACCTGTCATACTATCGGACGGCCTGTACGCCTGCTCTCGCAGCATCTTGTCAGATAGGATAAGAGGGGAGAGAGGAGAGAGACAAAGAGATCCGACAAAAGCGACACAAAGGGAGATAAATCAACACTAATGGTTTTAAATGCATAGTTCACACACAATAATGATAGTTCTGTCATTTACTCACCCTCGGGTTGCCTTTGGAGCACAAAAGGAGAAGTTTTGAAAAATATTCATGTTTTGTTTTTCATACAATGCAACAGTAGATGGGTACTAGGGACTGTTAAGATCCAAAAGGCACAAACTAGTACAGTAAAAGCATCATAAATGTGATCCATATAACTTGTGTGCTATTCCAAGTCTTTAGAATACATTCAGTATGATAGCTTACATACTGTATAATGTGAGGGACAGACTGAAAATCTTGACAACCTTGGACATCATTTAAAATACTACTGACACTCTGCAGAAAATGTGTGTTTCACAGAAGCAATAAAGTCCTACAGGTTTGGAATAACATGAGGGTAAATACATTTTTGGTCACAGTGAGGTCTATATGTGGGGTGAGTGATAGCAAGACATGGCTGTTTTCGGCCTTGGTTCTCTTTGATCCATGGATTCTGTCATTAGAGACAGGAATGATAATGATTAACAAAGAATGAGCCACAAGAAAGATATCGATGAAGTAATCAGAGGCATAGCTGACTTCAGAGACAATGAAAAGAGAGAGAGAGAGAGAGAATAGTAGTTGAGTACACTGAAAATGACAGGGTGATTGTCTCTTCAATCCACATCTCACCATTAAAGGGACAGTTCACTCAAAAATGAAAATTCTTTTATAATTTACTATTGACTTTCTTTCTAAAGCACCTATTAAGCAGAATGTTAAGCTACTTATTCCACAGAATGAAATTGGTCAATGGTCACCATTCAGTTTCATCGTATCGAAAAGAACGGTTTGTACTTTCTGCTAAACTTCTTTTGTGTTCTATGCAAAAAAAGGTTTGGTTTGGTTTGGTTTGGTTTAGTTTGGAATGACATGAGAGTGAGTAAATTATGACAATTTTCGTTTTGGGGGGCATTATCCTTAAATATCATAAGAAAAGCACTAAGCAGATTTACATTTCCATATGTTTAGAAGATAATCCCTTAAAAGAGATGTTTCATAACCCAGTTAAATGGTGTGCGCAGTGAGAAATGAACTATAAAACATTTGAGAAACAAACCAGCATGCTTATGATTTCAAGAAGACACATACAAAGCTTAAAGTAGGAATGAAACGGAATTTGCAATATTCCTTTCTTCCTTATTGTGATGTACATCTGAGTGAAATGGCTTCTCGACCAGAAAAAATGTAGGGTGGAATTTGATTTTATCCATTGGGATTTCATTGGATTGTTGTGGTTTGCTATTGCTCGGATCTCAAGTGAGTGGCAGGTTGTCCCACAATCGCGAGAACTGGTGTTGTTGCAGGAAGGAGGGGAAGTTATTTTTATTATAGATTATGAGGGCATATGAATTTAAAAAAGATGTCCAGAGATAAATCATTTATAATAAATACTGCTATATTCCATTAAAAAAAAAAAATCTCCATTTTGATTTCATGGTGACTTTAAATTGGATTTATTTTCATCACTGTTTTTGTTTATTTCAACACTGCAGGTTCACATTTGCTGCCTTAATTTGAGAAATTAAAGCAGAAATTGCATTCAATTTGTCACATTACATTCAATCTAATACCATGTGTCACTAAATCTGTCTTAGGTTGATTTATTACTCCACGCTAAGCTGTTATACTTATTCATTGTTCTTTTATTACGGAATAACAAAACTATTATCTTGTTTTATGCAAGGCCATGCTTTCTCTTGCACACAATCACTCTCTCCCTCTATTTCTGTCAGTTTTGAGTTTGTATAATAAGAGCCCCCCTCATTTGGATCCCAATTTGCGGCATTAAAGCTTTACCATTGTTTTGTCAAACGCATGAGATGAGATATTAAAATGCTCTGTCAGACTTTTGAAGTCTGTCACAAGCACTGAATGTGTGAAGCCTCCACAGCACCTGTTTTCACAGCTACCAGTGAGACTCGCAGTTGCTACTTAAATCCAAACTTTAGCGCAGAATTCATTAAAATCAAACTTTTAATTGATTAAATACCTCTAGCAGTGAATTTCAGGAACACAAGTGATGAAAAATGCGCTTTGTGGAGCCTATGTGGTATGACTGAGCTCGGGCCAGAAAAGATACTGAGCTCTCCTGCATGAGGGTTTTTTCATTAGCTGGCCTGGACTGGATTTTTTTTAGAATTGTTCCGTGAACTTCTTAGACTGCCATGACTTATGAAATATACAATGATATTTAAATGATATCTGATAAACTGATGATTATGCTATGACTTATAAACCGGTACTAATTAAATTGCACACTATTTTGTTGAAATACACACATATATAATAAAAGTTTTAAATACTAAAAGGCATCATTTCAATGTACAGTATAAAAAGTGGATATTCATTGTGAAATTGGCTATATAAATATTACATTTAACATTGTTAATTAATTATTTATTATATGACAAATTATATATTTTTTGTTTTATGTGTATTACAAACACATTTATTTATTATTAATTATATGCACATATGTATTACTATATATGCTTATATATATAGTAATGCTTATATATGCTTACATATATATATATATATAAGCATGTCTAAAATATGCTATAAATAAAATAAAATAAATTAAGCATTCATGATTAGAAATAAGTCTTTTGATTTGCTAATTGCCTTATAGTACGGACCATTCAGAGATTGCATGCGATTGGTGACCTCACCTTCCATTCTGATAAACATTATCTGCTTAATTAGTCCTAGATATTAGAAGTACCCATTATTGTTAATTATGCACACGAAATGCTTTGAACTTGTGTGTGATAACTGGTCTTAGATCGGTTTGTGTTTTTAATTTCCTGCTTAATAGGATTATATGCACATGAGAAAGCTGATCCCAGATCAGCATTCTTCAGCTGAGACTCACAAGACCTTCAGGCCCAAAGAGCTTGTGCCCTCGGAATATCTGCGGCTCCTTAGCAGGCCTGGGATTGCAGCTTAAATGAGATTCGTGGGCTTAGCTTTATCAGTGCCATCCAGATCTGTAGCAATACAAAGCGCAGATCATAAACACACTGCACTGCATGTCTGCGTGTATGTGTGTGTGTGTGTGTGTTGCCTGATCCATATCAGCCGCTGTAACAACGTCATGTTGTAGATCCTCTCAAACAGAGGGTTGTGTTAGGTGGCATTTGTCCTAATTAAAATAGCACGCATCTACCATAGCGAGGCCAGTACTGAATAAATAAAGTGACACGCAAACTGCGCCAATGACACCTATGACTTCCTGTTGCAAAATAACACTCCCTGCCTGCAGTCATATGATTTCATCAGAGCCGAGATGGTGAATTAATGCGCTCAGGATCCGGTTTCCTCTCCTCAACTATAAGCTCAGCCTCTTCACACACTGGATTATAAAGCTTTATTTGATTTAGTGTGGTCACATCCTCAGGCTGTGATGTCAAAAGCACGCATTTCTATGACAAAGTCTCACTGTGTTGTGTGTGTGGGTTCAATATTTAAAATGGAACAGAATGTGGAGAATATTTATTTCACCGAAACCCACATACTCTCATTCCAAGAGCACTATATGGATTGAGCCTAATAAACTGCTAATTGCTTGCACAAATCTTGTTTTTTTTTCTGTGTAACAGCAAATGAAAGCCATTCAATTCATTTATTTGTCTTTTAGTGTCAGCTCTGCTATTAATGATATATAACCACATAGAGCCGCTGAATCAACTTGTGTTTGTAATGATTGCAACAAATGGAGCCATATAAACTACAAGTATAGCAGAATCTTTCCAGCCTATTTCAAAGGCTTTTGTACACATCACAGTGTGTCAAATGAGGCACCACTCAAGAAACAAATCATGCAGTGACATTCACAACATCTGGAGATCCCATTCAGCAATATTCTGAATTATGTTAGCCATTAAATTACATCATGGAAGTCATTCACACACTAATAACATAAATAAATAAATAACCCTCCAGATAAAAGTTCAATGCAATAAGTGTGCCTTTTAACTAGAAAAAATAAATGTTGACAAAATAAGCTAAACCTTTAAATGATTTTAAAACTTCAATGTCTTTTAATCCCAATTTAATTGTGGTGTGTGGCAAATTTGATCTAAATTTCAATTCTGAATTTTGTCCAACCATGGTCATTATCTGTATGCCATTTTAGATGGGTAAACAATAAATGTTAGTGTGTGATTAAATACAGCAATAAGCCATAAGAGTTTGCAAAGCATTATGCTGATTTTAGCACTAAGGGGTGTTGCTGAAAAATGAAAACCCCCTCAATTATAATAGAATCTCAGTATCGCACAGCCTCTAAAGATGTATTTATACAATGGTACAATGGTCAAATACAAATGCCCCAGCAAAGTTAAATAAATAATTACATTTGTTAATAAACAAATGAGTTTTGCTGCTCATTTATTGAAGGATATTTACAGTTGCTAAGCAACATAATAATTTTAGAGCCAGAACTATAGTTACTTGGGAGTCAAGTATAACATTCTTTGTATAGTTTGGTCTAGTTGGGCAAGAACATGTCTGACTCTGACAGCTAAAATAGCGTCAGCACTTCCTCGCTGCACAAAATTAGGATTAAGAGATTTTTCTTCTTGCCTTCTAGTGTTGGAATTATATCCTTTATGTCATTTATTTAAAAAAAAAAGTGGTTGTAAGTTGTACGTCGTCAGGCTTGCGTCAGTGTTAAGTCAGTTTTAGGAAGTGTTAAAGTGAAGACCTGAGGGAGAGCGAGGGATCTTTATGCAGAGCTGTGACTCACGGTGTACATCCATATGCTTCCTTAATTACACTAATCTAAACGATGATTAAAAAACCCACCGCTTAAACATATGACCGCCACGGATCCCTTCCCCCTCCTCTGCTGCCTCGCCATGCGCACACACACACCGAGGTGTGACTTGTGTTAAAGAGAGGAAAGTGAAAAGCCATGTATTCGGTGGTCCTGGGAGAGAGCATGAAGGGTCGGACAAATCTGATTGTTCTAGAATTATTTCCATGTAGAACAGTGTCAGAGCAGTGCTGAGAAATAGCTGTCAGATATCATTACGCTCAGAGTGCAACTCTGAAATCCGAGGGGACGTCAAAACTTGCCCCGTCTATGCTCTACAACAACATGCTGCAGCCTTTTATCAGTGATTACGCAATTACTGTCAGGACACCAAAACGCAAAGAAAGAAAAGTGCTGGAAAAAGCTTTTTTCTGTCTCTCAGAGGGGAAAATGAGGCATAGCATGATAGCATGGGTGTAGAGGTTCGTGGAAGCATGACCTAGTCTCTGTTGTCTACCATTTTACAAAGTGGCATTCTTTGTTCGTGAAACAACAGTCCTCTGGACCTCCGAAGCAACATACGTCTGATCCTCAGAAGTGTCACACCTATTCAAAATGATTATTGAGCCTAGTGGATTTTTAATGCAACTTGCAAAATCGACAACAAAAAAGTAGCCTATATTTCTTTGGTGATTACATTTCATGTAGGACAAACATTTTTAGGGCATCAAGTGACCCTGAACCGGCAGTGGAGCCCCTTTAAAAGACAGGTGTGTGACCTGCTATCTGACTCAGACATGCAAAGCAGCCACAGTCCCTGACGTCAGCTAGTGTGTCTCTTAAAGGGCAATCCAGAATCTACCAACCCAGAAAACGTGAAAAGTGACAACCCAGTAACTTTGTTTTGGTAAGCCTTTCTCTGCAAGCATGTCAAATAATAAGACGGTCAGATTTCGCTCCCCTTCTGATGTAGGAAGGGAATCTTATTATAATATTAGCACCCTTTAATCTGCACGTTTCTACCCAAGGCGGCACCATTTGGTTCTCGCATGCGACAACAGAACCAGTTCGAACGCAATGCCAAAAGTTCGAGCAAAGCATGCAAACTGTTCTGTCATTGGCTCCACAGACGAGCACACAACACTATTTGACCAAAAAATGTCACGGCTGTCTTATAAAGACCTCAGGGAACTGTGTCAAATTGTGTAAAAGGTAAACATGATGGTACAAGTTGATGACATGAATCAATGTAACTGCACAACAACTACATAAATGTATCCTCTAACCATTCAAAAACGTTGTTCTCTTCCTGAGTTATATCTTATAGATATAAGATTTTGGATGAGTGAGATTATACGCGTTTTGTTATTGAATCCGAAATTCGTGTAAAGGATTTGCCGTCTTCTGAACGCTTTTTGCTCACACCCAAAAAGGGGCAAATTTGACAAGCTATAATAAATGATCTGGGGGGTATTTTGAGCTCAAATTTCACAGACACATTTTTGGGGAGACCATAGATTGATATTACATCTTGTGAAAAGGGCCATAATATGTCACCTTTAAGGCCAGGGGTGAGGTTTACTTCGCACAGCTCTTACTAGCTGGCTTCCGTTACACTCACCCCCTGAATCTCACTCCTATATGTCACGGCACAAAATGTAACCAGCCCAACTCGACCCGGTCCAAGCAGGATTCAAACCAGTGTCTACGGCATGGGAAGCGGGTGCACTAACAAGGATGCTAGTGCACCTCTTGAGGCCATGGGAGTGAGGTTTACTCACACATCTCTTACTTTCTGGCCTCCTTTACATATATAATGTCTAAGCTGCATTATTAATAATGTATTTAGAATTATCTCAACAGACAGAGAGAGGGAGAGAATAACATTTGCCAGCAGTCAAAGCTCTGTCATCATCCACAGGGTAACTCTACTGTCTCATGTCCTGATTATTCTGGATGTTTACAGCAAAGGCACATTTTACTATCTATATTTGGAGAGATAATTACACCTGAGGCCCACAACACTGCCAAGCATGACTCATTCAAAAACATTTTAGGCACATTAAAAGAAAGCTAGATTTTTACATTTTTTTCTGAAGAAAAATGTGAGCTGTGCTTACATGCAAAACCTCTGTTCTGTGTGGTCGTGGTTTCTAAACGGTCCTGTTAGCACTTTGCTATGTAGTTGCTAAGCTGTTCTGGTGGTTTCTACGAGGTTTCCTATACTGGTCCAGGTCAAAAGAGACCTGTTGTGATCTCTATATGGCTTTGGAACCTCTTCAAATACACGTATGAGATGAGATTTGAAGTCCAATCACATTTTAACACACATATACAATGGTATACAGTGTTTAATTAGCATGTCTGAGTAATGATGAGTATCTGCGTCTAAGCATTACTATATGATTAAAATGTACAGCGAGATGGTCACTTGTCCAACTAACCAGACAAAATGAATCCGTTCAGATGTCTGGTTAAAAATTCTGAAACTTAAATCTAGATAAAAAAAAATTAAAACTACTGATGGGAAGATTTTTACTGACTCTCTTTATTAAAATGTTATATTTTCAATAGCCAAATCCCCTGTACAAGTCACACGCAATCTTTGATCATATTCCAAAGTAGGGATTCATTATAATGTAGCCTCAAGATATGAGATAAGAGATGAGGAAACACAAATGATTAGTTCACCTCCTGCATTTTTCGTTCATTTGTCATGTGACAGACGCATTGAACGAATTGTTCATGAATGACCCATCGCTAATTAAAACGCAGACCTTTGACTTCAGCTTGGCTGCTGTGGTGGATGAATGCCTTTTTCTACTTAAGTCTGTTTGTGTGTCAGGGTCAGGAGGAACATCTGCATCTGTATAATAATCACACATACAGTGCAGCAAACATGAAAGTGCTCGAGCTGTAATCATGCTGGAATAATGCACAGACAGTTTGCACCCACAGTTGCCAGCGCTTGCGCGTACACCCACTCGCCCACTTCATTTCCCCCTCCCGTGTGTCCAATACACAGCATTAATAATGAGAGGCAGCGGATCTCTGGAGTCCAGCTCTCAACAGCTCCTGATTTAATCAGAGCAAGAGAGACACACAGGGAAATTATTTCGTAACAAACTGTAAAATTACATTGAGTAATCAATTAAATTGATGGTTGTTCTTTTATACTGGTTAATGGTTAATGGAAACAACTCGCTCATCTACAGTTTACTTTTTTTTTACTTTCATATATGTTTGAAAAACACATTATCAGGCATGACAATGCAAAATGTATTTGCGTTTATGAGTGCTTTCTTTTAGAATGGCTTCTCATTTAAAACATGCGCTCTTTCCTAACAGGATTCATTTACTGGCTAAGTGGATGAATATAGTATTGCTTTTGTTTCCAGTCCTTCCTTTTATAGCCCAATTTTACTTCTGCCCTGAGAAATACACACACAAACAGGCTCACCTGTAAAAAATAATTCTAAGGGGAACATGTAATCTTAAAATATGACCTGATTTCCAAATCCAATCATTTTACTTAGCAGTTACAGTGGGGTGACAAAATCTGAGACCAAAAGGGAAAAATGCTTAAATAAAATAATATATCATTTGTATCCTAACTTTATAAATTTGCAAATTTTTCTAATTTAAATTTTCAGAGTTGTCTCAGACTTTTGTACATTGAGTCTTTTTATTGGAATCCTAAAATGTCCTTGACCAAAAATGCTACCTTTACCTCCAACCTAAGCTACAGGGAAAATATAAAGAGATGCAGAGATACAGTGTGTGTGTTTGAGAGTGACACACTTAAATGCTATGGGGAAACATGCAATACACAATGAATCCAACCACATGTTGACACAATGCTCCTGAGACATTTGAGCCTTCAACCTGAGATTTATAGACTTTTTTTTCCTTCCCTCTGACTTTCCCTCCTGAACACCTGCTTGACAGAATCAATAAACAGTCTTAGTAACACACTAGCTGAGCATTGTTAGCATAAAAGGGCATTTTGTCTTGTGTGGATCAGTTTCGAAAAACAAAAAAACAAAGACCTTGTAATTAAAACCTAATGAGTTTTTTTGTTTAGTTACTGAGTTTAGTTTGTTGGAAATGAAAACTGGATACCAGAAGCTGGGGGGTTGGAACCTGAAAGGAGTTTTTGAGGTCATTATATCCAGCTGAGCACAGATGAAAACATCATGTATATTTCACTTAATGATCATCTAGAGATCAAACACGCTTCCACTGTGCACCAGAATCTGAAAGAGTGCTGCTCACGTGGCTGAGAGAGATGGAACAAAATGAATAAATGTGTTTCTGAGTGGGTCATGAACCACGTGGAGGTGGATGTGAGGATCATCTCACTCATATATGTGGACAACAGAGTAGCCTACCATGAACCTTTTAATGGAGATCTAAAGCCTTTAAAATAGACCTTACTAATGAGTAAATGTTTTTAACACTGTTTTTAAACCTAGCAAAAATGTATCCTAATGTATTCTGCATCACCGATTGATTTACTGTAATGATTTATGGTAATGATTTACTCAACTAAAACATATCTCAGTATAAACATCCTTAAATCAGATGCAATTATATTTTTTATTATATTATATAATTATATTATATTATTTAATTATATTATATATCAATTATGTTTTATAGCTGCCAGTTTCTAATATGAAAACAATAAGCTTTAAGTTCAAACAATAATCTGAATTAATATCAATCTTAGCCTTCTGAAATCATATTCATGTACAACTGTTAAGAAGAAGTGTACAGTATGTGAAAAAGCTTGCATCACCTGATATTTCAGTTTGGATTTGCTTTGATGTTCAATCTTTGCTCCTAAGATTCATCTTGCTGAAGAAAATTCAGAACAATTTTTGTATTAACTTTGTGGCACATCAAACGTTCACCAGCTTTTGTTCAAGGTTATACACAAAATTAAAAACTATTTCCTTGTGCCATTTTGCTAAGTAGAAATAATATATTTGCTTCCTTATTCCAAGCGCAGTCTCTTCCTAATAAATTTATGCATGAAAATAAATGAGAATTACAATTCGCTCTTGGGCAATCAGAGATATTAGTTATCACAAAGCTATAATTCCAGTGCATATGTCTATTGTAAAAGGAGACAACACTGTCAGCTGTAGATATATACAAACAATCCCACTCATTACCGTGTGCTCACTGAATGCTCTTTTGTTCAAGCTAATATGTAGACTATGCTTCAGGCCCATTGCTTGAAGTAATGGAATACCAGTGCTTCTCTAATTAGGCTTGAGCCTGATTATTACAGAGGCCTAATTAAAGATATTTTGTATGCCTTTTTTATGAAGCTCAGTATAAAGCCTTGGGCAAACACCTGAAGCTGAATAACCAGAAAGCCTTTATATACGAAGAACCTATGAGATACTGAGAAGTTCAAGAGAAAGACTGTTTCAACTACAAGGGGACAACTTAAATTAATATTTTGGGTTCAGAACAATTTAAAATCAACATTTGTGGCATGATGTTGATTAGCACAAAAATCTGCAAGGCACTTAAACTGAAAGTGAATGAGTCCACAATCCATTAACATTTAAATACCTGCTGTTTCAACAGCAGTGGGGAAAGTTACTTTTAAAAGTAATGCATTACAATATTGCGATATGAATAACCCTGAGGCTGAAGGATATGCAAATCCACGCCTGTACAGCAGAAGGTGCAGCTCAAACAAACCTTTCGTGCTGCCATTCTGGATTGCAGAAGAATAGGACACAGGAGAAGAAAGTTCAACACTTCAACTACAATAATCATCATGTTCACAATTTCTCTCAACATGGGGACAGGAAAGCTGTCAGTCAATAAATGGGGAAACAAAGTAACTTGCGTTACTTATTTGAAAAAGTAACTCAGATATTTTGTTGTCTGATTATGTTACTTGTAATGCGTTACCCCAACACTGTTCAACAGTATAACTACAAGACATAAACAATACAAGTGTTGACACAATTTGAATTTTTGTTACACTATAGTGTGAAAAAAATCACTAACTTTTTCTGTGTAAAGTTATATGCAATTTAACAACTTTGTTGCCATGACCACAGTTGCCATGCTATAAACTCTAAAATGACTGGAGAATTCATGTATTTCTGATTACATAGATTATAACCTATAACTGCAACCTAATTTCTTGTCATTCCCACTTAAGGTGTCAGTGTAACTTTATATTCCTTATTTGCAACTTTCTCATAATTTCAACTTTATATCTCACACATGAGCTATAAAGTCACATTTATGAGAAACAAAGGAGCATTTTTGACTTTATATCTCACAGTGCTTTAGATCTATTTTCTTTAGATTTCCTATTTTAAACTTTATCTGACAGCTTTTTATTTTTCACTCTGGTGCTGAAACAGGTTTCCATCTTAAGTGAATAGTCAACACAGAAACATTTTTGGAAATAAGGTTTGGTAATATCATCAGCATGCAAATAGAAGTCTTACTACAGTCAAGAAGTGGTAACTGTAATTAATGCTATGAGCTGTAATTAGGACTATATGGCGGTCTCCTCTCTGACTGAGCCCAGACTTATTTGATTATAGGTGAATTAGAGTACGTTTCCAAAAAACAATGTGCTGCTGCCTGTTTATGATGTTGTGACTTTCTTATTTGCTAACTGCCCTTACTATCATGCACTTACTTGCAATTATCATGCAATTATCTGAGTGCTTCTCAAAGAGAGCAAACAAACAACATGCATACAGATCTTCTGAAGAGTGGTGACATCAGCATCTTTACAATAGGAATACTGATGTGTTTCTGCCTTTGTGCCGGAGACTCTGTGACAGAAATGACAAGCTGTTGTCACTGGATACTGCTGGGAAAGAATAAAAAGAGATATGTATTCAGCATTGTTTTCCTTCTGTGCACATCTTCTACATTATAGCTGTGTGAAGCTTTAGGCAGAAAATCACCAAGGCCAGAAACTTTTCTAAAGATGTGAAAGCTCAAATCGGATTTGTACACGGGCATAAGAGAAATATTTTCAAGGTATTTCATTTGGTGTTGATCCTTTTAAATTATTCATATACTCAGGCCTCTGAAAGCCTGGGTTCAGATGATATGATGTAATATACCATTTAAAAGCTGCAAAACTTAAATACACTTCTTATAATAGCTGAATTTAAAGTACCGTTGGCAGTACAGAACACTTCCTACAAATATAGATTTGCTGTACTATATCTACTGTTGCGTAAAGTACTACAGCTCATATTCACCTGCGTGTCATCATCTAGAGATATGTGTGAATTCTGACCTATCTCTGCATCCAAGCAATGCCTTTTCAACCTCCGGCAAACTCAATAAACCGCCAAGAATGTACTGTGTATTGTAGGTCCTTTCCTATTCTCCTAAGCCCCCAAGGACAAAATACTGAAATTATAATCAAAACTCATAAATTGAGCAGCAGCACAATTATGAAGTTGTTTTTAAATGGCGTTGGAGCTTAAAAAAATAAATAAATGAAATAAAGTCAGGCTGCAGCCTCTGAATATAATTTAATGAGTGATCTTCTTTTCTCAAGGTGAACCATTACTCCAGGTTTCGCTGATATGTTGAGAAAATTGGGTTTTGAGAACATTCACCAACTGAAAATTCAATTACTCTAATGTTTTTTGTGTCATCAGAGTGACGAAGCCAATCAGTATATATATCTATATATATGGGGATGATTAGGAGGCCATGATGGACAGAGGCCAATGGATAAATCTGTCCAGGATACCGGGGTTACACCCCTACTCCTTTTTCCAAAGGACATCCTGGGAATTTTAATGACTGCAGAGAGTCAGGACCTCGGTTTAACGTCTCATCCGAAGGACAGTCCTTTTTGACAGTATTGAGTTCCCATCACAATACAGGGGCGTTAGGACCCACACAGACCACAGGGTGAGCGCCCCCTACTGCCCTCACTTGTAGAATCATATGTAGAATCAAAATAGTGTCATGCAGAATAAGGCATTAATATGTGCTTTAAGTACTAATAAACAGCCAATATCCTAGGTATATGCATGCTAATAGGAAACTAGTTAATAGTGAGAATTGGACCCTAAAATAGTGTTACTCAATTCATGCGCGCACACACACACACACACACACACACACACACACACACACACACACACACACACACACACACACACACACACACACACACACACACACACACTAATGCATTGCAACAGTGACAAAACCATGAATAACAAACTTAAACATTTGCATTCGCAGGACTTGAGGCCCCAGACAGTCACAGGCCCCAGGCACTGATCCCTTGGGCCCGAGCCACACTATATCCTTGAATGTACTGATCCTGAATCAAAATAGTACAGATGTAAAGCTTTAAAAGGCTACAAATAAGCTCAAACACAGTTAAAACCTCAGATGCAGTTAAAAGCGCAAATGAAAAAGAGAGTGAGGGACAGCATGTCATAGAAAAGACAGTTGTTTGAACACACGCACACAGAGCTACAGATATGTGGTTTCCAGGCATTCTCTTTTATTGCTTTCCCCTCTATTGCTCTCTCTTTCTCCTCCACCATGGTGAGGAGTGCCCTCTACAGGCCAGTAAGTATCAAGAGGAAGAGGAGGAAGGTGATGACGATGAAAAAGACGAAAGGAGGAAATTGATGCGTGTTACAAACACGCTCCATATGTTCACCCAGATCTGCTCATTAAGACACCACTGTGTTAACTGCTGCTGAGATAATCTATTCTCTACAAGAGAGAGAGAGAGTTTAGTCCTACGCTCTTCCAGTGAGCTGCTCCCTTTAACCTTCGTCTCAACACCTCTCCATCAACCTCGCTCTCTCTCCCTCCGTTCAAGTCTTCTAAAACTCACACTCTCAAATCCTCTCTCTCTCATTTCTCGCCCACCAAAAAAAAATAAAATAAAAAAAAATATATTTCACACCAGCTCTCAGAGATATATGTACACAAAAATCTGCCCGACTCTCGGAGCTGGTTAAGCCCTCGTGACGCACCTCGGAGGAAGATGATACATTTTCATTGTGTCTTTGATAGCGTTTCCTACTCCTCCTGCTCGCATGCAAGCGGCAGCAAAGCTTTTCCGAACAGCACCTAACAACATCAAGGCGCACTCTGCAGAGACTGTGCTTTCTGCGTGTGCGTGTCAGAGGAAGCATGCATATACACTGAAAAACAAAACCTCTCCAAAAAAAGATTGTCAACAGTCTGTGGACAGTACAGGCCTCTCTGAATAATATCAGAGGGAATTCTTCATCCCTTCACACTGCACTTCACCAGTATTGAAATTCGGCTGTGAATTGTTTCATTGGGTGTTCCAAAGTAAGTGAAGGGTGTTTGGAGAAAATGAAAGAGCCTTGAGAGTGATTGCTGACATTTGCTCTGTCATTATCAATTATGGGGGGAATGTAGGAGAAAAATTCTGGAATGTAAACGTGGGGTCCAAAAGTATGAGAGCACTAATGACATTTTTTCTTCTGTATTTTTCTCATTTAATTTTTTTTTTTTTTAATTATATTATCAGCCTAACTGTTTGAGTGAAAGCAGCACTTGAGCTGCCGGAACTCCACAAAAAGCATTTAGCCATATACCAACTTTTGCATGCAAACTTGTTACCTCTTCATTTTTGTAAAATTAAACCCTAAGTTATTTTAAGAACAAGTCTTTTTTTCTTAAAATTGATGGTAAGCATACACTACTGTTAAAAAGTTTGGGGTCGGTAAGATCATAGCTAATATATATACTGTACTTAGATTCCACATTCGACCGCTCCAGACACCTCAACACGTCCGTGATGTCAGATGTATTCATCATTCAAAGTAAAAGTCCATCCGTTTTCCCAAGATGCCACAACATTGCGCAGCCTCTGGTTGTAAAAACCACAGAGATCTAAGTTCTCAAAGAAATTGGATAACCTTTCAATAATAATTGTTTTACTATCGATTAACTCAATATTATAGGCTTTTAAACTATGGTAACTTTTTAATGTCGTGTTGGCTGACGCCTTCGTCATGTATTGTTAGCTTATCAAAATTATTTGCTGAAGTCTACTGCAGATATAGAGATTCATACATGCCTATAACTTTGGTTGCAGACCCACAGTCTCTTGAGTGTTGACGGACCAGCTTTGTTCCAATATGGTGGATGGATTACGCATAGCGGCCTATAGAGAGGGCTGCTAATGAAAAAGCTCTCTCTCTCTCTCTCTCTCTCTCTCTCTCTCTCTCTCTCTCTCTCTCTCTCTCTATATATATATATATATATATATATATATATATATATATATATATATATATATAACAATTTTATTTTAAATGTTTTTGAAAGAAGGCTCTTTTCCTCATACAGTAATATTATTACAATTTAAAATAGTTGTTTCCGATTTGATTATATGATGAAATGTAAATTATCCCTGTGATGGCAAACCTGAATTTTCAGCATCATTACTCCAGTCTTGTGTCATATGATCCTTCAGAAATCATTCTAATATGCTGATTTGGTGCTCAAGTATTAACTGTTTTAATTAGGCTACCCATAAATAATCTGTTTACAAACTAGCTAGCTCCAACTGGATGACAGCTTAATTTAGGCAAAATTGGCCAATTCCTTGCCAGTTTCATTTATAAATGTAACTTAAATATTTATTGCTCAAAAAACAAACAATTAACACAAATTCTAGTGTATTTTCCACTATATATTTTCAGTATGTTCTCTCTTTTATGATCCTTTTTGTGTTTTCCACCTGTCTTCCACATCTGGACTGGTTAGTTGGCAGGTTATTTGGTTGTTGTTAGGCTCAGGCACAGCTGTAGCTCTAATAGGAGCCAGGAGATTAGTCCACGGACGTTAATAGAATCCCCTTCACAGCTACTGCAAACACACATACACACAAACACAAGTGTTGTTTGGCATAGAATGTTGTCATTGATGCAAAGAATCACACTCAAAAATCAGATCCTTCTTTTATTGATGCTAGTACATAAAAAATACAGTAAAAAAAAGAAAGAAAAAAAAAGGATAGCTGCATTTTCTTCCCCAAAATTAAGCACTCTATTCTCAGTGAGTGCAAACGTAAACAGTTAATAAAATAAAATGATTGGTCTTACATCCACGTCTTGCTTTTTGAAGATCTAGAGCTGAAGTCCTGGGCAAGTGGCCATGAGCTCTCCGCTGCTAATGACACATCACAGCAGGGGTTCAGCGTAAACCATAAACACACACATCAAGAGCGCCGATATGAGCATCAGCTCTACAGAAAATCTCTTCTGTTTCAGCCTTCAGCACCACAGGGTGTCTTTACTCAAGCGCACGTGAGAGATTCCATCTATTCAATGAGCTTTGTCTGCTTATATATAGAGTACGTTTGCTCTGTTCTTCAATACATCTCATGTTATGTAGATTAACGTATCGCACTGTTTAAGCAAAAATCCATGATGTGACTAAATCCACATCGATCCACTGGTTAATGGTCTGTTTGTGGGCAAAAGTCACAGGTATAATGCAGTGTGATGGTGTTGTGTTATCTGTACTGAACCCTAACACAGTAAGTGTCCTCGTTCTTATCCTGTTTGTCATTGATGAAGATGAGAATCTCTTCCATGCCGGGGTTCTGACTTGGAGCAAAGCGCAGGCCGATGGTGTAGGGTTCTCCTCCCCCAATCTACAACACACACATGCACATTAATACGGATATATTTGCATGTATGCACACAAAAAAAACTTAAAGCTATGTAAAAACAAAGCAGCAAAGAATAGCAAAATCAACTAGTATCAGGTCAAACAGGTATATGTTTATTTATAATGAAGCTGATTCAGTTACTATTGCAGAATTTATTACTATTTTATTAAGCTTTCATTTTTAATTTAAGTAATTTTTGTTCTGTGTTTTTGTCATTTTTTTATTTTTAAATAGTTCTGTTTATTTCAATTTCAGTTTTAGTCATTTTCGTACTTCAACTTAAATATATTTCAGTTAGTTGGCAAGTCAACTTTTTTCATCTGATTTGTATATTTTATTTTATTACAGCTTGTGTTTGTTTTTGTTTTAGTTAACAAAAATAACACTTATTCCATAATGTCTGCATTCTTCCGTCAAAGATTTTATTTTCTGTTTGCTGTGCACCTGAATTAGCTTTTGAGTGTACAAATCATTGTTTTAAAAGAATCATCAAAAGAAAAGTTCAACTTCTGTCATCATTTATTACCCTTATGTCATTCTAAACCTGTATCACATTCTATTTTTCATAGAACACTAAAAGACATCCGCATATTTTTTTTTCATGGAATCCATACTTTTTTTTTTCTCAATGGAATAAGTTTCAAGAAGTATATGAAAGTAACACAGAAGTATAAAAGTAGCCCATACAACTATATTCTGTTGTTCAACTATATTCAACTATATTCAGCTTTTTGTGAATTTAGTGCTGTGAACGACTTCTGATTCATTTATAATTGTCATTTTGGAGCTTTACAGCCACGTCCTCATTCACTTTCATTGAAAAGACTGGCCAGGATGTTCTTCCACAGAAGAAAGAAAGCCATACGGGTTTAGAACGACATAAGGGTGAGTGGATTATGTGTTTTTGGGTGAACTAATTCTTTAAGTAGAATTGGAAACGAAAATCGTTAAATTCCGTACTATTACCACTGCTATTCCTGAGCTCCGTTGTGTCAGAAATTGGTTGCACTCCAGTGTTTAGAGAAAGATGAGAGAAATTGCTCTCTCTTTGTCTTTAGACATTATCTCTAATGGCTGACTAAGACATATGGAACAGTCGAGGATTTAGTTCATAATCTCCTCAAAAGCACGCATGTATTGATTGTTCTGTTGTCTTTTGGCTCTGCGCCTATTTTACGATGATACAGTTGTTATTTCTTGAAGAGGAAAAAAGCAACATCTCCAGTCACATTTTTCAAAAATATAGACCCCATAAATCCAGCGTGAGAGAAGATAATTGAAGCTGTGTTGACTAGCAAGAAAATGGAACAGGCCATTTCCTTTCTTTATGAGCTTTACAGCTTTTATTTGACGCTGAGGTATCATTAATCCGTTCTGTTCAATACTGTCACTTGCATATTTCACATTGTTTCGCTATTTATTGCCCAGATATGAGGTGTGAAACTCACTAAACCTTACCGTGCGCGATCAATGAGGGCACTGAATGATGAAATTAACATTTTAGCCTGTTCTGTTTTACAGTTTCTGTGCAAAATGATGATCAGGAAAAATTACTTTGTGCCCCCCAAAGCCACACTAATATATCCGAGACACTGTCCCTGTGGCTAACTAATGTTCTCTGTCTCCATCTGGAGTAATAGCCAACGGTTGTGTATTGATCACCTAATCAATTAACAGCTTTTAATTGAAGTCTAACGTAGAGCTGTAAGTCGTACACGCATCATTCTGAGCCCTAAAGGTAAGATATTGACGTTCCTGGCCTGACTGTGACAATCTCTCTCTTTTCGCCCTATTTTTTCGGACTGCAGCTTTATGGTTTCCTCAGGGGACCGGCATTGCGAGAGTGGCCAGGGCACAAATTGAGTTCTCCAATATACAGAGAACTTCACATACTGTGAAACGTGTCTAAGAATGACAGTTTAGAGAGACAGAAATTGATTCCAAGACAGAGACATGTCAAGATCCTTCTCCTCTGGGCTCTAGACACCTTTCTGGTGGATGGGGCTTTGACAATATGGTTCTTATTCAATGTTACACAGCAAAGCCTCCTAATAAAATTGGTAGAATAAGAATTAGCTTTGGATTCTCTTACCTGAAATTGCTCCTCTTTAAACCGAAGCAGGTCTGGGTGGTCTGTGCGGAGATTGAACACCCTAGAGGAAGAGTAGGGGTTTGTGAAACTGATTTTCTTATTGCTGCCCTTCCCTCCGTCTACAGGAACGTTGATTTCAAATGCCTGGGGAGATTAAAGCACATACTGAGAAAAAATACTGTAAAATAACTGAAGTAAAAACATCAGGTTTAAATCAATGGCATTGACTTCATGCACCACATCGCCTGTCACAGAGCTGAAATTTAACGACCCGTTCAGTTCTTGCCATTGCTAGAAACGCTACGAGTGCTGTCACTGAGAACCGTGCCTCACATTTTCAAAGCTAAAAGCACAACTTTTGAGAAAAAAGTGTCAGTATTGTTTCCATAAAATGTAAAAACAAATATGAATTAGTTTAATAAATTATAATATATTAACAGTAATATTATTAAACAAATATTATTATTTGTATATACACAACAGATCAAAAATTTGAGATTGGTAAGAATTTTTTATGCCTTTGAAAGAAGTCTCTTATGCTTATTACTAAGGCAGCAATTATTTTATTAACATACTGTATAGTACAATAGTAATATTGTGAAATATTGCCATTTTAAATAACTCTTTTCATTTATTTGAAATGTAATTAATCCTATGTTGGCAAAGCTGAATTTTCAGCAGCCATTACTTCAGTGTCACATAATCCTTCAGAAAACATTCTCAAAACAGTTATATTGTGATACGTGAAATTTTTCAGCATTCTTTAATGAATAGAGACTTCAAAAGAACAGTGGTGTACACAAATATACATGTCTCTTATTGAGGATGATATACATGTACGATACACAATACACATAAATACACAAAACAACATTGGAGCTCATGGTATACAGTTATTGAAAGGTAAATAATTTGTCAAATCAATTTCTTTTAGTGAATGTGGTTTGAACCCTACTGTTGCACTGTATTAATGCATTTTGCTTACCTTGGAGATTACAGGCCGTCGGCATGTTATGCACAGCAACCAGGAGGCGACCAGCTGCCGTGCGTCCACATCGACTACGTTGAGGTAAAAGAAACGGCTTCCAGGGCGCAGAGCCCTCAGCCCTACATGGATATCTTGAATTCCCTGAGCAGGAAGAGCAAAAACCTCAACTGGATCCACCTAGAACACACAAACAGAGGAGATCTTATGCTCATAGACCTTCTGGCATCAACCACACACACAAAAAAGAAGAAAAAAAAGAAAACCCACACAGCAAAAAGCAACTTCAGGGAACACTCCTCTGCAGAACTTCAGAAAACATGAGGCTGCACCTGAAGCTCATAATGTATAGCTACTTTGCTTCATCATCTTTTCTTGGCACCTGCTGTATAACATTAGCACACGGCCAATTAAACCAAAAGTAAGGTTGCTACGAGCACACAGTGCACACTGTTGACAAGGGAGCTGCTGTATTTGCTCTGCTTGCATATTTCGAATAACAGGAAATACACATTTTGAGATTTATGATGCTCGTATAATCCACCTTTCATTATTCATTATTTGCATTAAAGCTCTACTTTCTTTGCTGCAATGTGCTGAACACAGGTTAATGACACTGCTGCGACCCAACAGCATCTGACTCCATGCTCTTTACTTATTTCATGAGATCTAAACCTACATATTTTCACACTAGTTGCCCTGAAGGTCTTTGATGTGATAACTGACAGAAATTCAGCAAACGTATAGGCTAATAAGAGAGACTACGCAATTAAACTGCCATACGGCATACTAAACCATCTCTAAATCCATAACCTGTAAAATCACTGATGCTAAATACGTCAAATGTAAAAACTAACATTACTTTCTACGATTAATATAGGCTGTTTAATGTATACAAAAATAATTTAATTAATTTTAAATAAACAATTATAATGGGTTTACATAACTTTTGCTGTAAGTTTATTTAAAATAAAAGTTATTATCAGATTGATTTTGTTCTGTAATTGTTAAAAACAATATATACAAAAACAGCACCGTGAATTGGTAGTTTAGGATTATTAAATGCTAAAAGATTATGGCTTTGAAATAAAATGTCAACTGGCTATAATTATAATTTGATATACGTTTATCTTAAAATACTGGCCTTGACATTAAAGAAACATTCGAATTTCTCCTTGTTAATTGCACATTGAATTTGGGGATGCAATGTGTGATTTATGATTACAAAATCGCAGAAATATGTACAATTACTTAAACTTTAAATAATCTTGAAAGCTCTCAAATAAAACAAATATTCAAAAAATAAAAAATCTATATGACCTAGCCACCTTACTTACCATCTCATTAATTTTCATCATTGTCCCATTTTAGGAAAAAAGGCCACATCAGAGCTCTGTACCCCGATCAGTGTGTTTTACTTTGACCCGGCTATGCGTACCTGAAGCTCGAGGGGAGACGACGTGTAGCACTTGACCCTGCGAATAGCTTGCGTGCCGCGCAGAACCAGCGAATGCCAGCTCAGAGTGCCGCACACACAGCTCAGGTCCATCCTTTGCAGGTAATGCACGTATACCTGCCAGATCTGCGCAGGGGAGGCCAGCCAAGGGTCACTGCCATAGAGAGATTGACACAGAAAAAGGACACACAAAAGACACTTTATCACTTTCCTCTTCATATACAGTGACACAATAGCAGGACAGGCCTGACAGGCCGCACTTCCCCTGAGAGAGACACACACATATCTCAAATCTTCAAAAGAGAGATGTTCAGAGAGACCCAAATGTCACCGTTTTTAAATTCATTCATTCACCCTTTCTTTAAGAGCATCCCACGTGCCAGCGGCAGTCGTGTTCCCGCAGGAGGTTTGCAGATGTTGATGTTATTCTGCCTGCCAGGGTTTCTTGAGTTTGACTATATTAAAAATAATGGACTTCGTGCGTGAGCTCTTCACCCTGCCTGAGGGGGCTCGAGCTCAAGGGACAAAATTTCGAGAACGTTACTACTGTCCTTGGCTGGTGAGTTGTCCTTAGCAGCAGCTGTTGCTGGGCAGGAAAAACTACAGCTGATTGATTTCCTGGTTATTCAGATTTCTCAAAATCTCAGTTTTGATGAGTTACTGTGTGATGAGCTTGTCTGTTGTGAAATCATTTAAAACCATTAAGTCCATTACGAACTCGGTAATAAGAGTGGATACCAATGCATTTACTCTGCTGACAAACTACATTTTCATTGTTCGGTGATCAGGAAATATTATATTATTGTAATATTTATCATAGTAGATTACACAAATTTAAACAGGGTTTTGCAAAACCCCAGGGGGTTTGTGAGGGAATTGCAGATGGTTTTCAGTCTGATAAATAAATTAAAATAAACTAATTAAAATAAATTAATATTCTAAAATAAAATATCCTTAAATTACTAAAAAAAAAGCAAGAAATATTTTATTTGTTTACCTTCATGTCATGCGATCATTAAGCAAGATCAGAGAACCATAAATATGTGGATGTGTTGGTAAATTATTGAAATAGGAGGGTCTGTCAAGTAAAATATTTTAGGTCAAAGGGGTTCGGGAATCTCTTAATTAAAATGTTATATAATTATATAATATTACATAAGTTATAATATTGTGTTCAGTATATAAGCAAGTGAACTGTCTGCTTTTAATTAATGTGTTGCTGTCACTCTCGCTGGTTCCAGTTCCTGTGAGATATGTGTGATGTGCAGGTTCTAAAATTGTGTTTTTATTCATGTTCACTGATTATGAACTCAGAGATGTCACAGACTTTGATGAATAAATGAATATTATGATCTGATGCAATCAGACAGTAAATGAGACATCCTGATTAAGCAAATGTCATTAATCACACATGAAGGGATTAATCAGGGACCAGGCTTTCACACACACACACACACACACACACACACACACACACACACACACACACACACACACACACACACACACACACACACACACACACACACACACACACACACACACACACACACACACACACACACACACACACACACACACACACACACAAACACACAAACACACAAACACACACAAAACAGAGGTTCGCACACACACCTCTCTGTGCATCTGGAAGAGTGAAAAGGGAAGAGGAGAGAAGAGGTTCTCACTCTCCTATTAAAAAAAAAAAAGATAAGTGAACTTTTATGCACACACACATAAGGGAGATGGTGCAAAAGGTGGTGTACATACGTGAAAATGGTAATGAAGAATTTCCTTATCTGTGGACTTGGGCTTCCAGGAACTTTCAGGAAAACATCTTGTGGTTCTTCTGGAGTCTAAAGTTTCAAAGCGTAAGAAAATGAAACATAAATGCATAATGTTTAATCAGTAATGATTAACTCACTCATTTTATTGATTACGCTAATGAAAAATAAAAAAAACAATATTAAAGTCTTTTACAGAAAAAAAAATATTTGAAAGAAAAACTATATTTTATTAAAAATATAAATAATATAAAAATAAATATTTTATGAAAATATACAAATAAGTATTTCCTGAAAAATAAATATGAAAATAAGTATTGATGAAACATAATAAAAATAATAGAAAATCAGGAATAAAATAAATGAATACCTAATTAATTTTAACAGTTACTAATGTAAAAATGTTAATATATATATTATAGTCTTTTATGATAAAATCTAAAATATAATAGACTTTTATGAAAATCTAAACATACAAATTGAATGACTAATTATAAAAATAAATAGTATTATATTAAACATAATAAAAATAATAATCTTGCATGAAACATAGATAATAGTCTTGTAACAGGTGTGCAGCCTTGACGTCACAATGAGTCAGCACAAAGCCTCAGACATTAACTAATAACTCAGCCCCATTCTGATTGGCTGGCTGCTATAAGCAGTGACTCCTGATTAGCTCACCAGGCTGGTGGTGTGGCAGATGACATTGGGGTCGCTGCAACGCACATGAAGGGTGGCGGAACCATCTGTGAGCAAGTACAAAAGGAGACAAAGCACAAATGAGGTCTTTAGTTCAGGACTAATAGCAGACACTGAAGTGCGTGTGTTTGTGCGTGCTTGTTTATGTATGTGCGTACACAGCAGCAGAGATGTTTGTAATGAGCAGCACCTGCTGTGTCGTCCCAGGCTGCAGGCAGGCGAATGGCCTTCTTTAGGAAAGTGAGTTCAGGATGGTAGAAGCGGAAGGTCTGGTCCACCACATGTGGCATCGATTCAACATCCACCTGGCAGATCGCCAGAGGCTTTCTGTCTTCCCCACGGAACAACACCTGTAAGACAAGCAGATCAGTTGCAAGCCACACACATTTTGAATGGTATTCCTGAAAAATGCTAATAAGAGAACTAAGTCTATTGGAATGTTCTGGGTTCACAACAAGTTAAACTGACAGATATTGACTGCATCAGCGACATGCTGTCAATTACCACAGACAGTAATATTCTCCCTCAGTTTGTAAAAACAAAATTGCATGTAATCCACTTACAATGGATGTCTATGGGCAAGGCATTGTAGATGGTCGAAAAGCATAAATGTGTATCTTACATTGTTTTAAACTGACTGCACTGACAATATTGGATGTCAAAACTTGAACTGAATTGAGTTAAATTACAGCACTATTGTCTTCTGTAGGGCTGCTTCTAGATTATTGAACTCGTTTCATAATTGTTGAACTTTGCTCAGTTATTGAACTGAACTTAGCCAACACTGACTTGAGCTGAATGACACTTATGTCTTTTTAATATAATATAATATAAATGTTTTTAGAGCTGCTTTACCGTAGAATTGATGAAGTTCATCATTCAGTTCATCGTTCATGGTTCAGCATCATTCAGAATCATTGATTCTGTTATTTTCTTGTTTATTGTTGTGAAGCTGCCTTGAAATATGTATTGTATAAAGCGCTATATAAATGAAGTTGACTTTTTCAAACTAATGAACGAAACTGAACTAGCAACTGGTGAGATTTCTTTGTAGTATATCACCAAACCAGCATAAACCACCCTAAACCAATGTGATGGTCTAAGCTGCACTGTTCAGCAGAGGTGGTCAAGGTCTGCCAGTAAGTGACAGACCTATCTGAAATCATTCCACACTGAATGAACACCACTGACAGTATGTACTGCGATATCAAGTACCTTGAGTCATGTACAGTCTGAGTGCATAACCTCTCTCGCGTGAGATACAGTCAAGCTGGCTGTCAGATTCACAGCCCAAGACAACCCATTGGCACTCCTCTGGAGGTGATGTCAGTTTGTGCACAGCAATGTTTGACCCCAACTGACCTAAAAATGGTGTGTGTGTGTGTGTGTGTGTGTGTGTGTGTGTGTGTGTGTGTGTGTGTGTGTGTGTGTGTGTGTGTGTGTGTGTGTGTGTGTGTGTGTGTGTGCGTGTGCGTGTGCGTGCGCGTGTGTGTGTGTGTGTGCCAGCAACACTGCAGGGCATCAGTCTCTCTAGGCTACATATGGCATCAACTGCCAAAAGGCACAATAAACCATAATGCCATTGAATAGCTCATCAACCCACACACAGACTCGCTTCACAATTTAAAGGCAGAGTAGACAATTTTTTTTAATAAACACTTTTTTTTTATTCTGTTTGAAACTCTCAACACATCCTGATAGCAATCAATGATAAAAGCGGTCTAAACATTTTTTTTTTTTTTTTACATATATCTTCTGTGGAAGTCTCAGGAACAAACATTTTTTTCAGTCCGAATGCAATGATAATATGTCCTACCTGCCTGTCAGTGGAACGGTTCACGTCCTCAGACTCGGATTTATGCGTTTCAAAGTCAACACTATCAAGTCAAGTCAAGTCAAGTATATTTATATAGCGCTTTTCACAATATAGATTGTATCAAAGCAGCTTCACAGTATCAATCAAAATAACATAACAGTCTTTGTTTCTTAGTGGAAAAACATCCATGTTTGGTAGGGCTGATCAATGGTATTAATGATTGGTTAATTAATTTGAATATCCCCAACTGAGCAAGCCAAAGGCAACAGTGCCGAAATGAATCTGCAGCAGTCAGATGGTACAAGTAAGAGGTCTGTAAGTTGTTTACGTTCATTATTATTGTAATGTTATGTGCTTTGAGACATGAGGTAATTTAACACGTCTCTTATGACACTTTGCTGAATCTGCTTTGAAGGAGGTGTGGCTTTGGAGACGCTCTGAAGGGAGGGTGGGATCTAATGCTTTCAAAGCTAGCCTGCTATTGCTAGCAGCTTTGAAATTGCTTATCCTACCTTTAACCATTTGAGTAAGATAGGATGGTCTCACACAACCTTTCACTGTCCTTCCGAAATACGCATAAAAGTACAAATGTAAAGATAGGTAATGAATAGAATCAGATGGAATATTTTTTAATTTTATGAATATAATATAATATAATGTAATTTAAAATACTGTTCAAAAGGTTGGTGTCAATAGGATTGTTTGAAATAATTCATACTTTTATTCAACAAGGATGAATTAAATTGAAATGTAACATTAAAGACTTAAAATAAATGCTGTTCTTTTTTCTTTCTAAATTTATCACAGTAAACTGTTTTCAACATTAATAATAATAATAATAATAAAAATCAGAAATGTTTCTTGAGGACCAAATCAGCATATTATTATCATATTAGAATGATTTCTGAAGGATCATGTGAAGACCGGAGTAATGGCTGCTGACGAAATTCAGCTTTGCCATCAAAGGAATAAATGACATTTTAAAATATACTTAAATACAAAACAGTTATTCTAAATTAATAATTTTTCACAATATTACTGATTTACAGTATTTTTGAGCAAATAAATGCAGACTAAGGGAGCATAAAGAGACTTCTTTCAAAAACATTTTAAAAAATGTACCGACTCCATACTTTAATATAATATACTGTGCATTCAATAATATATATACACTGTATACTTTTATTCTACTTCTACAGAAATGGAATAAGCAGGTAATCTCCAAGAACATTTGCAATTACAAGAACACTAAAACTGAAACTGGAGCACTTTGTTCACACTATACACTGTTTATCCTTGTAAATGCTTTCATGTGAGTGTGACGTGAGCCATCACAAACAGTGTGTGCACATCTCAGAAACAGAGAGATAAAATGTGCCTTTTCTATATATGCTTAAATATCCTTTATTTGGGTGTCAAAAATTATTGGAATTTGAAGGGAACAATAATCACAGTTAGATCAAATAATTGTCACAGGCCTACGCAGAGCAAGTACTGGTATCTCAAAGCATTAATTCACCACAATATTTAATACAACATGTAGGGGTGGCGGAAGTGTAGAAATATGAGAATGATGCGCACATTTTGTGAAAATCTGCAGGGCGGGTGCTAAGAATCGGTGTGGACCTGATTATGAAATATGAATCAAAGGAGTTGATCAATGTTTCTCATTAACAGACTTATGATATTAATCAAATGTAAGTGATATTATTGACAGGTTAATATGAAATGTATTTGCTTCTTCAGGTCAAATCTCAAACACACAGTTAAAAATGAAAAGCTTATTAATGGGATAACTCAATGTAAGACGAGACCAAGAGTCATCTCTTTATCTCAATTAAGCAGGTTACTCTTGGAAAAAAAGTAGATCTAATCATTTGGAGATTTCAGTATTTACATAATCAAGTAGACAGGTGCTGTACTTGCCTAAAAATACATACAGCAACACAAAAACAAGTAACTTCAGTCTGTTTTTTGTAAGAGTGCATCAGTTACATTCAGCTTTTACTGTTGTTGACCAAGTCGTGTTTTCAGTCTGGATTGTTGTAGCCACTGCAGGAGTGCCGGCCCACTTCTCTGTCTGAACAACTACTAATCAGGCTGTATAGAAAGAGTTTGTGTTCCTGTGTGTGCTCAGCAGTACAGTGAGCGCTAAGCTCTTACCTTGATGGATTTGGCTTGAATTGTATTGGACAGATGTTTCTGAGCCATCTGTGGACTTCTTGAAATCTTTAAGCTCTTTGTATCCTGCAGTATGACAGCAGAGTCATAATAAACAGTGCACTATTCAGTGAGAGAACAATCACATTGAAATAATGTCATTACGGGATGGGAAAACATTGTTTGGACAGGTCTGTTTAGACTGTCTGGATGAGGCTGTTTTTAATCCATTTTATTATTGCTGATTTCTTTGAGTCAATTTAACCTCCCTCCTTCAGTTGTGAGTGCCTCTGTGATACTAGACTATAAACAAACCCAAATCCAATTAATCCGGAAACATGTGAACTAATCCAAGTCTCATCAGTGGAAAAGGGAAATGAGAAAACAAATGCAGTTGTTTAGATGGCAAATCGTTCATGGTTGATTTACACTACAATACAACACACAAAAACAATGAAATAGTCCACATTTTCTCCTGATGATGTTGTTTCCTAGCATCAGCAGTTCAGTGGACAGTTCATAGTCTCCTGTTTAGGGGCGTTCGCACTGGGTAGTAATAGGAAACCAGTTATAGGAACCAGTTTTTTTACGAAAACAAAGCAAAATAAAATAACATGGAAAAATAGAACTAGTATTATCAATAAAATGGGTGAAAAGTACATTTAAAAACACAAAACCAACAACAAAAGTTTCCTCTAGATTTACCTGAAGAGGGAAGGTGCGACCACAGACGAAGGTCTGGTACTTGAAGGGGATGTGGACGCTTTCTTTGGGCCGCAGGTAAACCTGTGGTGTCAGTGTGCTGTCCTTTAGGTGAAACATCTCCTCCTCTAGAGGAGTCAGAGTCTTCGTCAACTCCTTAAAATATCTCCACTCCTCGCTCTTCACGATTACACTGAGAGATAAAAAGAGAGGGAGATGAAAAAAGGCAAAGAGAGAGACAGGAAAAGAAAAGAACAGCTTGAGGACTTTCTTTGCCTTGCCAGCAGTATTTTATTGGCAATGAAAAAGAGCGTATTTGAGTATGCATGATACAGTCAAACATAAGCCCTCACAGAACTGAAACTCCTGGGAGGGTCGGGTTTAAAGATAACACGCACTGGGTGTGGAATATTACTTTCTGTTTCATAGAGACAAATTTCATGCACAAATATATGAAGGAAAAGGGCATTTGAAACATCAAAGGCAGCACCTCCGGGCCCGAGAAGGGATCATTCTCCATAAATGAAAAAAAAAAAAAAATAAGGAAAAGAAAGAATTTCGAGGTGTAAAAACTCTTTTGTACTGTATACACTACAGTAGATGCAAAACCAAGTCTCGGAAAATTCAATCACATTTTCTCTTTAATAACAGAGAGCCAGGCAGGTGATACAAAGTGAAGTATGCTTATGTGAACAAAAGCAAAGCCCATTTCTTTTATATAGACACATATACAGTAGGTAAGGAGCTCTTTTGTAAGGGCATTGAAAAATAGGGGGAGTAACAAGGGTAATAAATAGAAAACTAAATGTTAATTGAAATGTTAACAGGTCTAAATAGGAGTAAGAGATGTGTCTGTGTCTTCACAGTAAGAGATACAAAGCAGAGACAGATCAGTCTAGCCATGTAAATAGATAGACAAAAACAAACATGGCTCCTGGTGAGGTTGACAATGAAATGCTAAACGTTTAGTTTATATCATTTTATTTAAATGGCTTTCCTTGTGGTAAATGGAAAACCAGGAGTGGAGTGATTACAGAATGCTATGAGATTAAATCGCTGTTGCTCCACTTACATACTCCATCTTGAAGCTTTGGCTTCTTTTGAATTTTTTTTTTGTTGTTGGACAAAATATATACAAACTAACTTGCATGTACCTCAGTTTTTTTTTTTCTTCTCGTGCACTGGTTCGCTGGCTGAAAAGCCAATCAGAATGATAAGATAGCCCGACTGACTGACAAGCCCCGACGCCGATTCAACATGTCGAATCGGCTGTTACAAAGCCGACGAGGACCAATTTCAGCCGACGGTGCAGAACACACTGAGGAAACTTAGCCGGCCGACGCACAAAAACTGCTCGACGGCCGACCGTCGGCTTGGTGTGTTCCGGGCTTAACATGATCCTTGCTGGAAATGTTAGAAACAGTAGTGCTATTTTTTTGTGCGCAAACCCTTTTATCAGGATTTTTAGATAAAGTTCAAAAGAACAGCATTTATTTGTAATAGAAATATTTTGTAACATAAATGTCTACTGTCACATGGATCAATTTGGCAATAGTATATGCATAAAAATAATTCCAGTAAAGTACTTTAAATTTGAGAGAGAGAGAGAGAGAGAGAGAGAGAGAGAGAGAGAGAGAGAGAGAGAGAGGGAGAGAGAATAAAATTAATCTGAAGTATAACTTTAAAAAAAAAAGCGTCAGAAAAAAGAAAATTACAAGCTACGGGACCTGACCTATGAGGATGAAATGAAATAGGCAGACAGAATGGAGCTGCTCTCTGTTAAAAAATGGTGTATCCTCCTTTGGTTCAGCTAGTCCATATATAATGTGCGAGTGCAGGTAAGAAACAATCTCTTCAGTAAAAATGAGAGGGAGAGGTGACTTTATAAGGTTTGCTTCGTGGCATACCTCAGCAATACAAACACAGGCCTGACACATCCTCTGCACAGAAAGAGAGAAGCATCAATTCAACACAAATATACAAATGCAAACTCCAGATCTCAGGTATTTGTTTCCCTGGCACAGCTCTGTGCACACACTAGTGTTTTGGACTGACTCACAGGGTTCAAGCACAAACAC
Organism: Meda fulgida; assembly: GCA_030578275.1. NCBI lineage: Eukaryota > Metazoa > Chordata > Actinopteri > Cypriniformes > Leuciscidae > Meda > Meda fulgida. Next base: position 22,472,931 of record CM060623.1, on the reverse strand, counting down.
ACTGCTCTTGGGCGAGCAGTTAAGTCCATGACACATCACAAAGTGCTTAGGTTTTATGCCACAATAGAATGCAAGCTGGGAATACGTTTATCATGCAAACTTACTTCACAGAGAAAGATGATAGACTAAGAACATTTATCTTGTCCTAAAGCATAGTGTGAGTGTGTGAAGTTTAGGCTACTAATGTCTTTCCTAATTAAAGGCTGAGAGATGCAGAGGTGTTAATGCCGTAATTTATTCCACCTCGTCCTCTCAACTTCTGTCTCACTTTCTTTTGCTTTTCAAGATGGAGTGTGTGGACTTAGCCTATGGCCTACAGAAAGCTCATATTTTGTGTGGTATAAAATCTAGACGGGGAAAGATATTTAACAGCACGCAGCAATTAAAATAAGATTGAATGGGGGGAATTGATTATTTATTCAGTGCTGTTTCCCTACCCCCTGGGAAGTTCTTGGCCCCTGAAACACCCTGCTGAGGAAAACTCATACATTCAAATGTTCATTTCAGACAAGGCTCTTCACACGTGAACTAAACATTGATCTACGCATAATTTCTTTCTTTTTTTTCAGGGCTGTAATGCCAGAGGCAAAGGCTTTATTTGAACTTTGAATGAACACAGTGCCTGCTGTGCATGATTAAAGTATAGGCTTACTACAGTATATAGATATTAACATCAAAGTGGTTTTCTTTGGGTATATGCATACTGTACTGAGAACAAATTAAATTATTATTTTTGGCACATAGTGGTCAAATTACTGTACTGTATGGTCCACAAATCTCAGTCACATCACTCTCATCACAGAATTATTAATAAAAGTGTCATCACAATGTTATTCTGATAGAAATCACAAATGCAAATTTCAGTTTCTTTTATCGCTCTAATTAAGAGTCAGAAGTTAAATTTTAAAAAAAAATACCCCACATTCCTAATTTGGCATTGAGAAATGAAAATATGTAAAACATTAACTAAAGTAGCAAAACGTAACACAAAATAAGTTGTTAAAAAACAAAACGATTTGGAAGGACTTGATGCTAAGTACTGTATATTTAAATTTGAATGAGAATTACATTTTTTGGGTGAACTGTCATTTAGCTGAGTGTTGGTATGGGGATCACAGTTGTGCACATCACAGTTTTAGTCCAATGCATGCGAAAAGAGAGTATAAAAAACTATTTAACTACATGAATTACCAAAATATGACATGATGTGGCTCCCACAGTGCTTAAGCGTTTAAGAAAAGAGATGTGAATGTGCTATTTGACTAGATGGTATTTCAGTGTTCTGATTTGATTAAAGGTTGCTTGGCCTAAAAAGGCTGACATCCACTCTACTGCATTCAAAGGCATATCTCACCTGAGCTCTGGGTCATCGCATTCAATGGTGACTGTCTGAGAAACGTTGAATGGATTCTTGAGCACAAATTCGAAGAACTCAGCTGTTCCGAGTGTGGCGTACAGAGTGTGTTTGGTAGTGATGGCTTGAGAGAGCATGTTGGTGATCTCCTCTGCTTTACAGCGTTCACGATAAGCCTCGATCACACGCAGATCACGGGAATGCTGCACCCGATCAGTCCGATGCCTCTAAAACAGTTTTCAAAGAAATTCACACGTTGAAAAACTGCACCAAAAAGACATAGAAACTAATAAAAGTGATTTGCCTGAAGCCTGGCAAGACAGTGCCAGGCTGTAGAGTGAAAGAAAGAGTGAATTTGGGTTTCATCATTCTCACAGAGTGGGAGGAACTGGTGAATATTGCAGCACAGTTTCAGCTGTTTCCTTTTTTAAGCTAAAATAAAGCTCATGCGTCGACAGGAACACAATAGATCACACAAAAAAAAAAAATCATGATTTTTTACTCACCCTTACGTATTTCAAAACCCAAATGACTTTCATAAAAGTTTAATTTCTGAAGAATATCATGGGCACTATTTTCCATATAATGAAAGTGAAGGAGAACTAGAATTGTCAAGCTTAAAATGTAAAAAAAAACACAATAAAAGTATCATAAAAGTGTGCCATATGACCCTTGTGAGAGGAACAGATGAAATTTTAACTCATTATTCATAGAAAATTATAATATCTGCCCTAATTGACTTTGACACATTCAGGAGATTTCAGATTAGTGAACAAATGACTCATCCGAGCTGAATCAATGAATCAGCTGATCAAGAACCTTCCTGAATAATTTGTTCATGAAAGAAACAAAGACTAATGGGTTTGAAATGACATGAAAGTGAGTAAATATTTTTTCTGAGTGAACTATCCTGTTAATATTGACTTTGGAGCAAATGTCAGGATCACATGGAGCACAGCTGTAGAGAACATCACTCAGCTCATGCTATCAGACAGCTTTTCAATCCAGCTCAACAGAAAACTGTCCTTCTTTCTTACCGTCATGTTTGCATGGTCCTGAAAAGGGGGTGTGGCCTTCTGCTGCTCATGTTGACGGACAGCTGCCATTCTGTCAATCTTCCTCTGGCGCACTTCCTTCACTTCATCTTGCTGATGCAGTGCGGCTCCACCCACTTCCCTCATGGTGCTTTGTAGCAGTCTGGCCAGCTCGCTGTCAATTTCTGGCAATCGGCGGGCTCGCCTGGCATTGCTCGCTGCAAAACACCCATATACACACACATAAACAACGTCTTTCGCCCTACAAGACACACATGCTCTCTTCCTCGGGGGCCACTTTTCAACCTCCATTTGGCCTCGAATCCATCTTCGTCTTTTCCAGTTATCCCTCCCACCCAAAGAGACCCGCTTTCAAATATACCTGCTCTGAGATTCACGCTTCAATGCGATTCAACATCACAACTAAAATAATCCTGTGATTTAACGCCAATGAAGACAGAACGACAGAGGATCAAAAGACCCAGGATAAAAAAAGAGCCCGCCAGTGTTTTTTTCTAAACCTAAATTCCCACTGTATTCATTCCTACAGAGAGAGAGAGAGAGAGAGAGAGAGAGAGAGAGAGAGAGAGAGAGAGAGAGAGAGAGAGAGAGAGAGAGAGAGAGAGAGAGAGAGAGAGAGAGAGAGAGAGAGATCTACATAGCACTGGAGATAATAAGGCCTCTCTGTGATGAAAAAGAACATGTTGAAGCACTCTGTTTAACTCCATCTCATCAGGCTGACATACACACACCCCTCATGCAACTGCCCACTCGTGGCTCAGAGAAATGTTGGAGCCACTGTGTTATTTTTCACTGGATGTGTCTCAGCTATCTTTGCAGGACATGACATTTTGTGGCATTGATGTCTGCCACAGTCAAGTGCAGCCTGCTCTACAGTGTACAGATAAACCAGAATGGATAGTGATACACACAAGCAAACACATTTCAAACAAAAGCACTGAGGCCTGAAACATATTCTACATTCAACAAGATTTACTTCAGGATGGATATTTTATATGAAAAATTAAGTGAAAAATGTCCTTAGAGTCAAACACATACATACATACATACCATACATACATAAATCAGACGTGTGCCATCTATAAGCTGTGAACGTTCTGCATACGCAAGCCATTTGAGAGAATGAGTTGGTGGACTGAAAGATGGACACTTTAATGAATTAACACTGTACATTCCTTGTCATTTGAGGTGTAAAATAAAGCTTATATAATAACATTTTATGGCTGAGCCTAACAAGAACCAGTTCGGGAATCAAAGTCTTTGTAAGAATTAAATATCAGGAAAATGTTTGAACTATCTTGGTGATTTATTGGTGTGGCTAGAAAGCTCTAATTAAGAGCTAAATTTAAGAATTAATTTGAAACGACAGCGCTTAACTTGGTTATATCATTCTCCATGTCTGTTTGGTGCGGCTGTGCATTATCACACTTCAAGCAGTGTTTTTCACGATATGCTGGGAAATTCATCGGATGGCAGCTCCTTTCTCACACAGATCTGATCCACTGATTCATAATGAGAAGCAGGACTGTTCACACTCTGGACACGTATGTTTCTGGATATGTCTAACATAAACGGCAACACTTCTGTCATCTCTCAGTGATATTTTATCTCATTCACTCACACATGCTCCTGTCATCATCATCATCATCATCATCTTAAAATCTATAAATATGCACAGCATTTTTTTTTCACATTTCATAGTTACTCTGCTTACGATACATTAATATAAAGACTGTGATTAATGTATGTTAATGTGATCTTGAAAATTAATCATGTCTTGAAGCATATACATTTCAAGCATGTGTTAAACTCACGACAATATTATGTAACTAATCCTGAAAGAAAGGTAAAATCAAGACATCATGTATATACATATATATATATATATATATATATACACACATACATACATACACACATACATACATACATACATACATACATACATACAGTGCCTTGCGAAAGTATTCATACCCCTTAATTTTTTTCACGTCATGTTGCTGTCTAATGTTGAACTTCTTTAAATTACCTTTTTTCACATCAATCTATACTCCATACACCATGACAAAGCAAAAAACCATTTGTGAGAACTTTGCTAATTTATTAAAAAGGAAAACCTGAAATAAGCACATTGCAAAAGTATCTGTACCCCTTCCCCTGTACTTAATTGAAGCACCTTTACAGCCTCACGTCTTTAGGGGTATGATGCGACAAGCTTTGCACATATGGATTTGGCAATTGCTATTCTTCTCCTCAGATGAGAAGGTTTAATTTATACATAATGCTTGGAACTGAGGTTCATCAGACTAGAGAATCTTGTCCTTTAGGTGCTTTTTTTGTGCAAATTCCAAGGTTATCATGTGCCTTCACTAAGGAGAGGCTTAAGCCTGGCCACTCTGCCATAAAGCCCTGATAAGTGGAGTGTTGCAGTGACGTTTATCCTTCTGTAAGTTTCTCCCATCTCCATATATGATGATGCTCAACTGGAGTGACCATCAGCTTTGTGCTCACCACTCTAACCAAGGCCCATTCGCCATTGACTGCTCAGCAGGCCAGCTCTAGGAAGAAAGGACTTCTTCCATTAAGGATTATGGAGGCTGCATGCTTCTGTAAACCTTAAATTCAGTAGAATTTTTTTTGTAGTCTTGCTCAGTGACACAATCCTGTCTCTGAGCTCTACAGCCAGTTCTTTTGAACTCATGGATTGTTTTTTGCTCTGCTAGGCCTTTTATTAAGAGGTGTGTCCCTTTCTAAATCATACCCATTAAATTGAATTTGCCACAGGTTAACTCCACTAAAAGTGTTGTAACATCTACAAGTGAAATTGGAATGATCCTGAGCTAAATTCCCAGAAAAGGGTATAAATACTTATGCAATGTAATTATTTAAGTTTTTTTTTTATTTTTAGTAAATTTGAAAAGTCACAAATCTGTTTTTTTCTTTGTCATTATGGTGTATGAAGTGTTGATTGATGTGGAAAAAAATGTAATTTAAAGTAGTTTAACAAAAGGCAACAACAACAAAATGTTAAAAAAATAGATTTCTATAATATTTATATGAGATGTTGTTATTTTTCCTATTTTTACATTTATAGATCCACAAGTTCCCTGAATATTTACAGTAGCTGCAGTGTGAGCTGAAGTACGGTCTGTGATGTCATCACCAAAAAGTACAGGAATGTTATCTCGTTCCTAGCTAAAACTAGTGTAATTATTATTCTAGCCTAACTATGCATGATTATACAGTTTATCCAATCAGAAAAGATCCGGGGTTTTTTTAGTCAAAACCCACCAGTGTATAACCACAGCTTGAACACAAATGCCTCTAGCTATGCATGTTTGATTTCACACATCGCTGCATTCTAAAATGTGTCAGAATGTAATTCACCATGCATCATATATGCATAAATACGTTTAGCATTCTCAGTATTGCTGAAAGATATTCTATAATGGGCATTAATGTAAATAGTTATCTTGTAATGTCTAATTCATGTCTTTTCAACTACACTGTCATGACAGAAGAACTCTGAAGACAATCTTGTGAAGCAGGATAGTTAGTTTGTATAAGCACATTCAGTGTAATAACACGATATTTGAAGGTCTATCAGGTTCGTTTTCGCTACAGTAGTGCAAGATCGCACATTAACTATGTAAAACAGCATCACCCATATGCAATTCAGTGTCTATTCTCATGTTTCAGGCCTGAGGAATAATGTCTTACATAACAAGGTAAATGAAAAGACTAATATTGTCTTCTCCGAAGACTTTTGCATTCTACATTTCCATGTCATAGTACTGTGGATCCTCTATTGATCAGAACAAAAAGACTAATCCTAGCAATGCTGCCATTAAAATGAAGCAATAGTAAGAGAGAAGATAAATAGAAAATGGCCACTACAACTAGATAAGGAAATTCTAAGCCAAATCCTCTTCTGGAATTTTCAGCAAATCCCATATGATATACTTTCATAAATTCTCTAGAGCTCTAGAATTGCATAGAATCTGGGGATATGAAGTCAAGCTCTGGTGCTTTAGAGAGATGATGTGCTATACCGTTAAGCTGGAGAACATCACTTCCTCCCGCAAAACCCAGAGAGGCATCGCTGGGCTGGACCACATGAGAGAGGGATGGAGGAAGACACAAAGAACTCTGGGAACTCGACACACGGCCACCTGTTGGAAAGAAGAATTCAAGAAATTGAATTTACCTCATTCCAAATCAGTTTTGTTTGGTTAAATTAAATTCATGTCAACGTAAACAAATAACTTTTCAGAATATGGTTTTGATGCCTATGATTTTCTTAGTTCCTAACATTCTGGGTGATTACATGATCTAGATTACTGATAATTCAGAGATGCAGCCATTATTTTTGAAAACAACTACTTTTACAATGTGATATTACTCAGAAATGATTAACTGTATGTTCTTCAAACAAATATATTGAATACTTATTTACTGTATAAATTTTAAATATGTCCTTAGACAATAAATCATTATTCCATGCAGAGGTTAAAAATATACCCCTTTTAAAATGTAATCAATTTTATATACAAATTTAATCCATTTTATATATAAATCTGTATTTTATGAAGACTGACTTTGAGGAGCTAGATTTACCATTAGAGAAGTGTTTATTCTGCTTGTAACTGGGCTGATTTAGCTGATTTGAACACAGAATGTGTTACATTCTCACAGAGAGACTGGCACTGCTGTCATTCGGTTGCATTGATGACGACCGACACAATGCGACAAAGGAAGACGCATTGATTGGTGCTTTGCAATGAGAAACGTTCTGTGGTCAAAGAGGACAGGAAGGAATGTTAAACAGGGAGAAATGGTAGGATAGGCGGAGGAGTGAAAAAGAAAAAAACAAAAACAATACTTATGCAGACCAACTAAAAACGTGGTTTAGGTGCATTCTCCTTGGCCAATGACCCTTTTCTTCCTGGTTCTCTATCTCTCAACTGTGATTGCTGTGCACTGAGAGGCAGTGAATTGTCTAAACTGCAGTATAAGTGCTTTGCTCCCATGGGTTTCACAACAAGCATCAACCGTCCCAAACATTCAATGGGCTTTACCTGTGATTACTGACAGGTGAGAGCTGTAATTACAAGTCTGACACAGAACAGGGTGATTGAAGGTGGGAGTGGGTGCGTGTTTCAGGGCACCGCCTGTGATTGATTGAAACTTCAATGAAAACAGTAATAGATGGATACATAAGTCAGACATCTACACATTAAGCACACACTTCTTTTGCCAATAAGAAAACAAACAGAGACAAATGTTTCCATTCAGCATTTAAAGAAGAGTATTTAATTTAAGAGCATGATGGTGTTTTGAGATGGTGATTGAGCGGGTGTGTGTTACACCTAAGAACACTGCATTTGAGCCCAGGCAGAGATAAGTGATTATTTATCATCACAAAAACCATTGAAATTAACTTCAGACTGTTATGTGTGATCTTATAATAACATTATGTAAATAATTGTTTTATGGCATGTCAGAATTGCATGCATAGAACAGGGTAAAATAATAAAAGAAAATAAAAATGTATACCTATAAATTAAAACAAAATATATAAAATATTATATATATAACCTACCTGATGCTGCTACTATATTTGGACGTTCAAACTGTTGTTGTTATTATTATTTTTAAGTAGAATGGAATACCAGAAGCACCTGAACAGCCAACTGTTATTGTTCTTAGAAAGCTGGCAAAAAATTAGCACAATGAGACATTTATTCAATTCAAGTCGAAATAAATTAGAATTTTAATAAATGAGACTATAATACAGGTCCTTCTCAAAAAATTAGCATATTGTGATAAAGTTCATTATTTTCCGTAATATAATGATAAAAATTAAACTTTCATATGTTTTAGATTCATTGCACACTAACTGAAATATTTCAGGTGTTTATTTGTTATTTATTTGTTATTTATTGTTTTAATACTGATGATTTTGGCATACAGCTCATGAAAACCCAAAATTCCTGTCTCAAAAAATTAGCATATCATGAAAAGGTTCTCTAAACGAGCTATTAACCTAATCATCTGAATCAACTAATTAACTCTAAACACCTGCAAAAGATTCCTGAGACTTTTAAAAACTCCCAGCATGTTTCATTACTCAAAACCGCAATCACGGGTAAGACTGCCGACCTGACTGCTGTCCAGAAGGCCATCATTGACACCCTCAAGCAAGAGGGTAAAACACAGAAAGAAATTTCTGAACAAATAGGCTGTTCCCAGAGTGCTGTATCAAGGCACCTCAGTGGGAAGTTTGTGAGAAGGAAAAAGTGAGGCAAAAAACGCTGCACAACGAGAAGAGGTGACCGGACTCTGAGGAAGATTGTGAAGAAGGACCGATTCCAGACCTTGGGGGAACTACGGAAGCAGTGGACTGAGTCTGGAGTAGAAACATTCAGAGCCACCGTGCACAGACGTGTGCAGGAAATGGGCTACAGGTGCCGCATTCCCCAGATCAAGCCACTTTGAACCAGAAACAGCGGCAGAAGCGCCTGACCTGGGCTACAGAGAAGCAGCACTGGACTGTTGCTTAGTGGTTGCATGTCATTCGGAAATCAAGGTGCCAGAGTCTGGAGGAAGACTGGGGAGGAGGAGATGCCAAAATGCCTGAAGTCCAGTGTCAAGTACCCACAGTCAGTGATGGTCTGGGGTGCCATGTCAGCTGCTGGTGTTGGTCCACTGTGTTTTATCAAGGGCAGGGTCAATGCAGCTAGCTATCAGGAGATTTTGGAGCACTTCATGCTTCCATCTGCTGAAAAGCTTTATGGAGATGACGATTTCATTTTTCAGCACGACCTGGCACCTGCTCACAGTGCCAAAACCACTGGTAAATGGTTTACTGACCATGGTATTACTGTGCTCAATTGGCCTGCCAACTCTCCTGACCTGAACCCCATAGAGAATCTGTGGGATATTGTGAAGACAAAGTTGAGAGACGCAAGACCCAACACTCTGGATGAGCTTAAGGCCGCTATCGAAGCATCCTGGGCCTCCATAACACCTCAGCAGTGCCACAGGCTGATTCCCTCCATGCCACGCTGCATTGAAGCAGTCATTTCTGCAAAAGGATTCCCGACCAAGTATTGAGTGCATAACTGAACAGAATTATTTGAAGGTTGACTTTTTTTTGTATTAAAAACACTTTTATTGGTCGGATGAAATATGCAAAGTTCTTGAGACAGGAATTTTGGGTTTTCATGAGCTGTATGACAAAATCATCAGTATTAAAACAATAAAAGACCTGAAATATTTCAGTTAGTGTGCAATGAATCTAAAATATATGAAAGTTTAATTTTTATCATTACATTATGGAAAATAATTAACTTTATCACAATATGCTAATTTTTTTAGAAGGACCTGTATATATATATAGTCCTGCCCAGATAAGATTGGATTTCTTAGTGGAGGCCCAAGTTAGTAGAAAAACAGTAGAAAACGTGCTCTAAATTTTAACATTAACACTAACCTTTATGACACAACTATATTTAAATAGTGTTATATTTATTACACTATTTAAATAAATAACATTCACTAATGAATAAAACATAAAAATAAATCCTTTAAAGTAGAGAGTCCAGACTACACCTTCTGACCTGTGGAACCTCTCACACGCCATGTACATATTGCTAGATATTTAACAGTGACAGTCAAGTGAAAATTTGAATTTACCATGAACGTATGCATAAATTGGTATATTGATGTGATCTATACACATCATCACGCAAACAAACACAGTCTACTTAAATAAATGACACATAATGATATGGTTTCATGTCTTAACTGAACACAATGTGTAAACATTCACAGTGGAGGGTGGGAAAAGGGTGAATCTGTAGGCTAATGAATTCTCTAAAGGGTAATTGGAGTCAGAAGTCAGTTAACCTTGAGTCTGAACAATAAGATGAGATAGAGCTGCCCTACAAAAAACACACAAAGTTTGCTATTCACAAGCAGCATTGAGCGTAAACTATGCCTGCCTAAGACTAAGCATAAAGTTAAAGAAAGGGTTATAAAAGTATCTTTAAAAGCTATGAAGTTCATCAATATACAGTTAGAGAAACTATCAACAAATGGAAAAGGTCAGCACTGTTGCTACTCTCCATAAGAGTGGGTGTCTGGCAAAGATACAGTGATGTTAAGAAGAGTCCAAAAATATCTGTTAAAGTCTATAGAAATCAATGGAACATCTCTGTTGACGTGTCTACGGCATCTAAAATGCTATACAAGAATGAGATGAAATGAAGATGATTTATTGCTTAAACAGATTGGTTTTGTCTATTGGTTTGTTTAGTTAATGATCAGATCAAGTATTATGGCCAATTTTTGCAAAAGAATACATAGTAATTCTCACAAATCCCTCACATACTGAAGGCTACTGTTACATATCAAAACACTGCATTAAATCACATCAACATTAGCTGAACAAATTAAGGGTTTGCTGGATTGTTCTAAGAGAAAACAGCATTAATATTAAAGAGAGATGATTTCAAAGAATTTACATCTTAAGAAATGTAGTCTCTAGAAGTTTGCTCCAACAGAGTAGATTTCTCAAGTTCATAAACTCGCGCAAACTTTTCAAAGAGTTCAGAAAAACCTTTCATGCATATATACTGTACATAAACAACCCAGAACAATTTTGTACAATATTGTGATCCAAAGTGAGCCCTACAGCTCTACAAATCCATAAGAGGACTGTTGAGCGTCCAAAACTTTAGCAAGTTTAATCCTTCAAAACATCTGAAATATCATTCAGTTCTTCCTCAGTGAATCGGATAACTTTATACCTGCTGGTTGGGCATTTTATTATCTTTAGATGCCTCCATTAGACCCCTATTTACCCTGCAGAATACATTTCTATAGCTTTGGAAATCATTCAAACATCGAGCTCTTTTATCTGTAGTGGAGCACATGATAGGATTTCCATTAGGATGCACTTTCTCTTATCTTCTAAATGTAGCTATGTTTTAGAGGAGATAGACAGAAGTCTACTTTGGTCCCTGTTGCAAATGTATACTATTGTTTTTTTGTATTTCTTACCAAGAAAGATAGGGGATAGGAGACTCGCTTGAAAAAAATTGTAGAGGAAATGCGATTTTCTTTCCTTCTTTTCCTCTCTCCTGTTCCCCATCTCTTTTTCTCTGCTGAAATCTTCGCCATGCTTATCAAACGTTTGCAGATGAGCAGCGTGGGGGCCCGAGGCAGGCGAATTATAAAATCCTAATCTTTTCTCCCCTCCATCTGGCCCTGCGTCTCTCTCTCTGCTCGGTATAAAGGCATAAAGAATCCGGAGGTGATAGAGCCTGTTGCTACTGTGAGAAGCTTTTGATAGATGCACCAAAACTCTCTGAATTCAGAGATGATGTTTAACCTGTTCAATTAAGTTATCTGTTTCTTTTATGTGGATTTGCTGTGTTCAATTATTCACTTGTCTGTTCGCATCAAGCTGAAATTAAAGAGGATTTCATTAGGAGCTTTTTCCATTGCTTTTTAACATATGACAATGCCAATCATCACGAGACCAATTACATAGAAGCTTCATTAATTCCCAACGACTTGACATGTCCTATCTGAGCAGAACATTTCGAAACAGTGTGGGATCATGAAGACATCAATCCATGTGCATAACCCAGATCGGCAGACTCACAATGTCCCACCTTATCAAAACGTCTCGGGTTATGACTATAACCCTTGTTCCCTGAGAAGGGAACAAGACACTGCGTCGTCAGAAACGACTCTTTGGGGACGCTCCCTTAGCGTGCGCCTCCGAAGTATGAATGAAACTATTCCAATCCTGATTGGTGTTGCGTCCTGACGTAACATGTGACGGCCTAACCGGAAGTATGAAAGTGACGCCGGCACACACACACATTAGCCTAGCGATGAAGCAAGACGCTCACAGGCCTCGAGGGGCGTGGCAGGACGACGCAGTGTCTCGTACCCTTCTCAGGGAACAACGGTTATAGTCATAACCCGAGACGTTCCCTTTCGAGGGAACTCGAACTGCGTCGTCAGAAACGACTCTTTGGGGAACGAATGCCCACTAGGCCATGCACCGAATAGGCCTGTCCCGGAGTGAAACTGATTCAGGCACTCAACTAGGACGAGAGCACGTGTACGCCAGGTGTACTAGGGAGGTGTAACCTGTAAAACCTAATAAAAGTGTGCTGGGTAGCCCAGCCGGCTGCCTCACAGATCTCCTGGAGGGGCACTCCCGAAAGGAGGGCCCTAGAGGAAGCCATGCCTCTAGTCGAATGAGCCCTAACAGCTAAAGGTGAAGGCAAGTCGCGCACCTTGTAAGCCGAGGTAATAGCCTGAACAATCTGATTACTAATAGTTTGCTTGGATACCGGGAGCCCCTTCTTAGGTGACCCAAAACACACTAATAATTGGTCTGACCTCCTCCAAGAAGAGGACCTCTCGAGGTACACGCTCAAAGCTCTGACGGGGCAGAGCAAATGAAGCTTCTCTTCTTCTGCCGACACATGAGGTGGAGGATGGAACGCCTGAAGGACCGTGGACCGAGCCGCATTCGTAGGAGCCTTAGGCACTTAGCCTGGACTCGGGTGCAAAAAGGCCTTTACTCTGCCAGGGGCAAACTCCAAGCAAGCTGGTGTTACTGCCAGGGCTTGGAGATCTCCCACCCTCTTAAGAGAGGTAATAGCTAAGAGAAATACCATTTTTAGCGTAAGATCCCTAGGCGAAGCCGACTGCAGAGGTTCGAAGGGGGCCAGGGATAACCCTTCAAGAACCACCGCCAGGAACCCTGGACCTGGTTGTCGGTCTCATCCTCCAAGTACCACGGAGAAAACGTTTGACCAACTGGTGCCTCCCCAGAGGCCCATCACTTAACGGTGCGTGGAAAGCTGCAATAGCAGCCACGTACACTTTAAGCGTGGAAGGGGAGAGACCCGCAGAGAAACGATCTTGGAGAAACTCCAGAACTGAAGCCACCGGGCAGTTTACTGGATCTAACTCCTGCTCTCTACACCAAGTGACAAACACATTCCACTTGAGGCCATATAATCTCCTAGTAGACCGAGCCCTATAGCTAAGTATGGTTTCAACCACCCCCGCTGATAGACCAGCATTTAGGTACTGAACCCCCTCAGAGGCCAGACCCACAATTTCCACAGCTCCGGGTGAGGATGGAAGATTGTGCCCTCCGCCTGAGACAACAGATCCCTCCTCAGAGGAATCTGCCATGGCGGAGCTATCAGGAGTGATATCACGTCTGAAAACCACACTCGGGTCGGCCACATTGGGGCAACCAGAAGTAGACTGATGCCCTCTTGACGGACCCTCTCCAGGACTCTCGGAAGCAGAGCGATCGGGGGAAATGCGTATGGGCGAAGCCTCGGCCAGGCATGTACCATGGCATCCAACCCCAGTGGGGCTGGATGTGAAAGGGAGAACCAAAGTGGGCAGTGGGACGTCTCTCGAGACGCAAATAGATCCACTTCCATTGGTCCAAACCTCTCCCATATCAACTTCACCACATCTGGATGAAGTCTCCATTCCCCAGGCCTCAGCCCCTGCCTCGACAGGATGTCTGCTCCCTGATTCTGAACCCCCGGAATATACATTGCTCTGATAGACAGTATTTTCCCCTGGGACCAAAGAATAATCTGATGCGCCAATCTGCACAGAGGGCGCGATCTGAGTCCCCCTTGACGGTTCAGATAAGCTACCACTGATGTATTGTCTGATCGTACTAAGACATGGTAGCCCTTGATGTCTGGAAGGAAGCTCCTCAAAGCCCTGAACACAGCCATCATCTCTAGACAGTTTATGTGCCAAGAATGATGATGGTCCTGCCACAGACCTGTGGCAAAGCGGCCGTCCATGACCGCGCCCCAGCCAGTGAGGGAGGCATCTGTCGAAACGGCTTTCCGGCGACATGACGCTCCCAACGCTGGCCCTTGGGACAGGAACCAAGGTTTCTTCCATATTTGTAGAGAACGAAGGCATCTGCGCGTTACTCTGATCATACGAAACGGATTCCCCTTGGGAAAAAACCCCTTGGCTTTTAGCCACCACTGAAGGGGCCTCATATGTAGAAGGCCCAAAGGTATAATGTTGGATGCCGCTGCCATGAGGCCCAGCATTCTTTGAAACTGCTTCACAGTGATGGCCTGACCTAGCTTTACTCCTGAAACCATATTTAGGATGGATTGGACACGTGCGGGAGACATGTGCGACCGCATCGTAACCGAATTCCATACCACACCCAGAAACGTTGTTTTCTGAGCTGGTTCCAACACACTCTTTTTCGTGTTGAGTCTCAACCCCAACTTCTGAATGTGGCCAAGGACGACATCTCGATGCCGAACTGCCACTTCTCGAGACTGAGCCAATATCAGCCAGTCGTCGATTTAATTCAGTATACGGATGCCCCGGAGTCTGAGAGGAGCCAGAGCTGCATCCGTACACTTCGTGAACGTGCGGGGAGAGAGTGCTAGGCCGAACGGAAGAACCCGATATTGATATGCTTCGCCCCCGAAAGCAAACCTTAGGTACTTCCTGTGACATGGAAGGATGGAGACATGAAAATAGGCGTCTTTTAGGTCTATTGTGACAAACCAGTCCTCGGACCTGATTTGGTTCACAATGATGGGAATCGTCAGCATCTTGAACCTGAATCTCCTCAGAGACTGATTCAAGTGCCTGAAGTCCAAAATCGGCTTGAGCCCGCCATCCTTCTTTGGAACTATAAAGTATCGGCTGTAAAACCCTGACTCCCTGTCTGGTAGGGGAACACATTCTATGGCCCCTTTGACCAGTAGAGCCTGTACTTCTTGTTCCATAACCCGAGCCTGTTCTGGAACCACTGTAGTCGGTACCACCCCTGCAAACCTGGGAGGTTGGTGACCGAACTGCAGTCTGTACCCTTTTTCTATTATATTCAGGACCCATATAGAAATATTTGGAAGAAGGCGCCACCACTCCAAAAAATGTACTAAGGGAACCAGCCTCTCGAGGCTGGCCTCGGGTGTTTCCCGAGCATTGTTCTCGACCTCCTGAAGCAGCGAACTGGCAGGAAGCGGACGAAAAAGATTTTTCGACCATAGGTGGTGCTCTTTTGTAAGCTCTTGGGGCGAGCGCCACGGTGTGCGTTCGCTGGAAAATGATGCGACCCGAAGCGTCAATGACGGCGGGACCACATCTTTCTTGAAAGGGCTCCGCTGGGAAAACAACCTCGGTTGCCTCACGGCGGGGGGGACAGCCCTTAGAGGTCCTATTACTCTGGCTAGGACCTCTTTCCTGCAGCCCTCTTAGCCTGAATGACGGCCCTCAAGTCGCCCTTCTGGCCAGAGGATTTAGAATGAGAGCGCTTCCTCTGTTGCCAAGTTCCCGTAGGAGGGGCTCGAGAGGAAACACTCTCCTTTTGCTCCAAGCGATGAGAGGAGCTGGCTGACGGCTGAGGCTGGCCACTTGGACCAGCCCTCCCAGATCTAGAACGGCGGGGGAGGTACTGCTGAAAGGCTGCCGACTGTTTTTTCGCCTCCTGAAACCAGCCGACGACAGTAGATACTGCGTCACCGAACAGGCCAGAAGGCGAAATCGGAGCATCTAATAAAAAGGAACGTTCTTTATCTTTCATGCCCGACAAATTTAACCACAGATGCCTCTCCGTGGCCACCAAAGCTGACATGGAGCGGCCAATAGCACGGGCCGTCTCCCTAGTGGCACGGAGAGATAAATCTGCGGCTCTTCTTAGCTCAGCAATATCAGCAGGTGTTGGTCCCTCCCCCTCATCTAGATCTTTGAAAATATCGGCTTGGTACGCCTGCAAAATAGCCATAGAGTGCAGGGACGCACCAGCTCGACCAGCCGCCATATATGCCCTGCCCACCAATGCAGAGGTGTCCCTACACGGTTTGCTGGGCAGCGCCGGGGCTTAAAGCGAGGATGCCGCTTCTGGAGAAAGATAACTCGCTAGAGCTTCCTCCACACGCGGCATCCTGCCATACCCCGCCTCTCTCGCACCCACAACATTACTATAATCACACAATGAATTATGTGAGATGCGAGACGAGTGGGGCTTTTCCCAGGATCTAATTATCTCTTTATGGAGATCTGGGAAAAAAGGCAAGCCCCGGCGCTGAGGTTGTAATCGGTACTGCAGGAATCTCTCGTCTAATTTACTCTGACGAGATTCCTCCTGCTCATCTTGTGGCCAGCTAATATTGAGTCTGGCCACAGCACGCGTTACAACCTCCACCATTTCCTCATAAGCGGGAACATGAGCTGGCGAGTGTGACTCATGTTCCGCGCTCCCGGTGCTGAGCACATCCACTTCCTCGGAAGCAGACAGCTCAAGCACCGGGCACTCGTCATGGGCAGAAGAAGCCGAAGCGCGGGCTTCTGCACCATGCGCGAGCGTTATAGAATCCGCAGATGACGAACGAGAAAGTGCCTCGGCAGTCTCATTCTCATCTGCTAGATCCTTCTGCGATCCCCACGATTTAAACCTCCGCGCCGCCTCAACGGACGCGGGGCCTGAACCGCAAGGATCGCGAGCTTGTCCATCTTAAGAAAAAATAGCCAAGCGGGAGCGCAGCACTCTTAATGGAAGTGCTTCACAGTGCTCACAGGCGGCTCCCTCGAGAGCTGCCTGTGCGTGCTGCACTCCCAAACAATTTACTCATAACACATGCGTGTCCCCACCCGTAATAAATCTAGGACAGGAGTGCACACATCTCGTAAATTGTTCACTCGCCATACTTTCAAGGACAGACAACAATAAATAGGACAAACAGTTTCAACATAGAGCGCTTGCTGAAGAGCGATAGCTAATGTGTGTGTGTGCCGGCGTCACTTTTATACTTCCGGTTATGCCGTCGCATGTTACGTCAGGACGCAACACCAATCAGGATTGGAATAGTTTCATTCATACTTCAGAGGCGCACGCTAAGGGAGCGTCCCCAAAGAGTCGTTTCTGACGACGCAGTTCGAGTTCCCTCGAAAGGGAACTTGACTGAATGTATTCAATGGACCGATCAAGCTATTGAAAAGACATTTGCATGTACATAATAACAGCCTTTTTTCCCCCAATCCCTCTTTCCTCTGACCAATAATTGTCTTTGCTTTGACCTACTCGAACCTCTGAGGTGCTTTTGATGGATAAACATCTCTGTAAGCCTTAGAGAGTGAGTAAACCTCAATCTCTTGTTAATGGCGACCACTCATTAGGATTCAAATAAATGGACAACGCATTAATCCCAGATTGAGATATGGGATTGAGCAGCTTTTGAGCTTGCCTTGATTTGCCTGTTTTGGATGAGTTAATTGATTCCGACCACTGAGAGAAAGAGACAGAGGAAAGCTGATTGGTATCTGACTGTTGGGTAATTTTGCAAGAAACACTTGCATTTTCACTGGGCCTCTAAGAAGGAGCTTAAGCAGATAAACATGAAGATAGCCTGTGATTAGCTTTGATTTGGCTCGGAGTGGAAAAAAAACATCTCAAATGTTTAAGGTCACTAATGACAGATGCTTCTTATGCCATAGTGACGTCTAAGAGAGCTGCTTTCTTGAAATATTCAGAGGATACTGAGTAATTTCTGCACTACTAGTATCACTGAAACGTCTGAGTCTGTCTGTCCGTCCGTCCGTCCGTTCGTTCGTTCATTCATTCATTCATCCATCCAAAAACGTATTTTACTTCTACTTTCTAATATTCAAATTTTAGTTCTGGTTTGCTACCTTACTTCAAATTCAGGTATCGAATTGTAAGTAATTTTCAATTAAATTCTGAATGGCAAACAACCCTGACAAGCAGAGAAATGTTTTGATATCACCACAAACCAATATTTAAACTTTGCAGGGAAATAATCTTACAAATGGCTTTCTTATAACAGTCTCTGCATATCAAATTAGAATAGTAGAATAATAGTAGAGCTATCAAAAAATTACACATTACAGCTGGTTAGCACATTATCCTTACCAACGTTTCCAAGCCGCAAATGCAGAATTCCTTTTACGGTAGTGTAGACATTAATGGCTGGAGAGGCGCTGTGCTTGCTGTCATGGCTGCTGGCAAAGTTGGCATCCTGCAGGTACTCAGTAGTGATCACTTCTAGCTCATGGCTCACCTGGACGGCCGCACGGCCTTGACGCAGCATATGCTGCAGAAGTAAACAACAAACAGTAATATTAAAGCTGTCAATTTAATGTTTTAAATATAGTGTGATTAATTATCAAAAGAAATGTGCTAAACATTTTTAATGTTTAGAAATGTGATAAACAATAAGGCAATTATTCATAGTCCTTGAATCAATTTTATTGATCTAACCATGTAAAACAAAAAGATAAACAAAAATAACCAGCAACAAAGACATATGTTGCAGGCTACTGACAAATGCCAAGTTCTGACGAACTTGTGGTTGTGTTTGAAGCCCAAATGGACCTTTTGTTCATTCTGAAAAGGTCAGAATCCATGCTAAAGAGGAACAGTCCAATTATGTTGATGTGATTGTATCTATTTCTGGTCTTGTTTTGTTTTAACCTTTATTCAACAGCTGACATCGATGAGAGCTCTAGCCAAGAGACCTGCGGTGGCGAGATCTAACAGACGCAGGTGTCCTGAAGTATGGCATGCATATTTCATAATTTCGACATGACACTCCCATCTGAGCACACTAAATAATGAATACCGCAGAAAGGTTTCGATGTGCAGGGTGACTGTCTGTCTGAGTTAAACAGCTGTGAGAGCTCTGTTTGGCTATTAATGAGGGCAGTACTTGTACCTGTGTCAAAATTCTAAGTATGGCTTGTGGGGTTATTACCAACATGGCAAGTTGAGGACTTGCAAGGCTGTTGCCAAGCAGAGTATTTGGAGTTGTGTTGTGTTATTGTTTTGTCATGGTTTGTGTGGGGTGTGTTGGGTTATTGTAATATTTCTTTTGACGTGCAGTACAATGAGTCATTTTGTGTTTACATGCATGACCTTACGGAAAATACGTTGACAACATGTAAGGTCATGTAAATGCCTTCAATGGCATTCTGTCAGCTTATTCAGTGAGAACATGTCATACTATGTAACAGTTTTGACATCAAGATAATGTCAAAATCATGGTTTTCTTGCAAGTAACCCTGAAAATTAAAACATTTTTTTTACTCATATCTACTGTAGGGTGTCAGGGTTCAAAATCAACATTTGCAAAACATAAAATTTGAGTAAAATTTCACTCACAGACATATTCAATGTAAAATGCAGTTTCATGGCTGCTTAACATTTTTATGGCTGGAACTTAATTCTAATGGGGTAAAAGATCACTTTGGACCCTAATAGGTAATTTTACCTTCAGCTCCACAGCAGCTGAGCCAATCAGCATTAAGGATTCACTGTCCCAGACATCGATCTGCAGGGAGTGGAGCGCCAGGTATCGCAGGAACCACCCTCGCTCACCTGGCTTGAGGAACTGCGGGTCAACTCGGTACTGCAGCTGCAGACCAGGAAAACCTGAGTATGAGGAAAATAAAAGTACAAGAAGAAAGAACCATACTTATATTGGTTTAGCCACCAAGCAAAATGTGTGGGAAATTTACATAAACATTTCTGAGATACAATCCTCTTGCATGCACCACATCCTGCCAGTCATGAATATGAAACACTGGCAGTGCCGCAGGTGCTGATGTTTTCTATATGTTCCCACACATTTCCCCGTGTCTAAAGTGATGACAGTAATCAGTTCTGAAAGTGCTTGGGTAACATTGCAGTTACATTTATGTTTTTATGCAAAGTTGGAGAAGATCCTGGACTTCATGTGAAGCAAATATTGCCTGCTAGTGTAGACCTGAGCAGTGATTTAAAGTCAGGAAAAACAAGTGTAAAGGAGTGTAAGGAAGCATTATTGATGTTCTCGAAGGGATGTATGGTAGATGCTGGTAGGCCAGAGAGGAAGGAACATGTGTAAAGAAGTAAAGAAGTGCAAGGCTGCATTTTGATGTATGGTGGAGATGTTGGCAGACTAGCAAAAAGATGAAGTGCAGTAGTTTAACCATGAAATGTCTGTAGTCTGGATGAGGACAAAGAAAACAAAAATATTAAGTAGAAACTTTGGCCACAGCAAGGACGCATTAAATAGATCAAATGTGACAGGAAAGCCATTTATAATTTTATAAAAGATTTCTATTTCAAGTAAATGGAGTTATTTGTATTTGTTTGTTCATCAAAGAATCCTGAAAAATATGAAAAGATGAAAAATCCACAATCCACAAAAATATTAAGCAGTTCAATATTTGAATCAATTGGTACTTAAGAAACCTTTCTTTTTTTATTACTTGAAAGTGGTTGTGTTATCAATTGAATGCATCCTTGAAGTGTATACATACAGCCTAGTGTAAAAGGAAAGTGGTAAAGGTCCAAGCACCAATCCCTGTGGGACCCCATTTGAGCAAGGCGTGTAAGCCTTTCCAGTTGATTTGGTCCCTACTGTTATCCAGGTAGGATATAAACCAGAAAAGTACTGACCTAGAAATGACCATTCCCTACCATCTTAGAGATCAATAATTTGTTGTTTGCAGCATCAAATGCTGCCAAAATATACAGAACAAACAGTATGGAGTTAAGCAAGGACATTCTGGTGACGTGTTTATGGGAACAACAACAGTTTGAGTAGACTGACTGGATTTGAAGCCTGATGCATGGGGTCAAGCAGGTTGAGCACAGTCAAAATTGAACACGAATAAACACAACAAACCCTGGATGCATTTTCATTCGTGGCAAAGCAAAACAAGCAAATGCAACACTAATGCTTAATGAAGTCAAAATGTTAAACTGGATGTTGCTTTTACATTGTGCTTCTTCAGGCAGAGAGCCAAAAATATTATTTCTTCATTGAAGAGAAGTGTAATGCTCAGCTGAGAATCGGGGATGAGAAGATGTAATGCAACAACAAGTAATTATACAATAACAGCATCATAGCCCACAGGATACAGATGTTCCCTCCACAGACATCAAAAGGCCTTCCGCACCATATCATCATCATTCAGCCTGTAATCTTTATGGCACTGTATGGCTCATTGTCTTGTATAGTTGGGCCAGAGGTGGGTCTAAGGGCTGAGTTCTGTGCACTGTGGCATATTGCTTTAAGGCCTTATAGCAGGGGTCTTCAATAGGGGGTCTGCAACCCCTGGAGTGCCAGACAATTATCATTTTTACTCTATTACTTTACTCATTTTTGTGGAAAAAAAGAAAGATAAAGGGCAAGTAAATGTTTCATTGTTTGTCCCCCATTAAAATGAATGAATTGAGGTAGCAAAAAGGATAGAGAACTGCAATGAGGATAGATGGAGACGGAAGGACGGACCAAGTCAGACAGACAGACGGATGGATAGAATGCCATTATAGGCCAGGCTTAAAATGCAGCACTTAGTTGTATACAATGTGTAACAGGGGGTCCCTGCTAAAGGTTTGCGCACTCACGCTAGATGTATTTTTTATGTATGATATTACGTCTCTTCTGAAATAAAAAGGCTTTCTTCTGCTCTCTTCCTCCACCACCCTATCTATCTTACTCTTCAACCTTTGTTTTATCTTTATCGTCTATTCCTTCGTACTTCTCAGGTGTACGCTGCAGGCAAATGAGAGGTTCCCTACTTATCATGAGAAAGACACATCCTTATGTCATGCATATATGTTCCACCTCATCGGATACTTTATCAAGGCAATCAGTAAAGACCATTTTATACAAATAGCAACAAGTGGTAAAATTGCTGCACAGATTTTCCCTCGGATTGGGACATTATTTTTCCAGTCAAGGAGATGCTCTCAACACAAATAAATCAATGCATTGAGTTTTAGCCAAGATTTTCATGGTATAACATGATAGCAAAAAGCCCACTCTGGCTATGGGAAAAGTGCACTTGAGGTGCTCTTAGCTCAACATTTTAAGGTGCTTTAAATTATCGGCCTTTACCAGTCTGTGAGAAACTATTGATAAAAATAACTCACATCAGGGGCAGGTAATAAGTATTTTTGGCAGCCATACGAACCGACAGAGCCGAAACTGTTTTCTCAGCACTACCAAGTTCATCACAAAGTCACGCCGTTTCTACACTTCTCCTCAGCAGGCGGCTGTGTATGAAGACTCCTTATATAAGTAATTACTGGACTTTGGCCAAAAGCTGTAAAACTATAATTGTTCATTTTTTAGAGCTTTATTCACTAAAACACTGCATGTGTTGCAGTTAAAAAACGCTATAAATGTTTACAGACATTGATCAAATTCATTAGAGTAAAAAGGTGGTGCTTGCAATTTTGATGAGTGCAGTAAATATCCCTTTGTTTTCAGATGATTAGCAAAGATTATTTTAAAACAAAAGACAAGTGAAATAAAAAGTGTTGAGCAGAATCATAAAGCATTTGTAGGAGGATAGAAATCATACCAGAGTTAAGTGTGCCATCCTTGTTGATAAGGGAGAGGACACAGGGGAAATGAGGATTGGATTTGAGCTTGCTGTTCCTCTCCGGCTCAAGCAGCTTCAAACGCTCTGTGGTGACAGGGGGCAAGCGGTAAAGCTGGAAAGTGAAATGGACAGAGCTGGGCCAGTCTGATCTCACACCAGTTTGAGGGACCCTATGAAGAGACAGAAAACTGATTGGCATTGGGGAATGTGGCATTATTGAAAAGCAATGATGACACACATTGAGATACGATTGGATCAGTAAGGACATTGTAAATGACTTGAAAGAAATATTATGTGTGGAGTCGGTTTAAGTACCCCATTATTGGGAGTCACTTGGTGGCACTTTGTTATGAAGAATCAATCTGAGTGACTCCACAATGATGAACAAGTCTCAGTGACTGGATGATAAAGAGCCAGTCTGAGTGACTCCTTCATAAAGAACCACTATCAGCGATGCAATGATGGAGAGTCAGGTCAAGGCACACTATGATGAAGAATCTGTCTGTCAGTCACAGCATGACAAACTCCTTTCAACCAGATCAATAGTAACCGATTTAAAGTTATTTTTCAAATGGCTAGAGGTTATATGACGATGAATCAAAATAAAAGATAAGTGTACTGTGAAAGCATACTGTAACTTGCAAAACTAAAAACTCCCTCTCACTCATTAAAATTCGCTGTAAAAATTTGCTATTTTATACTTCTGTCATCAGTCAGATGAATGTACTCGAACACAAAATAAAATAAAAATTACTTTTTATGGTAGAACAAAACTAAATGTGGACCTCAATGGAATAAATGAAAAGATAATATGGCAATAAAATAAAAATAAAAGTGGATCTCAATGGGGGAAAAAGTTATAACTCTAAACCTAACATGCAATCACCACTCTACACTAACACATTCTAACACTGCCATTAATACATTTAATGGTGAACACCTGTCTGACTGAAACCGCTCACTTAATTAAATTCAATAAAACAGTATCCAGTATCCTAAGACTTGAGCTTGAAATAATAGTGCTTGAAGGTCTCTTGAAGTCAGAAAAAGAGCAGGTAAATCATAAAACAAAACTTCCCATTTCATCATTTCCTGAAAGCAAGATCAATAACTTTCTAGCAAATTCATTGCACTGTGGCTCTTTCACTGAAGAGAAAAATCATTATTCATTTTGTTTTGTTTTTTTGTTTAGTAAGGCAGGACTTTTGGGGAGAAACAACTTCTTTAAAACCATGATATTTTAAATCAATTTAATTAGCCAGTAAAGGTCCACTGCTTTTTATGTAAGCAATAATCATCCGTCACTGAACCTGAGAGAACACTAGGAGCTCAGGAGCGATGGGTTCACACATTCAAACCTGAAAGTCTAAAAACCAACTTCATGCTCTTACACGAGCAAGAGGATAAACAAAATATATAAATAATTAAATGAAAGGATATAAATGAATTAATCAAAGTCCTAGGTGACATTTGAGAGCTGACAGGGCAATGTGAAGAGTGCGTCTCCATCCTCAGCAGAATGAATTAAAATGGAGGGACAGATTAGGGAGGGATGATTGCTTTCTTTTCTCTTTGTGAGGAAGATTAGCAATCAATCACTCAGAATTAGATAAGGATAGAAACTATTTAGAGTGCGGACAATTGGCAGGCCTACTGAGAGCGATCACATCACAATTCTAGAGTTTAAGTGCTATTCACTCAAAATGTCAGTTCTGACCTCAGAGCCAATCAAAGGACTTGATTTCTTCAATTAAAAGAATAGGCCTTACAGCTATGCAAGGATTTCACATCAATATTCATCTGGTAAACAAAGGGATGGAGAGCTCCGCATGACGAGTGGGAAAACTGAGATTTCTAAAAGACACACAAATGCACAATAACTACGTATTTTAGAAGGGAGATTAATTTAGCAGATAAACAACACAGTTTTCTTTCTTTACAAAAGAGAAAATGTTTTCAGGTATTTCCATCTTCCTTTAAAAGCCAATAGGTCAAATAAGTTTCCGACAGCGTTCCAGTCAGGACAATTTTAAAATCTATTGACCTATCAAAGTGACAATGTTCTGTTTATTATAAGCACAAGCTGCAGTTATTACATCTGCCGCTTTAAAGGGGTTATGACATAACATCAAAGTTCCCTTGATCTATGTACCATTTAAACATCCTGCAAGTTTCGTAACCTAAAACATCCTCCCCATTATAAACAAATCATTTATTCAACCAACCTCCAAATTCAGCGTGTTTGGGTATTTTGATATCTGTGATGTCACACGAGCAAATACATTTGCATACGATTGCTTCTAGAGCAAAATATCAACAAATAGTTTTACATTATCACACCACAGGCCCCACTCACTTGTGTTAAGCCGCTTAATGGCTGATAATTGTCTACTCCAGACACGACTGTCACATTAAAAGCAAAGAGAACCCATTATAATCACTGACGCTGTCTAAACTGGATGCCCGTTCGATTTCTGACATACTCCACGTGCTTGTGTCGGCTGACAACAGGACAAATGGAAGAGTAAAAGAACGTTTGCCTCGATGTGTCCTGTTTAAACAGCTCGCATGCATCTCTGTACAGACATCAGAAGGTCAGGATTCATTTTTAATGGCGTCCCGGATCGTGTTGGGATGATTGTATGTTTTGTTCGGAGCATTTGGTTTTATAAACAAGACTTTGCAAAGAAACTTTTGTAGAAAAATAAACCAGCCAACTGCATTGGATTGGATGCAACTGAAATGCCAACTGCAAGTAAAAAAAATTATAATGCTTTGTCTGTAAATTACAGTTTTATTTGGTTATTGTTTTAAAAATACGTACTCACATGCAATAGCAAGAGGGTGTTGCTAGCTTTTCCATGCAATGACATTAGCCAATCATAACAGTGGCTGTTTAATAAAAAGCCTCAAAGGAACCATCCCTTAAAAGCAGATCATTTCAAACATAATTTTCCTCATATATGCTTTTTGTGCAAAAAAAACTTTACAAACATTGTAAGAGAACCTCAAGGAAAAAGTATAGGGCAGTACGATTTAAAAAAAAATTATATATTGTGATAGATTAAATGGTAGCCTCTTGCAATTTACTTATAGCATTAAGCCATGTAACTATTTCAATTCTATTTTTCAATTAATTGTACAGCCCTATTTATTTATTTTATTTTACAATTTTTTAAGATGTAATTCATTGTTAGCGCTTTTAATCAACTCACAAACCTTTTGTTTGGGAACCCTATGATAAATGTATACATAAAAAAAGATTTAAGATTCTTTTTTTTTGTTGCAATTAATCATATTTCTTTGTATTAAATGTATACCCCTAAAACCCTAATAATAAATTAATAAATGGATCTCAAGGCTCTAAAAGGCTGAAAAGAACTACATCACCTTTAGAAAAATACAACAACCTGACAGTGAGAAGGATGCAGAGAAAATACAAGAGAAAGAGAGGGAGAGTGTGCTTTAAATCTATCAATGCCTGATTTGAGAACAGAGAGGTGCCCGAATCTGTCACAGGCACACTTGACAAGTGCCGTTTCTTATGTGGACAAGTTAGCATCAATACTTGTGTGATATATGGACATTGGCTGATTGGGGGCAGAGAGAAGTTAGCCAGAGATGCTTGGCCCTGAACCAGCACTTGAAGAGCTGCATTACTATTGAAATAAAGGACCTGACATCTCCTGTTTGATAGCTAGTGTTTCAGCACTGCTCGTAAAGGATGTAGACTAGAACATACTGCTCCATAACAGACCTGCCAGTGAATCTTTCTAAGCAGATTAAGTCATATTGTAATGCATTACTAAAATGACTATATTATATTACAACATAATACCATTATACAGTTTTATTACATTTTCAATACAACTTTTGGCTTTTTTTCCCCAAACATTGTTTTGAATACTTTTTCCTGGAATAAACAAATTAACCAACTGAAATAAAAAAAATAAAAAAAAATGTAATAGAGTACTTAAATAAATAACATTATTCCAGACAGATTCACATTAATTTCCAATATGTCTGTTTTTTGCAGGACAAGTCTACAGGTCGATTCACTCTGCAAAGACAAACACCAAGAAACAAGTTGGCAGTTGGACTAAAAATTTGATGAAAAATAACTGTCATGTTCACACTACCCCAACAGACACCAACAAACACTGATTGAACATCTTCAGTTGGGTGAAAACAAACACTGACCAATGCTAACAGACGCCAAAAGGGGTATCGACAAATGTGTTTGTTGGTGTTTGTCTGTGCGGTGTGAATTGGCCTTACAATTTAAAAAGATTGCATGCACTGAGGTAAACTGTGTCAATAGTTTCAACACGCAGCCAGTATATTAGTGAACCATTTAAAAAAAAAAAAAAAAAGATATTAACATCACAGATATTAATGCACACAGATAAAAGAATACAGCAGTACAAAAAAAGAAGAGTTCAACAACAAAACAGTGCAGATAAGATGTCCTGACATCAAACGTACCTGGTAAAGGCCAGGAACTGCAGGATGAGAGTGTTGACCTGAAGATGATCTGCTTCTTCTCTCTGGAGGTCAAAGTTGACAGGCTCAGAAGGATCCAAAACCTCAGCCACCTGGTTCTGATGGTCCAGGATCTGAGGAAAACCAGAGGAGAAGAGCTGGGCCAAAGATCTCCGGGAGGTCGATCTGGAAGAGCTGAGATAGAGAAATTGCATTTGCATGGCTAAAAATTGGCTGTCAGTAGAATATACAGTATACATGTGACATTTCTAATGATATGTTAAGCATTACATAATGTAGTAATGTAGCTTTTTCCAGTACATTTAATTACCTAAGAATTTCATTTACTTACTGAACACCTGCCTTACTGAGCCTTTTTCAGTTCTTTGTGCTTCATTGATCTTCAGTCACAATACTGTACCTGCACACACACCTGAAGCTGCCAAGTGCTGTCAAAACAACATGTGGCAGGCAGCCTACTGTGCGTTATCAGGTACATTCTGTATCTCTTCACAATATATCACATGTACAATGTTGTAAAAACCTCTTTTATCCACAGCATGATCTGTGTGTCAAATGTTAAAGGGTACTATCAAATCCTCTGGTGGGATCTGGTAATATGTCCTGCTGTGATATCTTAAATAGGATCTCACACATGAGATGAGACACACGGTTTTGAGAGGCTTGCATCAAGCAGTTTCTTAAAGACTTCAGAAATGTCTACTTTCTTGAAAGACTTGCATTGTCGCACAAAGATAAAAGCATTTGAAATATGTCCGTTAGACATGGAAAGAAAATTGCACCAAAAGAAAGCAAAAAAAAAAAAACAGCAAAAAAAATAAAATGTGGGTGGTAAAAGCGCTGTCGGGCAGAACTGTACAGCACAATATAAAATTTAAATGGTTGATATATACACACAATCTCATTGAAAGCAAATAAAGCAAATAAAGCCAGCATGATGTCAAAATTGACTATTTACTGCAAGTCTAATTGTGAATTAATATTTGATGCATATTATTCCAAATAAACATTAATAATCTCATAATCTATCATAAACTGTAAACAACCATCATCATTTTTATTCAACATAATCGCACACACACACACACACAAAAAACATAAAAATATTTGCCATCCCTGTAAACACAGTGCTGTATGTAATCTCAATGAGCAATATGGCTCACAGTAAGAATATTTCCCCTGTACTGAAGCTGTTTATTTAGGACTTATGTTTAGGAACCCCTAACGAGAGCTTTTCCAACATTACAGAAGAGCGAAAATACTGTATATGTGAGCGTAATGACAGCAGGACTTTAATATGTTCTTCCAGTGACTAAAAACTAATTAGGAGACACAGTAATTACACCTACACTTATACCAGAGGCTTTTAATTGCCACAGTCAAAAAAGAATATAATATTACCTATGGATCATGTAATTTTCTGCGACATTACACATTAATAGTCCTTGCTTATTATTTTCACACACGTCCACCCAATTTATTCTAACCAGGATCCACACAGAAAAAAAAGACTAAAAAAGAAAGAAAGATATATAGGGAGACAGACATGAAGAAAGATGAGGGAATATAGAGACTGAAAGAGACACAAAGAGACTCATGTTTGGGTAATCATTTTTTTAACTTAATTCATATGTGTGGCGAACAGGACGGCCGAGGGACGTGAGAGAACGGCGCGAGGCCGGTGGTGCGATTGCTAATGAGCAGCACCTGTGAAGCACACCGGTCTCGCATCTCTCACGGAGGAGCGGAAGCATAAAGGAGGAGCGACGACGTTGATGATCGAGAGAGGAACAGGCCTGTATTTTAGTTGTGTCTTGTTTTTGTATTTTATTTTAGTTATATTTATTTTCGGTAGCCAGCAGTCGTCCGCGAGGGGCTGCTGGCGGTATTTTCGTTTGTTTGTTTTATTTTAAATAAATTATATTTTGATTGTTCGCCGGTTCCCGCCTCCTTCTTCCCTGAACATTGCTACACTGGTGCCGAAACCCGGGAAGAGGGAGGAACGCGCTGTCAGAGAGTCCTCGCCGATGTGGGGAATCCGCGGTGCCATCGAGCATGGTGCGCGAGTCGCCGCCGCTCGCCGTGGGCCGGAGCCTGCTGCCATCTGCCGAGCGAGGGGAGGAGCAGGGAGCGGGGGACTCGCGGCCAGGGACGCTCGAGGCGGTGCGCTGGAGTGAGTTGCCGGTGGGACGGTCGAGCTCGCTGCCGGCCGCCTGGGTATTGGAGGGGCGGCTGCCATCCGGGAGGGAGAGGAGGAGTCGCCGCCGCTCGCCGTGGGCCGGAGCCTGCTGCCGTCCACCAGTGAAGGGGAGGAGCAGGGAGCGGGGGACTCCTACCGTCTGCCCAAGGCACCCGAGGAGCCGTCGCCGTCCACCGGGCGGCGGAGGAGCGTCGAGCCGTCCACCGAGGGCTACCCAGCGTCGCCGCCAGGCACCGCGGAGGAGATCGCCTAGCTGGTGGGGGACCAGATGGCAGCGCGTTGTGGGAACCGGACCAATTTTTTTTTCCTCTCTCCCCTCTCTCGATCTGTCGCTCCTCATGCTTCCGTCTCCGTTTCCCTCGGTTTGTCTGTCCATACTCCCCAGGGATCGCCGCGGCCGGGGGGGAGTAGGCACAGGCTCGTGGGTACCCCCCGGCCTGTGAGGGGCGATGGGGGTATGTGGCGAACAGGACGGCCGAGGGACGTGAGAGAACGGCGCGAGGCCGGTGGTGCGATTGCTAATGAGCAGCACCTGTGAAGCACACCGGTCTCGCATCTCTCACGGAGGAGCGGAAGCATAAAGGAGGAGCGACGACGTTGATGATCGAGAGAGGAACAGGCCTGTATTTTAGTTGTGTCTTGTTTTTGTATTTTATTTTAGTTATATTTATTTTCGGTAGCCAGCAGTCGTCCGCGAGGGGCTGCTGGCGGTATTTTCGTTTGTTTGTTTTATTTTAAATAAATTATATTTTGATTGTTCGCCGGTTCCCGCCTCCTTCTTCCCTGAACATTGCTACAATATGCATTATTAATATATAATCAGTTAAAAATATTTAATTAACTACATGATATGCTGATTAAGAAATTAAAACAAATCACAGTTACATAGTACTATCAATGATTCAAAAACATTATTGGGGTAGACGAGAATACTACATAAACATTACAAAAAGGGGATTTATTGATTGATTAAACATTATCATATAACTGGCCTATACAGTCCACAGCAATACATTTCACAATTGAGTTTGGTGGGCATGATTAAATTACAAAAATTGTATTAATTATTAATTAAAATTGTTATTTTTTATTGTGTCTAAATGTCTTTTAAAACCAATTAATCTGGTCTTTTTTAGTTTCTATTGGACTTTTGGTTTCTAGTATTGACAACAGACCAGTGGGATTTGTCCTCATATCCAGCAGCTCATTTAAAAAACCCTGAATAAGAGACAAGAGATTTTGTTATTATGTTAATGTATTATTATAATATCCTAGGGAAATCAAAAGCACTTCTGTCCTTGTCCGTGAGAGTCTCAGCTCTTCAGAAAACACATACATATGAATCTAACCAATTAAAGTCCCTCACATAGGAAAAAATATTATTTAAATTCACCTCCAGTCCAAATGAAAGAGCTTAATTCATTCCACCTGGTTTAGTATTCAGACTTCAAATTTGATTTTAAAGGGTTCGATCAGATACGACAACTGACTCAAATTAGAGCTCTTATTTTAAATAAAGTTTTAAGTGACACACATGGTCCCCTGTGCTCTGTGAATCTGCAGGGCCAGATGAAGATAATGTTGGCCTGTCTTTGGTCAGAATTAGATGATGATGTGACACCGAACAGCTCCTGAATGACAACTCTGTACTCCCTGAGATTGTAAATGGCCATCGCAACTCACAGTTTCAGCTACACTGTTGCCACTTTTTAAGGACAGCACAAGTCCACATATAAACAAAGACAGGGCCTGGAAATACTTCAGCTAAAATAAACATGACATAAAAATGTGCTGGTGTATTAAAAATGGAGAAATGGTGACAGAAAGGGATATTGAGAGAGAAATTGGAATTAGAGAAAGCAGCAAATTCATGCATGATGGGGAAATAGAGTGATGTCTGTTTATCTGTCTGTCTATATCCATTTGTCCGTCCATTCATTCATCAATCCATTTTATATACTAAAACTAAAATTTGCCATACTAATGCCATAATTGGCTGCCATACTGCCATAATTAGTACAATGTCTGTACGAACATTTGCATAGGCATACAGAATATGCATATGCAAAAGTATTAAAAAGGTACAGAACCAAATGCAGCAAATGTATGGCTCCTGTACAGCTGAATTGTTAGTGTGTCTATATGTTTCTCACCCAGCAAAGTGTGTTCCAAGGGTGATGACAGGGGCATGCACTGGGGTGAAGGTCAGCTCTTGCATCTCATCCTCTTCCTCACTTCTGTCTCCCTCTCTCTCCTGCACACTCAGCTCCAGGTGAGCTATGCTGCTGGCAACTGGACGCTCCTGATTCCAAATCAACACACATGCGTGGAAAGAGAGAGAAACAGACAAATTCAGAAGTCATTTTGGACTGAAATTCAGGAACTGATTCTGTAAAACAAAAACACAGAGGTCTTGATGAAGTTTTGACTCATATATCTTGTCTCTCTCTTTGAGAACTCAGCCTTTGAAACATACTGAGAATATTTCATTATCAAAACTTAAAACAACCTCCTAAAATGTGCAAGAAAGTAACGCCTGTTTGCAGTGCGTATGCGGTGCGTATATTTTCCCGAACCCATGTTAACAGGTTAGAGACTTTACACTGCATGCGGATGCGGCCCGTTCCAGGTGCGGTGCGTCAACAGCAATGCAGAGATCGTTTCCGCACCAAGCCTAATTTTACTGTGCTGCACGCGCAGAATTAAAGTGACAGCGCATGGTTCGTGGTCAGAATGAACACGGATTGACATGAAAATATAGTAATCTCACCATAAATGCATTTAGTTAAATTATACAACTATTTTTCACAGTCATTTTCTTTTTTACTTTAAGCCCGGGCAATTCAAGCAAGGAAAACACAGTACCTCAACAATGCGACATAATGGATGGCACTTGTCTCTTTGTGGAGGTGGAAAAACAAATTCTTTGTGACCCACTAATTTCTTGTAAAAAAAAGATTTAAATGCAAAAGAAAAGTTATGAGAGAGCTGTTTTTGTCAGTTGTATGTCTTAATTTAAAATGTTTGCGATGTTAAAATAAGTAGCCAATAGTGCGTGCCGCTCCTGCACCGCATACGCATACGCAGCCGTAAGTCAAGACAACAAAGAGGTCAGCAGTTCAAAGACAAACTCTGTCAGGACCATTTAGTATTGGAATCTTTCACAAAAAAATGACACTCCACAGCCAACAGAAACCCAAACACACTACAAGAACTTCTAAGTTCTTTATGAAATGCCTGAAGACACAACTCTTCCAAGGACTTGATAAAAAACCAAATACAGCATTTTCTATTCTCCTAACAGTACCTATCATCAGGTAACACACCCACGGCCACCAGAAATCTGTTCATTGGCTGGCTTTACACAATTTCTGGGAATCAAGGTACACAGGTTTCCCCCTACAAAATTCAGCTTTGCCATCGCAAGAATAAATTACATTTCTAAATATTTCACCAAAAAAACAACTTTAAATTGTATTAATATCTCACAATAATACTGTTTGTACTTTATTTTTGATCAATTAAATGCAGCCTTGGTGAGCATAAAGTCTTACAGACCCCAAACGTTTAAACAGCACAGCAGTGCACTGTATATTACACTAATCAATTACCTTTTTTTTTTGCTGGCAAACTTTAGCTTGTTGTGTTGCACTTTTAATGTCACTGCCCACTTTTGATGAATTGCTTGAGTGGTAGCAATCCTCATTTGCATTTGTGTCTGCAAAATGAATAAATGTAGGCCTAGAAGTAGATGTGGCAAGCTGGTATATGCATCCAAAATCACATCCAAGCATGCACACTACACAAACAAACACACATAAACTGTATACTAAAGTGGTCTACTTAAAAACACAGTCGCAGCAATTCAGGCAAATAGCACGTGAATTTCAACATTCTGCATTTGTTTTAAATCAGTATACAGCACAGGATGTTCACAATGCTTTGTGATATTTATTAATCTGTCCATCTGAAACCAGAGAGGGATTTGAATCTCTAACTTGAAGATAGGAAGAGGCGATTAATTAAAATAAAATAAATGATTAATTTAGCACAATCATAAAATTAGCGAGTCCTTTACCTAGAAATGATATGACTAGCATGCAGGAAGTTGAGCATAGCAGAAATGTCCTCCCTAATCACTGTCATAATATCCCATGTGTGGCACAAACAGCCTTGAACAACTGTGGAGGAGGTAACAAAGCATCGTATAGTTAAATGCACCGCATGACTACAGGCAACAGCATAAACATACATGCTCCCACTCATGATTAGCATAATATAAGTAGATATCCTCGTGCAAAATATGTGATATGCTCCCACTCAGTACAGGCTGTATCAAAACGCACAGTATTTCCATTAAAATAACACAAGCACATTACCATTACAAACTGTTCTCATGCCAGATTTCTCAGCAGGGTTAGCTAACAATGATGTGGAACACCTGTAATGATGTAATGAGGTACATTAAACTAGTTAACAAGTTAAAATTCATATCATAATATCCGTATACATTTTCTTTGTAGCTAGCCTGGGAACTTTTACCTTTCTATGTTAAACAATCCTCCTCTATAATGTGCTCACTCAATGGTTTACTTAAAGAAGCAGTATCACGTTGTCACCAGCTTCTACATTATCTACGAGGGAAATGTAGTCTAATCCTTATTTCATAACACCTTAGGTACAACTTCACAACAATAACCATTTGGCCCGATGGTGAAAAAGTCTTACAGTGCGTAAAATGTTAAAATGATAGTCAAAAAAAAAAAAGAAAGAAAGAAAAAAACAGATGTATCACAAAAATATTAAGCAGCACAACTGCTTTTAACATTTATAAACAATCATGTATCATATGACTGTATTTCAGAGCTGAAGTGAACCAACTCGGTGGATCACTGATGGATATATTATGAGATAAATTTCTCATTTACAGGATTTTCCAATTTAGTGACATATACCCACTGAACCTGACATGATCATCAGCTAATTTAGTCAAACTGATGGGACAGGTAATGGTGCTCTTAGATGGGAAAGTTTTATTTTGCAGTTTGATTCAGCAAAGTTTTTAACCTGCAAAATGGTAGTGACCAACTGCAGCCCATCATGTAAAAACCTTTTAGTATGAAATTCCTGCTGCTATCGACAAGTTTGGTGTGGTTTTTGTGGTGTATAGGTGTGTTTACTGAGAAAATGTATGTGTGTTTTTCTTTCAAGCATAAATGCCACATATGTTTTGAGTGTAGGTGTTTTATTCCTTTGCATGAATGTATATCTGTGCTTTGTTTTAAAAGAGCGTATATACATTTCTGTATTGGTTTGAGTGTGTGTGTGCATATGTGGGTGGAAAGCTTACGACATGTGACAGCTGGTGGGCCGATGCCATCGGGGAGGGAGAGAGCTGAGAGGGAAGCTGTTGTTGCCATGGAGACCCCACCGTGTGACTCATGGTCGGGTAGCGTGAAGTCGCAACCAGCTGAGAGAGAGACAGCTGAAGAACAGAAACAGAGAAAAGAGGAAAAAAGAAGGAAACAAAATTAATAAATATTCATCGCACAAAACAACGGGCAAAAGCATCTGACGGTGTGGCAATCCCCCGCAGCTGGCATCTGCATAATGCCAACATCCAGCCAACACAAAAGAAGGATGAAATTAGAAACCTGTTTAGGTATAAATGTGACAAATCCAGCTTTAGGTGCAGCTACGCACATTCATACAAGCCCTGATTTCACTGTGAATGTTACACCGTTCCTGTTTGCCTCGAGCTCCTAACTTGAGTCTCTGTTGTAGTCAAAATAACAAAAGTAACATTATAAACTTGTATGAATGTTTTCTGACACAGTCATCAATTTCTGAATCTTTAACATTCTGACTTTATTACTAACTAAATTTCAGATTTTTCAAATGTATTTTTTCATTTCAAGTTTTTGTCTTTGGACAAAAATACCTTTTTTTTAATTTTTTTTTTTTTTTTTTTACTCAAACTAAAACAGCATTTCATTTTAGTAGAAGAAAGAGTCATGTGCGAACTGTCCTTATAGTAAAAACCTAGAATTTTCTATTTAGGAATTTTCTTCCTAAAAATATCTTGCAGTGTAGTTTATGTTTTAATTTAAAAAAAATATGAAATATCAGATATAAAATGTGTTTTTAAAACATTTTAAACATTCACACTGTTGTTTTTATGGAACTCATTTATTATTATTAGCAGTGGTAGTAGTATTATTAATAATAAATACATTATATTAAACATAATTATATGTAATATTATAATAATAAAAAAATACTTATTTTATTATATTTTAAAATGAACCAATAAAGACATATACTGTAAATAACTATAGTTATTATACTACTGTACTGTAAAATAAAAAATAGAGTTTAAAAATAATAATAAATTAACTTTATTTCAGACCAACAGTAAAATTACAAAACTAAAATTTATCGCGTCTTAATCTCTTTGCTTTTAAATGTTAAACCTTGTATCTTATTTTGGCGGATAAGACCGTTTTGCTGACAACAGATTTATAAATGATACTCATTTCAAATTTGGGAAATAGATGGGGCATGTTGCATTTTCAAATGCACATTATAAGTCTGCATCCCTGTTTTACAGCTAGCAACAAGAAATCATATCAGAATTATAAAAAGCTCTCCAATACTTATCTAAATGAAGACATTAAGGCAGTGGTGATGTAACTGTGCCGCTTTTAATCAGATTTAGTCAGATATTACTGTTTAAAAGTCTTCCTGCAGTCCTAATGCTCAGAGATCTGTACAGACTTTAGTTTGCATCATTTGCTGAAGTAGAGCACTCCTCTGCCCTTAAGAAAGGCTGATGGATTCCCAGGCTGTGTGATGGGATCTGTATAGCACAGGATTGGATGACTGTGACGGGGTCAGTGGTGTTAAACTCATGACTCAACTGCCTCCTATACAGCCTAAATCACAGACAGCCAGTACAGCCTAAAAGCATTTCTCCACTGACCCCAATACAGCATAAATTCATGACTCACTGACCCCAATAATGCCTAACGCATGACTACAGTGAGTCCCGATTAGCTGAAACTCACTGTGCCCAGGACTGACCGATCAGCTGACCACATAACATGAATTTAGACCACGGCTTTCCAATAGCAGGTGTATGAATCCCTTGAAACTTTGCAATTCAGCACTTCTCATGTTACAGTCTCTTTATGTCACTTATGTTGCATTGCACATCACTTCGAATATAAGCATCTTTTATATAAAGACATTTAAATGTCACCCATCACTAAGAAAAGAGAAGAAAGAAAACAGAGGGAGAGGAAAGACAGACAGAGCCACATGATAGTAGAACTACTGAAAGAAACACTGCCAACAGAAAAGGCACAAGGCCAGAATAAAAATCACGAACGTCGATATTCACAAAGCCAGCTCTTGTTTGACATACGCTCACTTTCATGCATACTAAAAAACATGAAATCAATAATGGAGGCATAGTGATGTCTGAAAGACAGAGAGAGAGAGAGAGAGAGAGAGAGAGAGAGAGAGAGAGAGAGAGAGAGAGAGAGAGAGAGAGAGAGAGAGAGAGAGAGAGAGAGAGAGAGAGAGAGAGAGAGAAAGAGAGAGAGAGAGAGAGAGAGAAACAGATAGAGAGAAGGGTCCTTTTTTAAAAGCACTAACTATAAATAGAGGGTGAGAGCATGCATCTAAAGTGAGTATTTTAACTAACTAACTCTGAAATATGGGATGTGCAAAAAATCGCTGGACGGCATTATTCATGTCTTGTGCATTAGAGCACAATAAGTCAGAAACGCAACAAGGTACTGTACACCTGAACATCACATCCAAATGTGCTTGTTGAAGGTTTTTTTTCGAAACCATGAGCACTAATAAAGCAGAACAGTTATTGCCTACTTTTTCCAGCCTTGGTTCCAGTATTTTGTCCATTCATTTTCCCCATGAGGATTTCAAAATATTACTCAATATAGAGAAATCAACCAAGTTATCAACCAAAAATGCCAGTCCTAAGATATATTACGGCATTAAAGACTGTTTTGAAACAACAACCAAAAAGATAATGCAAAACATTCAAATACAAATATGTAGATAAACAGATATAGCATGTATAATGCCTTAAAACAATTAGTTGATGCGTTCATGACATCAAGGCTAGATTATTGTAATGCTCTTAAGGGTGGTTGCCCTGCACGCTTAATAAATAAACTACAGCTGGTCCAAAACGCATCAGCTAGAATTCTTACTAGAACCAGGAAAAATGACCATATTAGTCCGGTTCTGTCAACACTGCATTGGCTGCCTATTAAACATCATATACATTTTAAAATATTGATTACTTACAAAGCACTAAATGGTTTAGCTCCGCAGTACTTGAGCGAGCTCTTAACGCATTATAGTCCTTAACGTCTATTGCGGCCAGTTAATAATACCTAGATTATCAAATTCCTATTTAGCACCAAAACTCTGGAACAGCCTTCCTAACATTGTCCGGGAAGCAGACACATTCTTTCAGTTTAAATCTTGACTAAAAACACATCTCTTTGACCTAGCATTCACATAACACATTATAAACATCTAGAATTCAATGTTAGGCTACATAGATTAGGTCAGCCGGAACCGGGAAAAAAGAATCATAAGAAGAATAGCGTCTACGCTAATATTAGTCTCTCTGTTTATCCCGAGGTTTACCGCAGTCTGCCGTATCCAGATCTGACGGAGGACCTGCGCCTGGACACGACGACAACGCAGTCCTGAAGTCTCAACTAGTCTCTAGTTGCTGTGAAGCCTTCTCCTTCCCTTTTAACTCTGTACAGATTAAACGTTGTCAAAATAGTTCCAATAATAGTTTAAATTGCCACTCGGAAGCGATAAATAATTCTTTATTATACATTTTTAAGGCCAGACAAGTAATTTGTTGAGGTCAATTTGTAAAGAAAGACTACAAGCCTGCACACATATATAGTCAAACGCGCATCCCTATAGACTAAACATGTAATACACATGTGCACGCCGTCTGCTTTTTAACAGGTTTGCATTTTTAAAGCTTGCGCAGAGATTAAAAAAAACTTCATTCTAGAGCTGCTGTAAAGCCAAAACAATCTCTGTTACTTTCATTTCCTATTATCATTGTAAAGCTCCTTTAAACAGTCCATACTGTTAAAAGCGCTATATAAATAAAGGTGACTTGACTTAAAATGCCTAATGAGTAAGGAAGCACACTAAGTTATGTGTATGATGTGTCATCACATTAAATGTGTGTGAAACAGTTATGAACGCCAATCTGTGGTTGATATCAGAGAAAAAAGCATGCTACACGTTCTGATCCATTATCTTTCCTTTTTGGATGCGGAATGACCAAACCAGTCTGTACATGCCACTCTGAATCCATGTATGAGAGAGAGAGAGAACATTTGAGAATGAGACGGAGAAGCCCATCAATCACAGAGATGTGCCCCAGCCCTGACAACAATTTCAGACAAAGTGAGGGACTCAGGCTTTATTGAACAAACACAGGCAGCAGGGTCACTGAAAAAAGGCACTTGAATCAACCTTTCCAAATTGGTGTCCCTCTAAATTAGTGCCGTACCAAAATCGATGCAGACCAGATCCATCCTTTTGTGCTGTGGAGCCAAGGAAGTGTCACTGGATATTTTAAAGGGTCTTAAAGGTCTGACAGCATCTGCTTTGTTTTCTTTTGTTTTGCAGAAGGTGTTAAATCAGGCTTTACTGAAGAGAGAGGAAGCCAGAGCAATTTAGATCCAACATATTTCTGTTTGCGAGCTAACAAAATTGTTTTTTACGGACAGAGACACTTTCAGTACACTATCTGAATACGGAGGGAGTTTATAGAGGCATTTAAGTGCAAATAAAACCCGCCTGCATTTACACAGTATATTGTCTATAAATAAACAATTTTTTTTCTATCTTTTTTTACTCTTTTATTTGTTTTACTTCTCTTGTAACTGTATGTAGTCTAACTAATGCAAGTTTGCAGTCTGTACTGGCTGTGATACAAAAATAGACTGTTCTGCAGAATGATGCAAAGAAACATCTTTATATTGGATTGACCTTGTGGGTTGCATACAAAATAAAACAAAACAAACAAACAAACAAACAAAAAACAATGGTGTAATCCAATTTTTAAAAAAAGATTCTTATGAACTGGATCTTTTTAGGAAATCAAAAACATACTGAGCAACCAATGTATCCTATTTCCTGAAAACAAAATCAGATCAGATCAGGTCAAAATCAAAATCAAAACTGAATCAAATCGAATCACATTGTATTAAAACAAAGCAAAAATGAGTTGAATCAAATCCAAACTGAATCTTCAAAATTATATCATATGAAGTCAAATCCAAATCACATTGAATTGAATCTAATCAAATTAGAATGGGATCCAATTGCATTGTATTGCACTGAATCAAATCAATTTGGAATCTAATTGAATTGCACTGAATCAAATAAAAGCTAAATAGAATCTAATCAAAGCAACTAAAATCGAATCAAAAGCATAAAAAATAAAATAAAAGAACCAAATCTAAATACAATCGGATCAAATCAATTTAAAATCAAAACCGTATCAAACTGAATCGACTAGCATAGCACTGAATGAAATTAAATCAAATCAAGTGCTATCCTTTAAAATGAACAGACCAAAAATGTTAACTGGTTTGGTATATTTGTACACCTCATAGGTCAGCAGTTGAACAGGGGTCGTGAACCGCTTGTGTGTCTGTGGGAAGTGATAAAAGTGAACACAGTGTGCTATCTGAAGAATAGTGGTACACTCTCCATCCTGGCCTTCAATACTCCTGTCTTCAGTTTCAGGGGCGTAGCGCGTAATACCGGCCCTATGTATAGGCAGTCCTGATGGGCCCCAATGTTATTAAATGAATCAAATAATCTGGCCTCGGTACACATGAATCTGTAGGCCTAGATGTTTATAGGGTAATAACTATTTACTATTAACTGTAATGCTTAGAGTAGCCTGATAATTTGTCATGTGTGCATATGTCTACACACATTTCAAACCTCCTTTCCCAACATATTCTAGCCTACTTTACTGTGGCTACTAAGTTATAGTAAATATACTAAATTATATTACAATATACAATCATATTTTTTGTGTGTGTGTGTGTATATATATATATATATATATATATAGTAGCGACTACGAGAATGAACCAAACACAAGTAAAGCTGTTAGGTGATTGTCCACACATAATCACACGACAGAGGCTTCACATTGCAGATTACCCCAGGCTCTGCAACCAAAAAAGACTTTTTATTGATTAACTAAAGGAAGAACGTTGTCAATGTTTTATAATTTGGCAAGAACAGATCTGTTCAGAAATGGTGAAACAAGAGGCCCTAACATATATATAATCTTACATATATATAATCAAACATCATGCAACTACACAATTCTATGTTGTTCCTACAATATATGTGTGTGTATCATATGCTTAGATGCCATACAATCCATAATTGTTGTAAATATTAGGTGTGTGAATGAAAGTGTGCCGTGTTTCCTGTCAGCAGGATCGTATTTTTAATTCAAAAGATGGTTTGATTTGAAATCTGTGTAAAATG
Organism: Meda fulgida; assembly: GCA_030578275.1. NCBI lineage: Eukaryota > Metazoa > Chordata > Actinopteri > Cypriniformes > Leuciscidae > Meda > Meda fulgida. The sequence continues at coordinate 22,431,785 of CM060623.1, read as the reverse complement.
TTTTTTATTCGTATAATAGTAATAATGTCTAAACTGTGGCCTCTTGTTCTCTCTGCTAGTGCTGGAGAACAAGGAGATCTCAGATAACCCATGATTCACGATAAGAAGAAAATAGGGCCACCTCCTAATTGTCCAGAACCCATCCGGGAGGTTGGACAAACTTTGAGTTTAAAATCTTAGACCCGAACACAGAATTGCTCTCTCTTGCTGCTCTTGTGTGCGCTCTTGCTCTTGTGCTCTCTCTGGTTCTCTGGGGCTCTTGCCCTCTGCTCTCTGGTGCTCTTACTATCTCTCTCCCCCGCTCTCTCCCTCGGAAAAGGTCTCGGCAGAACAAGTCGGGTGGAGCAGACGATGGTTATAGTAGCCATGTAGACGCATAGAGACAAATGACCCAAATCAAGATCAGGGTTAAAACAGATTTATTCAAGCCATCTGACTCGTCTCACTTTCCTTTCTTTTCCTTTGTTTTCTTTTCCGTTAAAAGTCTCAGTTCTAAGTTAAGTTTTGCTGCAAAGTTTCGTTTAAACGTTTCGACTGCAACGCGCTTCCAACTTCAAAGACTTTCATCCAGCCGCCAACACACCACGTGATTGGCTGCCCAAGATCTAGCAGGCACGAGGGGACCGCCAGCCAAGCAACGGACCCGGGGAACCCCTTTACACCGACAAAAGGGAATCCCCAAAGCAACGCAAGGACAAGCAAGTAGCCTCCAGACTCTTAACTGAACTGGTGCATTGATATAAAATTTAATTACCCGCCTAAGAAACGATAAAAGGGTGAAATTAATTATTGATGGTTCGTTCAGGTTGTGTCTTTTAAGTGCATATAGAATCTTGGGATCTCACCTCACTCTTAAACTTATTCTTCCTCACTCTCTTTCTTTCTTCAACTTGTATGAAATCGTGTGCGTGTGTTTGTGTTAGATATTAGTTTTATGTGTTAGTCTTATAATCAATAAGGTATTGTTTGTGTGTGTCAGATATTAGTTTTATGTGTTAGTCATAGGCTTATAATCAATAAAGTATTGTTTGTATTTGAAAAGAGAAACATTACTTGTGTTATGTGCTCACTAATTTATTGTCTTGAACTACGACCTAAGCTACTTATGCTTTTACCCTTGAATTATTTCTTAATTTAGCTGTTAGCTGGGAATTAGTCTTTCTTGGTCAGGAAGATATTATATTTCCTAGAATTAATAATTGTTTATGCTTTCCGTTCATTGGATGAACTGATAAAATGATCATACTATTGATTCTGCTACAGTAAATTCTGAAAATAATTCAATTATTAATTATTGATCATAATCCGTTATGAATAATAATTAGTCATATTTATACGTGTGTATAAACGCTACAATATATAAATATATATATATAGAAATACACTGTATACATATAAAACACCCAACGTAGGCTATAAAACAGCTTAAAATACCATTTTAGTTTTCTAATCCCTACATGAACAAACTGCTTACTGTATAACCAAACAAGACTTGATTCAGTCATATTTTATTTGCAGAATGAACAAGATAAAAGGAACAGATAGCTTATGATAGCCATATACATGACATTGGATTCCCCAACCACAGTAAATGCCACTGAAGGTACCCTAATATTAATGCCATATGTGCTTAAATCATCATTTCAGACTTTCTTAAAATACTCTTGTCTACAGTCACTTTACTTAAATGATTGAAAGTGAAATGTTCTGAAAGTGTATGTTCTGCTCTTTCAATGGGTTGTCTCAGTTCATTTTTAGCACTAACGATAGCGGAGATATTCAAGCAGTTTAGCACTATAGATTTCGTGTTCAGGTTTGTGCTCACCTTTCTTTGAAAATAAGTCAGTTACCAATTGTTTCCCCTCATTTTGTTTTCTTTCCTTCTCCTGTCTTTCCTTTCTTTTTTGGTAGCCTGATTTGGCTTTCTTTGAGAAAGACATTTTTACAGCAGAAGTTTGCACTCCACCAGATAACTAACATAAACAAAATGCGTGCAGATGGACTAAACCATTTGGCGCATTAGCAAGGGGTGGGACCGTGAGACCTTAGATAGTCTTTACTTTTTTGTATACAAAATAGTCAGTCAATCAACCAAGCTATTCAGCCAATACACTAACTTTACATTTCAAATGACATTCATTAGGAAATTGAATTAAGAAATTAAAATATCCATGTAAAATAAAATATATTCCAGACTTTTCAAGGGCCCTCTCTCCCCTTGGAGCCCTGATAACCAGTACGTTTTACCCCCAGTCCGACGCCCCTGTTCAGTTTGCAAACCCTCCCTATGACTTCTCAAGCTTTCATGGTGCAATGCTGCCGTAACTCCCGGAAACCAGCGCCCATGTGCTTGGGTCAGCAGAACACGGCAATAAGGCTTCTCTGATTCTATCCAGAGCAGTTTAGAGATGTTACAAAATCACAGTTGGGGTACAGCAGAGTTTGTTCTAAAACTGCTGCCATTCTGGTGACAAGGAGGCAAACTGCAGCATGGGAGAGAACAGGAGAAGATGTGTGAAGATTTCGAGTGACTTACCGCTGGGCCGCGTGAAGACTGCAGCATCGAAGCTGTCGGCTCCAAGATGCGTTCATCTGAAAGTCAAGTAAATCAAATAAAAATTAGAGAACTTCAAACACTCACTTGCTCCTCAATTGTTCATATTTGCATAAACTGAAATATCTCCTTCACAACAGGTTTCAAATTGTTAAATAATGTCACGTTGAGTTGAATTATTGCTAAATGACTCATATGGCAATAGATAAATATTATTAAATGTTTCAAGGTTAAAGTCACCATGAAATCAAAATGACAATTCCTTTTTCTTTCCTTTGTTTTGGGATATAGCAGTATTTATTATAAATGGTTTATTCATGCACATCATTATTTTTTTTTAAATACATTTTCCCTCATATTCTTTAATAAAATTAACTTCCCCTTCATCTTGCAACAACATCTCTTCTCTTCCCTGATGAGAAGAGAGAGAGAAGAGAAGAGAGAAGAGAAGAGTTTACTGGCGCGATGGCGGGACAACCTGCCACTCACATGACATCACAGCAATAGCAAACCACTACCATCAAATCAATTCCAGATGGATGAAATCAAATCCCGCCCAACATTTTTTCTTGTTCGAGAAGCCACTTCATTTAGATCACAAAAGGGAAGAAAAGACTATTGCAACTTCCATTTCATGCCTATTTAAAAAATTAAAACTCAAAACCATGCAACTACACATTTTCTCTCTTTTTCATTACATGCCTTAATCCTACATTGGCTCACGGCCATGTGTCAGTGAAGACCATGAGAACATGAATCCCATTTGTCCATAGCAAATTACTATTCCAGTCTACACCGCATTATGTCACCAAAATGTGGACTGCTAGGACTCAGGGTGGCATTTGTGACAGGGCCTTTGGCTATCTGGCCAATGCATGCTCATTTGCATTCATGGTGTAAAGAAAGCCTGAATGACCCACTGAATGAATCACATTTGTCAGGTAAGCCTGGCAGCGGTAGAAGGTCCTGGGCTGGGCGCGAGATGAGGTCAGAGTCTCAGTGAACAGAACATCATTCCCTCATTCAGATAATGAGGTCTGCTCTATATGCCGCTATACAAAAGATCTCACAGAGACCCTGTTTTTACCCAGAATTAACATCAGTCTCTAAAAAGCATCTAAAGAATTGTTTTTATCTGATGATTCATGTTATTAAAAATGCACATGACCACATCGTACAGGTATGTGTCACGTACAGCTTCAATTGGCCACCTACTCACCGGTCAATAAAAAAAAAGGACAATAATTTATGTGATGCAGCGACTGCAGGAACAAGTTAAATTAAAAAATGTTTGCCGTTAGATTAAAAATTAAGCTTGTTTGAGATAAATAGGGTGATTTTTTACTTCTTTTGATTTTGTGCTTTATTAACACAGAAGAACACTCTTTTAAAATGTGATGTACACCACCGTAAACAGGTTTGGGGTCTGTACGGTTTTTTAACATTTTTGAAGGATTGTCTTTTGCTCACCAAGGCTGCATCTATTTGGCCAAATACAGTAAAACTGTGAAATATTACAATTTAAAATATCTGTTCTATATTTCAATATATTTTTTGAAAAGTTCTAAAGAACAAGTCTTTACTGACCCTTATTAATTGAATGCGTCACAAGAGACATTACTAACCAGGTGCAACTGCCGATCATCTCATCTGAACACCTGTGATGTTAATAGTGGGTGTAAACAGGGTCAGAGTATGAGGAAGCTCAATGACAGATTATCATTTGCAATGACTGCTGCGCATTTGTGCTCCTTCATCTGATCTAAAACTCTTCAAACACAATTACCAGATGCTTGGATGAGAAGGTCATAAGCTGCCTTATGTTAAACCAGACACTTTTTATGACTCACTCTTGTTTTTGGTAACTGATTTTTATAAGATAAGCGCCTGACAACAGTGAAATCCTGTGATAGTTTGAAATTGGACTCTTGGGATTTGACACCAACAGAAATGATACAACACTGACAGAATGTGCTAAACCATCTGCGCTCAACATAGAACATAGGGGAACAAATAAGTGTACATAAATGAGTCCTCCTCTAAAATTTAAAGTAAAGCCATAACCTATCACAAAAGTCCATATCTGTTTTAAAATATATATATATATATATATATATATATATATATATATATATATATATATATATATATATATATATATATATTGTATGGTTTCCAATTCCAAGGAGTAGCTCTCTAATGTTCTGGCTTTTTATTGAATGTGAGACTGATTGAATGATTGAATGACTGATTGAGTGTGTGTGTGTGTGGTGCTGAATTTGAGGTTTTCACAAAAATGTGTTAATTAAGCCCTCGTCTAGCGATCCCAGTGCTCCAAATAGCAATTAGTAAGTTTTTTTATTTTTTTATTTTTCTGACATGAGTACCTTTCCCTTGTGCATGAAAATTGAGGTTTTACTCTGCTCGCTTCTCGACGACTGGTCCTTCCCCTCAGCACAAGTTTGGTATCGTTTTGAAGTGCAGCATTCCAACTTTGTGAATATTCACAGCGAATTATCGATGACATGAGTCTGAACCAGTGAAATGTGATTTTCAATCTCATGCTGATGTAAACAAAACTATCTTACTCGTGCTAACTGACAGATCCGAAGCGTGCGCACAAAGACGGCTCAGACAGCGCGATCCCGTTATACACATATACACAGAATTACAGTTTTTCAAAATATCTGTCTTGGCGAGTATTCAAGCAAACCTTATCTGTTATGTCTTAAGTTAACATTTGGTAAACAAGAAACATTATTACGTTTATTATCACAGTGGAAAACACCTCCACAACATTTTTGTGGAAACTGTGATTCATTTTTCCAGGATATTTTGATGAATAGAAAGTTGAAAAGTAAAATATCTATTTGAAATGAAAACCTTTTTGTAATTTTATACATGTCTTTACTTTCACTGTTGATATATTTAACGCATCCTTGCTGAATAAAAAGTATTTAAAACCAAAACTTTTGAACAGTAATCTATCTATCCATATAGCCCAAACACTAGTATGGATACTTAAACAAGTAGACTTTTTGATAATTATTTTCCTGTTTAACATTGCTATAAAGGTGATTTGAAACAAAATGTATCGTATGAAGTGCTATATAAATAAAGGTGACTTGATTTGACTTGACAAGCTACAGAATATTCTTAAATATTCCGAAATTAATGACGTGTTTTCTGAACGACACTAAAATAACATCATCTATATCCATGATTGCACATTCTGTACAGTCTCTGTACTAGAGATGTTTCTGCGTGTGGTGGTGTTTCCTTGCTGAGTGAAGGTGACCACACTGTTGAGTGACAACAAGTCTCTCAGTCATGCCTCCGTCTGATGCTCAATCTGTTTCTGCTGCATGTGTGAACTCATCACCCCATCCAGCACTCTTCCTGTCTCTCTTTCTCTCTCACTCACTTTCCGACACCCTCCCATCTAATTTACACTTCCTCTCCTTTCTTCACACCCTCCTGCATGTGTAACTTTCACTCTCACCTTTTTAATCAAATTTTGAGTTTTTTTCAAACTCTACAATATGTCTTCTCATTAATCCTCAAATGACAGAACAGAGAAGAGAAAGACAAGTGATGCCCAATTATCTCATATCTTGCTCTCTTACTGACAGCTAAATGCATTCAGAAATCACATCACAAAAAAAAAACCCAAACACTGTATTAAAAAAATGAAACACACATATTTACAGTTTGATCGGCAGCATCAGCTACTTCTAAGTTATTAGAAACAGAAATGAGATCTCCTGAGACAGAACCAATCAAATCTTGATTGACTTCCTGCGTAATACGTACGGACAGGCTGCCACGTCGGCAGTGATTCACACGGGCTAATCGAACTGCTGACATGTGCACTACGAAAACATCCCTCATAAATAAGCATGGGTGTTCTCACTGCCATGCATTCATTATAAATCATGCATTTGTAAAGACTGTGCACGACTGGCTAAAGGGCAGAATCACAGGCGATCTTTTTTGTGTTTGATCAGTGTTCATTGGTAGTAGATAGAACAACCAACATCAAAGAGAGAAATTAACACATTCTGATCATCGCTGCCCGCGCTCTGCACATCATGAGATCATTTGCTTTTCTTGAGATCCAGCTCTTTGACAGTAAACACATCAAAACAACGTACATTTCTGCTGTAAAGAAATGAGAGAAGTTGATACGGTAGATGCTGACTTCATTAAATATTAACAGATTTGTTTTTAATCATTTAAAGGTAAAGCCTTTAAGTCTTTTTGACATTAAAATACCATATTAATAAGCTAAGAAATCTATGAATAAACCATCTGAATGGAAACTGGTAAAGTTGGGGGGTTATGTTAACGTCAAGTCAAGTAACCTTTGTTTGCATAGAGCTTTATTCAATACAGATTGTTTCAAAGCAGCTTCAATGCAATAAACTAAAAAATGCCAGTGTTAAAGAGTCATGAAACCCCCCTTCAGCACTTGTTCTCTGCATTAAATATATATACGAACATGCTATTAACTATTGAGACTTATTTGGTGTTTTTTGGCCATAAAGACCGGTTACACTCACGGTGTGGATCGTGTTTGTGTCGAAGACTCAGGATCAATTGAAAAGAACTTATGCGACGCAGAAACAAACACCCGTTTTTGATCCATTAACTGTATGAGATCTCAGTGTTTGAAGTACCTGTCATAGGAAATCAACGTGTCATGAATAATTAAGAAAAGCGTCTTCTCGTGGGATAAGGACACACAGTCTCATGAATAATTATGAGACACAGATGAGTCATCAATGTATATGTTACAAGAAAACATCACATCCTATGACGTTGACACAAAGATTAATTTAAACCTGAAAGTTGAAAATATTGCAAAAAGGTTTAAAATGAACGAGCCTTCTCCTACAATCAAAACTATCAGATGGAAACATTGACTTCTATGATGTTCAACACACAAAACTCTCACACACGGGTTTCATGAACCACATGTTGTAGAGTTCTTCAATTATGAAATGAATAGAATTTCAGTTGTAATGCAGCTCTAAAAAGACAATTGTGTCATTCAACTCAATTTGGTTCAGTGTTGCATTATTTAGTCAATAGTTAAATAACAATGTCAATGTTGCAAAGTTCATCAGTCATTAAACAAACTCAGTTCAACTATAAAGCAGCTCTATAGACAGTCATTGTTCAGCTCAGGTCAGTTCAGTGTTGATTCAGTTCAGTTCATTGGTAATGCAAAGTTCATGGAATGATCAGCAATAAGCTGCTCTACAGAAGACAACAGTGTCGCTATTCAGCTCAGGTCACTTCGATGTTGATTCAATTGAATTGAAATGTTGCTGAGTTCATCAATTATGAAACAAAATGTCATCATTTGGCTCAACTTAATTCTGCTTTGTTCTACGCTATGTTAATATTAATTAAGAAATCTCACAGACAGAATAAGAGATAGAAAGATTGTAAGGCATTTGAGGATTCATGCATGTAGGGAATTCATGCCTTAGAAAAGAGAGACAGAGAAATGACAGACTTGGCAGAGTGCCTAGCCCTCAGGCCACAAGCTTCAGCCCTCTTTGCCCAAGAAGGTACAGCTCAAGTGAAGAGGGGTTTTGAAAAAAAAACAAGAGCGAAAGAAGACAGCGAGCATATGTTCCTGTCTTCTTTCATTCTGCCCTTGACTATATGAGTTGGCAAAACCTGAGAGATTCAAATTGACCAGAGCACATTTCACCCGCACAGCACTGCAGAAGTCGTGCTGGTGGGTCAGACCCCCAACCTCCAAACATCTCACCCACCATAAGCTGATTTCTATCTGAAACTGTGAAATGAGTGATATGCAAAAACTCCTTTTAATTGGAAGGCAGAGATTGTGACGGAGAAGTAATTAGTAGTAATTAATTTTGTAATTATTTCCCCCTAACATCTTAGGGGTGATTCACTTGGGCATGACAATTATTTTTCAAACGATTCAGGATCAAATCCACAACAATACATTACAGAATTTTTACATTATTCACAATTCTGTTTATGGGAAACCAGTATATGACAGTCAAGGACAAAAAGACTGAATAAGCTTTATTAAAATATGTTTACATATATATAATATAATACTTTTTCAATAAAATATCACTTTATATATGTTTACTCTATTTACAACATTGAAAATAAACTTTTTCGAGTGAGAGTAGACATATTTTAGGGCTTTTGTGCAGAATGTACAAGTATTTTATTCCTGTGACTGCAAAGCTGAATTTTCAGCAGCCATTACTCCAGTCTTCAGTGTCACATGATCCTTCAGAAATGATTTGCTGCTCATGATATATATTTGTTTTCAGGATTCTTTGATGAATAGAAAGTTCAAAACAACAGCATTTATTTTTAAATAGTTTTTTTTATAGCATTATAAATGTCTTTGCTGTCACTTTTCATCAATTTAAAGGAATAGTTCACCTCAAAATGAAAATGGTTCCATAATTTACTCACCCTCAAGCCATCCTAGGTATGACTTTCTTTTTTCAGCCAAACACAATCGGAGTAATGCTAAAAAATATCCTGGCTCTTCCAAGCTTTATAATGGCATTGAATAGTGCCCGAGTTTTTGAAGATCCAAAAAGCACATCCATCCACCATGAAAGTAATGGGTTAATAAAGGCCTTCTGAAGCGAAACGATGGATTTTTGTAAGAAAGGTATCCACATTTAATTTTTATTTTTGGGTGAACTATTCCTTTAATGCATCCTTGCTGAATAAAAAAATATATTGCTGACTCCAGACTTTTGAATGGTTTTGTATGCCCCGTGAAGAATCTAAATGTAAGAACTTTTGGAGGATCTTCTTATTGTTAACCTCCTATTTACATAAAGCCAGGAAACAACCTGTTTTGTACATCATTAGATGGACAGGTATGACAGTCCAAATGATTTTTTTGACAACATCTCAAACCAACACAGCTGAGCAATCTGAAGCTTTACATGCTTATTTACTCTTCACATTTAGATAGTCAGTAAAGAGACATAAAAAAGTATATGTGATTAATGCAAGACAATTGTCTGGATATGTAGCAGCACTGAATGCAGACCTTCCACTGAGAGCAATGTTTAATTTCTGTGTAATCTCTCAGGTTGGGGCATCACACAGCCTTGTAAATCCGCACAAGGCGCAAATGAAAGGTCTCAGATCAGAGCAAAAAAACAACAATAAACCTTAACTCACCTTGGGATGCTGAAAGTAACTTCTTAGGTGGAGATGTTTCCCGCTGGCTCGCTTTTAATGTCGTGCTGCAAGGAGCTCCTTCCACACTAGATGAAAACTTGAACTTGATGACACATTTTCCTGAATTTGTCTGTGAGAAAATTGCAAAACTTTCTTTCAAGGGACTGTACTCATGAATGTTTACCAGATGTTAAGTACTTTGTTTCTTTTCTCTCAACTGTTCAACCTAGTTTTGCCTAGTTTAAACAATTCAATCCCTTTTTCATTCCTAATTAAAACCAAAGTTTCATTTTTTTTCAACATTTAATTACTTTCTTCATAACTATAAATAAGCAATCTGAAGATTGATTGCTCTCGATTAGCCCAACACCGCAAAATGGGCTCATCCAATGGCGTTAGTTTGGGGTGGAAGGTATTTTAAAGGTCACACGCTTGACCTTTAAATAACCTCTTTGCTAATGTATGACATAAACATAACCTTCAGCTCAATGTAATTGGTCTTCATACTTCCACACAAACCCAAGCAAGCAGGTAGTATGTCAAGAGTGTGAAATCCACACAAATTCAGTCTAAATTTATTCATCATCACTGATGGAGCACTTTGTGTAACTATATGACCTGGGAAAGTTGCCATGGTGAAAGAGCTGCAGACCACATTTTCCTAATCATGTTAATTGACTTTAATATGATATTATTACAATTGAGGAGAAAGCAAACAGGCTAATAAAACGGTTATGATGGTTCTAGCGATTAGTACGAGGACAACATGGACACATTGGTGAGCTGCCAGGGTGTCTGGGTTGGTTTCAGATAATGAAGAATATTATGTAATAATTTTGTTCAGGACTGATGAGACTAAATGCTGAAATAAGCTGGATATTTAGATCTAGTTGCCAGGGTCTAGTAGGTCTCAACATTTTTTATATAAAAAGTGCCATTTTCAAATTATAATAATTATTATGTTACTATGTACAATAAAATTTGAGGTGCCAATGTATTATTTATTAGTTTATTATATTTTTTATTACATTACAACATGCATTTATTATTTATTAGTTATATTTTGATAGATGGTATTCACTGAGGTCAGTGTTGGATCAGTTCTGGATTTACGCTTTTTTTTTCAAATGTAAAACACAATAACTAATAATAGCTAAATCTATTGGATTTTTTCTTATTTTTCACAATGTTGCTCTTCTATAAAACGCTTTATTCTGAAAGCAAAATGCATCAAGAAAAGTAGACCGAATTAAACATTTCAGCTCAATCATGCAGCGCTTTCCGCTTGGCACGTTTCGTCACACTTTTACAGTGTTCAGCTTCCCATTCAGCTTATGACTGAATAAAACAAAACAATCTGTGTGACGCTGAAGGATTACTGCAAGAGGTAGCTCGGTATGCAGATCCCAGTGAAACAAACATATACACTATTGTTCACAAGTTTGGGGTCAGAAGTATGTTTTTAAGAAATGAATGCCTTTACTCATCAAGGACACATAAAAATGATCAAACATGACAGTAAAGGCATTTAGAATAATACAAAAGATTTCTATTTTAAATAAATACTGTTTGAGCGTTCTATTCACCAAATAATCCTGAACAAATATCACAGGTTTCCACAAATATATGAGCCAACACAATCGTTTTCAACATTGAGGATGATGATAAGAAATGTTACTTGAGCACAAATGATTTCTGAAGGATCATGTGGCACTGACGACTGGAGTAATGGCTGCTAAAAATTCTGCTTTGCCATCACAAGAATAAAATACCATTTAATATAGAAAACAGTTTTAAATATTACAAACATTAATTTAATTGAGATAATGATAATATTACTACTGACCCCACACATTTGAACGGTAGGTATATATATATAGTTGAAGTTTTTTTTTACATTTTCCATATATTGTAATATTATGATCACAACATTTTAATTATTGCTCATTGTCTTTGCTAAAATGAATACATGACATTAGCTAACTGCATGATATGTATTGCATTAGAACTGTAAATTTCTGCCATTTGGACATTACTTTGACAGTCACCTTTCATAACAATCACTCTTAATTTATAATGAAGAAACAAGCATTTTCTGTAACGCTGCTTTAAAACAATATGTATTGTGAGAAGCGCTATAAAAATAAGTGTGAATTTAACTGAATCTATATGAAGGTAGTGTGTGTGTGTGTGTGTGTGTGTGTGTGTGTGTGTGTGTGTGTGTGTGTGTGTGTGTGTGTGTGTGTGTGTGTGTGTGTGTGTGTGTGTGTGTGTGTGTGTGTGTGTGTGTGTGTGTGTGTGTGTGTGTGTGTGTGTGTGTGTGTGTTTTAATAGCTATTTAAATAATTCAAAAAATCTCTCTGTTATCACTCACAGGACAATTATTACTGACCTCTGATCTTAGAGCTATGACTTGCATGAGTTTCCCAAAAAATGTTGTCCTCATGAGTGATATAAGCTAACTACTCTTATTTTGTCTTCCTTCTTAATCAGTACCATTAATGCCACAATAGAGTCGTATTTCTTTAAGCACTATACTCTTAATGTATAATTACATAATTAGTCTGCCACCATTAATTTAATTGCAACCTTTTGATTAGAGGCATTGCATAAGGACTCTAAAACAGCCTGCATGGGAGTGGCACATTATGTGATATTACTACTATTCCAGTGTGTGTTTCTATGTGTTCAATCATTACCTGCTGTGTGCTTGCAGAGTAGACCATGACACCACAAGGGTTGGGGAGAGCACCGCCCTGCAAGTTGAGGCACACGTTCTCTCCTGGGCCCTCAGGATCCGAAAACAGACTCCAAGCACACCAACGAACACACTGCATAAACGCTGCTCTGTGCACAGCTGTGGATGTCATCTAGCGGGAAAAAGAGAGAAAGAAACAAAGAAAGAGACAATTTTTCTTTCAGTTTGTCCTTGAATAGCACCGTCTGATATTTCAAATCATCAGAACATGGTGTCACTCTTTGAACATGACTTACTTGGTTAGAGAGATATGTTAAAGTGATGATGGCTTGACATAAACCAAGATTAAGCATTTGAGGCCATATTCATATTGCCGTCTTTGCCACACTCTGCATTGCATTCCAACTTCTGTAGTTTTAAAGTTGTCGTGAAATAAAATTCACCCGATCAATAATGAATCTTACTTTGAACAATAAATCTGAGCATCTTATTTAAACAACTCATCTTAAAATCCAATCAACAACCCAACCAAGTCTCCACCCAACATTTTTTTTTTCCTTTTTCGATAATCTGTTACACTCGGATGTAGGTATTGTGACTTAAAAATAGAATATGTATTGTAATGTGTATATAAATTATGTATTTAATCCAGACTTCCCTGAGTCTTGATGTTGCGGCTGTACATCCATGCCATTCTTGTTTTTCGATCAATGGCCAGGAATGATAGCAATTAATTGTGTTATATAGAAGACATAATTCTAATAAGAGTCATCTCCAGAGAGAGATTCAGCATCAATCTCCTCAAAAGCTCTCTCAGAGCGGGAAACGCTCCAGAATGAAATTGTGTTGACTCCAGCGAGAGGGGAGCTTGGGAGCTGACAAGAAGGATTATGGGTAAACTACTGTATGTAGCAGCGATTATTTCCATCTTCAGACCATGTTAGGTTGAACAAAAGCTGGGGAACTTCAGTTTAAATATCTGAACTGTTCTAAGCATTATGTAAGGATTTGAAAGAATCGTCTCCTTAGTGGAAAATAACTCGTGCCGTGGCAGCACTTTTTTCCCGCTAGTTCCATATAATATTTTCCTTGCGCACAAAGTGCAGAAACATGCTCCTGGTTGCCGGAGTTTTTGACACCAGCTTCCAAAGGGCTTTTCGACTCTACCCACCTTCTCTATCCAAGACCAGTGCCATTTATTCTTTATGCCTTTATCGACAAGCTTGGTGTCTTCCCCTGGCTTCATAAAGTTGCACTCCATGACTTTGGCTACGCTTCGCGCTGCCAGTGTGGGAAACACATTCGTAGTGTATGGGAAACACAAAACAAATTTACACGTGGAGTGACTGCTGAATCAATCTGATTGGCCAAACCCCAAGACCAGCCCCTACCATATTACCGATTGGCTGAAGTATGCTTACTGGTGTGGTTCATTTTTTTTCCCCCAGACATGTACGCCGGAAATCCGATGTGGCGCCGGAGCGCTATCAGGCCTGGATTTCTTATTTGGAAACTGTTCAAACTGTGCCTGAAACAATTTCCAGAATGAAATATTAGCAGCCATAATCACACAGATGAGAACATGTCATCCTGTTATCTCACAACATGTACACATCTGACAAGTACACAAACTAAGCAGATAGAGTGAAATAAACTAAAAAAAGATGATAAAGAGAGAGAAAAAAGGGAGAACTGAGCCTCCTCTCTGCTTAGCTACGATCCCTTGGGATCAGGCATTAAAGTCAATCAATAAATGAGCTGGTCAGGCTCAGCTCACCATAATTAATCATGATAGAAAAAGAGCGAGGGAGAAGGAATTATTCAGCCCCCCTTTCTCTCCCTCCCACCTCCCTCTGAGGTTTGATGTATCTGGCCAGTGATATACTGTATAGGCTGTATGGTAAATACTCTCCAGTTCAGCAAAGAGCCTTAATACAAGAGCTTTATCTCTCTCACAGAGATGTATTTCACACTTCACAGGATATGAGAGAGAGAGAGAGAGAGAGAGAGAGAGAGAGAGAGAGAGAGAGAGAGAGAGAGAGAGAGAGAGAGAGAGAGAGAGAGAGAGAGAGAGAGAGAGAGAGAGAGAGAGAGAGAGAGAGAGAGAGAGAGATTTACCATCAGCTTTAGCGATAGAGGCAACAGTCCCTCAGTCTCAGACCCACTATGGCACAATCGGCCTTGCGTACAAATGTCACAAATTCACAAACTCAATTATGATCTTTCAAAAGAAACCTTGTTCTCAGACAAAGCACTGTCATTTCCTGCAGAAAAAATACAAAATAAAATTGAATATAGAATAGACTGATATATTAATTTTAAATGTTAAAATATAAAATTATATTGTATTAGAATTAATCTGTTTTATTACATTTTAAAATAACATTTTGAATATTTAAATGTAATATTGTCAAATGCAAATACTGTACTATGACTGTAATATAATCCTGTATTATAAAACACTATACAATAATTTAATCCATTTACTAAATATGTACAGGTTTCATATATAAACTAAGTTTTCAAATATAAACTATATACAGTATATATATATATATATATATATATATATATATATATATATATATATATATATAACAATGTATATATAAATGATACAATATAACAATAATATTTATATTATTAGTATTAGTAGCAGCAGGAGTATTTTAGTAAAATAATATAGCATAATATAATATAATATAATAGTGAAAATCTGAGATTCAAAAATCTACTTTTGCATTATGATGCATAAAGAATAATAAATATTTAAGATTCTGCACAATTTTTCGAACAGATTTGTGATATTTATATTCATGTGAACTCCATGTAGCTCGAGTGCTGTTTTCATTAAAGTAAAATGAACAGATATGCACTCTTACATTACTGACACCTGGTGTGGTACATAACATGCTGGGATATAATCTGGTAACTATATTTCTAAATAAACTCCAGAAAACTCTTTCTAATAGCGTTCTATTCATAAAGGTGCAGGGCTCATTCTCTATTAAGGAGACGATTCTTTCAAATCCTTAGAACAGTTCAGATATTTAAACTGAAACCAGCTTTTGTTCAACCTAACATGGTCTAAAGATGGAAATAATCGCTGCTACATACAGTAATTTACCCATAATCCTTCTTGTCAGCTCCCAAGCTCCCCTCTCGATGGAGTCAACACAATTTCATTCTGGAGCGTTTCCCGCTCTGAGAGAGCTTTTGAGGAGATTGATGCTGAATCTCTCCCTGGAGATGACTCTTATTAGAATTATGTCTTCTATATAACACAATTAATTGCTATCATTCCTGGCCATTGATCGAAAAACAAGAACGGCATGGATGTACAGCCGCAACATCAAGACTCAGGGAAGTCTGGATTAAATACATAATTTATATACACATTTCAATAAATATTCTATTTTTAAGTCACAATACGTACATCCGAGTGTAACAGATTATCGAAAAAGGAAAAAAAAAATAAATGTAGGGTGGAGACTTGGTTCTAAACATGGGTTGTTGATTGGATTTTAAGGTGAGGGAGTTGCACTCAAAAGTGGAGACAGATGAACTTAAGCTTGCAGAGACAGGTTTGACCTAATGACTGGAAAAGTCCTGCATACGTCACCAGCGAGAAGTCTGTCATTTAACAAAAAATGTAAATTGTTCAAATATCCACAGATTTATTGTTCAAAGTAAGATACATTATTGATAGGGTGAATTTTACTACAGAAGTTGGAATACAATGCAGAGTGTGGTAGTTCAGAGCAAACTAAGACAGCAATATGAATATGGCCTCAATCTTAATAAGATTCAGGAGGTTTTCAAACTTATTTGCATGTAACTTAAGTTATAACTTAAGAGACCCGTGAGATGAAAAATCAAGAATACATTACAATCAATCAAACAATTATCATATGTAAAGCAATAGAGCTGAAGCTGTGGACTTTGAAAAGCACAGTGATGAAACCCTCACAGCTCCAGTAGTAAAACAAAGAGGTATTGCACATGATTTCAACACTGCTCAGAACAAACCCTATGAATACAAGCCGTCATAAGCAACCATTTAAAATGGCAGAAAACTCAAATGTGCCCAGATAGTAACAAAGGAATGACATGGCACCCAAGTCAGCCATGATCATAAAACAGCATAATGTCCTTTACCCTCAGCTTCCACACAATAAATCAAAGCAGGGCAGAGTCACAGCCATCTCTGAGAACACATTGATAACTGGTGGTTTTGGTAACAAGCTGAGCTATTAAAGTGGCTGGTGGTGGTGAGGTTGGAGGAGGCTCTGGACAGGGGTGCAAGGCTGCCGTGAGCTGCAGCCCAGCGTGAAGAACTGTCAGCGGGTGTGCGCTATGCTACATTGGTCCTGCCAGCAGGACTGATGGGAAGGGGGTGAAAAGGCAGAATAGTAATGAAGTATCCATCCTTAAGTCCAGTCGTGTAGCAAAACTTCAGTCAGAACTGTGCTGCAAACACACAAAAACCTGCTTTAAAGCAGCTGAATAAAACATCCAAGCAGTAGAATTGGTCTGAATTTCAAACCTTATCAATGATATACAAAAAGCTGAGGATTCCAGAAAACCATTTCATAATAGAAGCATTCTGGTGCAAGTTAGAGTAGCACTGTGAGAGTCCTAATTTGGCAAATAAATAATAAAAAAAAATTGATAGGGAAAAATGTAACATGCATACATAAAGTTGGCTAATCAGCATCGTCAGGAAGTCATTTTCCAGCAACTCAAGAGTGATTAGTCACATGACATTTACAGCTTGTGTGATTGGCTTAAAAATCGTCCCGTTGCAGCTGAGCAACTTCCATTGATTCACCAAGTAATAGACACCATGGATCCAACCGAATACCTGAAAGTCTCCAAATGAACATGTCATGGCATTTAATTTGTCTTAATAAAGACAAAATCAGTTGAATGAAAGACCCCAATGGAACCTTAGAAGATTTCATGTCTGAACATTTTTGCATTTTGCAAGATACATTTGAAGCCCTTGCGACGTCATTTTAAACAATGTAGCAGAGAGCCTCTAAAAGACAGAACAAAGCTTCAAAGCGAAATCAAATCAAAGCAACCGCAGATGAGATTAACTGTAGCACATAACTAACAGGAATTCCACATCAAAGTCATGACATTGCGGCTCTGTCTGGAGAACATAGATGTTAAAGTGAATTTAAAGAGCAAACAAGCAAAACTTTGCCACACAAGAATACAATTATAAGAAATAGGAAATTGCCAGAGGCAGAAATTAAGCTGCTCTTGTTTATAAGCATACTGAAAATTAGAAAGTAGACAAACTGTACAGAGAGTGAATTAAGACCAAATTCATCATTAGAAACTGATTAAATTCTCACACACACAAAAAAAAAACCTCTATAAATGCATAAACCAATCAAGGTGAAAGATCAAACGTTTTTTACAGATGGCTACTGGCGATTTCACAGCCATCAGACAGATGAATATCCATAATTCATAAAACAGGACATCAGAGACGCAATGGAAGATTACAGAAATTCAAAACTAATAATACCATTGAGATCCACAGAGCCCGAAGTGCGGAGAAGAAACCAGAACGATTATGACGAGGCAGATTGAATTACAAAAAAGTAAAACAACTACACAAACAATTAGGTCTGACAAATCAATCAGTCCTGCTCACTTTTTCATCTTCTTTCTCTCTCAGAAATAACACTTAAATCCCAAAGTTAATACGAATATACAGTGTTAACTGTTGTAGTCAGGAAACTCGACGGCAGAGACAGCAGCATACTGATTAATGAAACGGTGTTCTCAGACATTTGGCTGGCGTATTCCTGAGGGACGGCTCAGCCATGTGGCTGGCGGCAGGGACAAGGCGATGCATTGTTGGCTCACAGTGCCGTCATGGCGAGAAGCTGATGCCAGGCCTTCACTGCACATGCTGTGTCGAGTCTTTAGCTCAGCACACTCTCGGATCACTAACGCAGAACTGTCTAGTGTCTTTGTTTAAAAACTCTCAGAAGGAACAGAGATGAATGTGTCATACGTTCTTACCAGGGGGGCATGTCAGAATCCTTGTTTTAAATAATGAAAAGGAACCGTTTTTGACAGAGTTACACCAAGATTTGATGAGCCGATGTTACACCCTAATAAATGATCAGTTGATTTCTGCTTTATACACTGCAGCTAAACGCTGTCCACTTCTCAAGTAGTGACAGAATTTTCATTAAACAATAAAGTGTGTGCAGAAATAAAATGAACAACTTGTTGTTCATGAAGTGACCTTTTTGGAACTCTACTGTACATTATGTCTTGACACGTCTGCTAACAATTGCCAGGGGTAAATATGTCTCTCTTTACATTTCCTTCATCAAAAATAGCTGAAATCAAACAGGTTTTTGCTGACATTCATGCTTCGTTTGCTGAAATCAAAATGAGTATCAATTTCAGGTGTGACTCCTGTATTCATTACACATGAAAGTTAATTTATGGGTGTCACTCCTGAATTTAAATGCGGTTGTCCATTCCAAAACTTTGTATGTGGCATGTTTTAAAGCTGTTTTATGACTAAGTTTGATTGTTTTGTTCAAATTAGAGTCTGCAAATTACACTACCATTCAGAAATTTGGGGTCAGTGAGAAATTAATACTTTAATTCAAGAAGGATGCAATATATTGATCAAATATGATGTTTTCAGCATTGATACTAATTTTAAAAATATATATACAGATTAAACAGCCTTAGTGAGCATAAGTTCTGAGAAATGCCTTTGTGCACCTAAAGTTTGAATGATAAATAAAGATAATGTTATATTAATATGTGATCTCAATTTAAAAAAATTGAGACCCTCTCTATCCTTGTTGTTTTGGAATACTACCCAATGTAAGATTTTCCTCACTCTGCATCCAATAAATGAAGAGTGAAGTATCAAACTCTGCAGCTGAAAGACCTTAAATTAGTCCAGAGAGAGGTACTGAGTGAAAGAAAAGAGAGGGAAGGAGGGGATGTAAAGAATGAGAAGGAGGGTTATCGACAGAACCAATGTGATTGAGAGAAACTCGAGAGGAAAAACTTGGTGGGATATATAGTAGGAAGACCACCAGAGAAGATAGAGGGAGCTATACAGTATTTAGCTCTGTGGTTCTCAACAGGTGAGTCAAGATCTTAAAATATTCGGTTCTGAAAAACAACACAATCTAAATTCAGAAAGTAAAGTAAATATGCATAATTTGGGGAGCAAATTATATAGATTTCACAAGGGAGGAGAAAACAATTTCCATAGCATTCAGTCATATATATATATACACTATGCTCTAAAAGTTTGGAAAATTCTTTTCAAAATGAAAGAAATTGACACTTTTATTCAGCAAGGACGCATTAAATATCAACTGTGATATGTGACTTTTACATTGATACAAAAGTTATATTTCAAATGAATGCTATTCTTTTAAACTGTCTATTCAAAGCTACAAATTTGCTTTGCAATCACAGGAATAAACTACATTTTAAAACATATATATATATATACAAAACAGTTAAAAAAAATTATTTTAAATTAAAATAATTTCACGATATACATTTTTTTTTACTGCATTTTTGCTCACATTACTGCAACCTTTGTGAGCATAAGAGACTTAACATCTTACTGATCCCAAACAGCAGTGTACTGAGAGCATATACAGAGGATGAATGTAATATTTATAACATTAATCATAATAATAATAATAATAATAATATATTAAAATATTAATATTTCAATATTTGATTTTCATTACATTTTGTTTAGCTTTATATAATTTGGATACCATGTTGGGTTGCCAGTTTATATCCAATTGATAAAGTCCTGAAGCAAAACCACTTGAGAACCACTGCTTCAGCTTACCTCGATTTACCTTTTGCCTAAGAGCACTTCCCACGAGAACCTTGTTCATACTCCCACACACTTAGAAGTCTGTGATGGGATCAATGCAGGCAGATGCACAGGAGAGGTCTGGAAAATGAGGCTCAGTGTGACAGGGTGAACTCCCAGTAGGCTGGCCAGGAGATTTATGAACTTCTCAGTGGGAAAAATTGACATTCATACTAATTAGTCGACCATTGTTTCTCCTGTTCCCACTCTCCCGTGCAAACCCTGGAGCGAAGGCATCAGACCCCGGCGTAGACTGACCTCTCTGTACTTCTAAATATAGCTGTACAATGGCGGAAGCATGGGCTCTCTTACTGTGTGATGTTTGATTAACATTTAATTAACATTTGTGTGACATTTCCGACAGAATGGGACAAATACAAATAAAGGAAAATTTTATAAATATGAATTATTGCTCAGCAATCGTATTTTTATCGCACGACTGAGGGAGTGCAGCCAGACAGCCTGTAGGAAATCAGGCCTTAATGAGGAACTGAATGAACATGGTACACAGAAAAAAAGAGAGGGAGACAGAGAGTTTTAAAAAAAGCTCATAAAAAAAAAGCGTGACTTGATCCCAATTAAAACAACATCGGCAACCCTTTAAAAAAGCAGAAATGCTGTTTGTTTGTGTTTTGCCACAGATGTGAAGGAGCATGCTTAAATCTAAATCTAAAAAGCCATTATGGTTATGCAACTGCTCAACACCATTACATAATTTATACGCCATGTGAGCAGCAAGTTAGCTACAATTTTTCTCAACACAAAATGTAGGGTTAATAGAGCTTCAAGCTCTTTGACAACAGGAAAAGTATCTTCTTAGGTGAAACATGGAGGCTGAAATTTAATCAGCAAGGTTCAGCTGCAAAAATAAATCATGCTACTTACCAAAGCATGTAGCAGTGCTGTTGTAAAAGAGCTGAATGTTAGTGGTAAATCAATTGTAGAGGCTCCATCGATTTCTGCTCCAGTAGTTTCAATGCTCTTAGAGTGTAGGTTAAGCTCTTAATCTAGAATTGTGTGATATGGAACATTAACTTACCCACAGCAAGGGTTCAAGGTTTGAATGGTTCGAATGCTCCAGATTGCCCCTGCTGGTAGATACCATAACTACACCATTTTGAGGGCAAAATGTGTTACTACATTTAAGGCCATTCAAATGTAGCTGTCTGGTATTGTTTTCATTTATAATTTAAACAAAATAAAGATTTATAATAAAAACAATTTACAATAGAAAAGCATCTACCAAAAACATATTTTTTCCCCTAAGATTTTCATTTTTGCTATTTTTGCTTTCACTCATACACAACAGTACAGGAAAGAGCCACAAGATGGTTAACCACGGGTCGCCTGAAGAGCTACAGCATTACATGGTGTATTGCTGCCCACGAGGCTATCGGCTCTGACAACCAAAAACATTTTTAGATGCGGTTTGTGATGTTTTTTTTAATTAATCATAACTAACATTTATTTTTCTTGCATTCATAGAACATTCATATGCTTTTGAATCTTAAATGTTTCCAAACCTTTGGTCGAAAACTTGTTACTGAGTGTGTGAGAGTATAAATAACAAATAGGGGAAATGAAACTAGACAGATGTCTAGGTTTGAAAACTTGTGATTAACAATCAAGTAATCAAGAAAACAGAGTTCGTTTCTACCTCGTAACAGAAGGGTTTGCCTATGAAGAACCAATCAAATTGTAGGGAAATTATGCAATGTATAATGTCATTTTCGCTATGCTCCTATTCTATAAAAACTGTTGTATTCCTTTTGCGGGTGGAATTCTCTCTGAAATTTGTCCGAGATCCTCCGGCCGTGATTAAAGCATTTTCGAAGGCATTGTCTGAAGTCTCGGTTATTATTGCTGCTCAGAAAGTTAGTTAGGGGAACAAGATAGGGATTGCGAACTCAAAGTCAGTTAATCGACTTTAGACGCTTGGGTGTCGATTAGAGACGCCCCAGGTAAATGTATTATTAAGTGGCGACTGTAGACGCTTGGGTGTCGTTTGGAGACGCCCCAGGTAATTAGGAGTCAGGTACATAAGGAGAAAAATCTACCACAGGTTAAAGAAAAATGAAATGAAATTAATGGGAATGCTAGCGAATAGCTTTCACCAGGTGTCATAGACCTCCTTGTTTAAAAATGTGTTCAATATGTATCGATATGAATTCTCAGATGCTGTGAAAGAGCGGTTCTTCTGAATTGTTCTTGCGTCCGCCTCCTGCATGTTACAACCCACATGGTCGTTGTGGTCTATTTGAGTTTGAAGTGCTTTGTTCAGTTATGTGATCTTTTTCAGAGCTAATTAAAACATTTTTTTACTCAGTCTGAAGACATTTTACTCATGTCCTCCTCCGCTCCTCTGCTAATACAATGGTGTGAAATGACTGTCAAATCTGAAATGGGTCATTATCCCTGCAAAACTCTCCAGGTGTGCTCACGGCCCAATTCCAGTTGGTCTTCATGCTGTATAGTGAGAATTCCAGTGAATCTAATCTGACTAAGCACTTCACACTTCCT
The DNA here is from genome assembly GCA_030578275.1 of Meda fulgida. Lineage (NCBI taxonomy): Eukaryota > Metazoa > Chordata > Actinopteri > Cypriniformes > Leuciscidae > Meda > Meda fulgida. The sequence continues at coordinate 22,408,907 of CM060623.1, read as the reverse complement.
CCATTGTTCTTTTGGAGAGTCTTTTGCAAATGCCAGTGAGGTTAAAGGGATAGTTCAGCCATTTACTCTGCCTTATGTTGTTCCAAACCCACATGCTGTTGTGTTTTCCAGGGAACTCTTGTTCATGTAATAACCACATCTGTCAGCTAGCCTGACTTCGTCATACTCATATTCTAGTCAGAATGTGAGTCTGATACTGCTCCATAGGGCTTTGATTATGGGGCGTTTCAACTGAACCAGGAAAAAAACAACAACTCTGCACTCAATTGGATAGACCTACAACCAATCAGAGCAACGGAGTAAATGATGTATGTTGAGGATTCTGGGCTTCCGAAAAGGAGCTGGCAACAACCGCTGGTTATGTCTGTCTACCTCGTCATGCACGCCGAGTTGCATCGCCGTGATGCCCATTTCGGTTGCTTCTTTCACTTGGTCCTCCATGAGTGTGACCAAAGGAGAAACAACAATGACCACAGGGTTTTCATTGCGTCCCATCTTCTTTGTGACCATCGGGGCCAGCTGATAAATTAAGCTTTTGCCCGAATCACGTAGGAAGGACTGCAAACACATCTTTTTCCGATCGACAAATGCCTTGATTGCGGTTCTCTGTTTGTCTTTTAAAATTAATGCGCAGTCGATTTCTTTTAAAACAGACGCAATAGCGGAATCTAAACATCTCAATTTTCCAGCTGCAGTCATCTTTGTTGTAAAAAAAGTATAAAGCCTGCTCAGATAATTTGATTGGCCCGGCGATTTCGGAGCCGAGCATAATTACTCCTCAACAGATCAAGTCCAGACCGAACATCCCGACCAAAAAATGTTGTGGGCGGGGTTTGGGCTGCCATCAAGGCTATCTGTCAGCTATTAACCTGGCGCATTCTTTTTTTTTAAAGCACCACAAAATTAGTTTAAATGAATGTGTGGTATATTCGTCTTCTGAAGCCATACAATAGCTTTGTGTGAGGAACAGGTCGATGTTTTAAAGAGGATCTACTATGCCCTAGAATTTCATGCTTGAATATAAAAAAAAACACTCTTTTACATATTTTACATTATTGCAGCACCTCTCTTTTCAGTCTGTCAGTAACACTCTATTTAGTTCCTGTCTTGATGAAGCCCCTCCTTCTGAAAAGAGTAATGTCGTGCTCTGATTGGTCAGCTGGAGCAGTGTGTCAACCGCTTCAACCGCTTACAGCTAGTTTTAACACACTACTAACGCAACTCAATCAGGTCCCTTTCTTTTGCATATGCCTTAGGCAGGAATTATTTAAATGAGGAATATTGGGATGTGTACATTCCTAAAAAGAAAACTCAAGTCTACAATCGAGGCGTTTAAGGGAGTTCAGAAACAGTGCTTACTGATATAGAGAATAACTCCCTTTGGAGTGGACTTTGTGCTTTGTAACTTTGCAGACCGTTTTCAAACTCAAATAGCAACACACTAAAGAAAGTTGAAATTGTAAAAAAGCATAATAGGTCCTCTTTAAATCATAATTCACTAATAATCTTGTTATCTGTTACAGATCACCAGACATGGGGACTTGTGACTTGGACTCGAGTCGCTATTTTTATGACTTGTGACTTGACTTGACAAAAAATAAAATACTTGAGACTTGACTCGGACTTGTAAGTTAAAGACTCGGGACTTGACTTGACTTGAGACACGAGGACTTGAATGACTTGAGTGTTACTCACATCATGTTTTCAGTTTGAATATAAAATACATAAATTATTTTAAAAAATAAAGTTGATCCAGCTGGAGCACAGGCTGAGAATAGCGTTGTCATGACTGGATCACGACACTAGGCTATCCTATCATCAGTCATGCCCTCTCGTACCTTACGCACACCACGCCCACTTAGATCAGATAACACATCAACATGTCAGCCGGAGGGGTAACGTTACCGAGGGTCATCGCTTTTGGCTTCAAGAATTATTCTCAAGATTGCAAAAGACGAACAGCAATTTGCAAGACATGCAACATTAAGATCGCAGACAGCCAGACGACAACCTCCAACTTCGTCCGTCATTTGAAGAGCTATTCTGCCCAGTAAGTGCTAGCTTGTCAATTTGTTAATTTTATCTGGTTAGTTGGTAGTTAGCTAATGTAATAATAGCTAAAGTAGCCATTAACCCTTTCACACGTAAGTTTAAACTATTCTAACTGATCTCCCAGCGTGAGGTTTTCTTGGCGACCGTTATTTAGAACCTGTCACTCACTTTAATGTTGCCATGGTGACGCGTCAATACTTGTCACGTGACACAGCGCAACCACAACACAGTGCTGAATGAATGATGATCTGCTTTTATATAATTTTTCCTGTTTTATTCAAAATGTTCACAAACGTATTAGCTATAACATGAAACACTGATATTCCGATTGTCAAATATGTGCAAGTGGATGTGTTGTTTAAACACCTTTATAATGATCGCGTTAGTTGAGCTGTATGTGCGAATGGGCGGCCATGTTAGTTTATTAAATTTAAAAAATTTCAAACACTGTTGGCAGAAGTGAAAAATAAATAATTTTATGAAGTTACAATTTTGTTTGATTCCATAATGTATTTTACTGAACATGAGTATTGTAATTTACTGACAGTTACTTGTATCTTGTCTTCTCACTTTATTAAGATCAGATTCTGCAGGTAAAATTACAATAATAAGGTGACTTGACTTGGACTTGACTTGACATAGCCTGTGACTTGACTTGACTTGACTTGACTTGCCCAAGAAAAAATACTTGGGACTTACTTGAGACTTGAAGTTTAAGACTTGAGACTTACTTGAGACTTGCACATGTGTGACTTGGTCCCATCTCTGCAGATCACCAGATAGGATGTGGCATCATTACTCACTCAGGACTGCAGCAGAAATCATTACATTACCATCCGTGAGCGTGGCAAGACTTGTTGCCATTGCATTTGCTATTACAAATCACAATTATGTGACCGGCTCTGCTCACCCTTCCTCCAGACCTCAGAGGAGAAGCCCCTTTTCACGCCAGCATCAGTGTCTTCGCATGAAAGCTGCTGTAACACAAATTATCTACTGGCCGCGGGACAGGAGTGGGGAAGTCTCAGTCTCTGGCTCATTCTCCATTATCCATGAGTCACAGATAGCGGTGGACCGCCAACAAAACCCCACATCGCCCGGAAGCTGGCCTGTCCCTCGCAACACGTTATTACATTAGCACGGCTTAACTGACAGAGGCTGATCCATAACGTAAAAAAAACATAAAAAAAAAAAAAACATTTCAGTCTGAGAACAGGTCTTGTTTAGGCTGCCTGGTTGGAAAATTGGTGTTGACAGACAAGCATTAGGAGCTATCTGTGCAGGGGATCAGTTGTCAGCCTTGTACAGCTACAACTCAAGCGGAGAATGACAGACAGAGCAAAAGAAAAAAATAGAGAGCAGAATTTAAGAATGTATGGTAATGACTGAGACAAAAGCCTGTGCTGAGGCTGTCACGATTACTAAATTATCGCCTGACCGTGGCTATTGAGATAACGGCAATCATTGTGCACATTAAATTCCCATAATATAATAAGAGAATATAGAAATGCAATAAGCTGTGTATTTAAGCGATCCAAAGCACAGACTTGGATCAAACAATTCTCAGAGCACATCTTCAGTATAAATAAATAAATAAATAAATAAATAAATAAATAAATAAATAAAATTAACACTAAATAATCCCTAAAATAAAACGTTGACAACATTAAGGGTTTTATTTATGTATTAATAATATTTAATAAATATTTAAATAAATAAATGTTCATATTTGACAATACCATAAACATTTTTTTTTCTTTTTTTGTGTTAATATAATATATTATGTATATAATATGTATATAATATAATATAATATAATATAGGTTTACTGGGTGCCATAAAATGTATCCTGACATAAAATATTTCAAAATTTAATTTTTACTTTCATACTTGAAATTAACAAATGTCAAAACATGATAAATGTCACAAATAAATAAATAAATACAATTTTTAAAATCACAAAATTTAATCTTCAGTCAAAAATGTCATGATTGTGACAGCCTAAGCCTGAACTAAATTAAATTACCACCTCTGTCAATCAGCTGATGATCTTGATGAGGTTTCTAGATAGGAATTTTATATGTGGGATAATAAAGCACAGAAAAATGTGATCAGAGTAATGCAGAATGCAGAGTTTTTGGTGATTGAGATTCTCTGTGCTTAAGATTTAGTCCTACAAGTCTCTTTGTGCTGAGTCAAACCTGATCATGCCAAGTGAGCAGTTCATATTTCTCTCTGTGTGTGTGTGTGTGTGTGTGTGTGTGTGTGTGTGTGTGTGTGTGTGTGTGTGTGTGTGTGTGTGTGTGTGTGTGTGTGTGTGTGTGTGTGTGTGTGTGTGTGTGTACATGTTTTTCTATCCTGGTGGGGAGTTCAACCTGAATGCGCACTGACTCATGGGGACTCGTGTCACTTGTGTCACTTGTTTCCTGCATGAGGGAATAAACTTATAAATCATACAGAATGAATTTTTCTGAAAATGTGAAAATGCAGAAGGTTTTCAGTGATGGGTAGGTTTAGGGGCAGGATTAGTATAAGGGGATAATATAATAAGTAGGAATGGGAATTGAAAACCGGTTCCACTCGAGAACCGGTTCTAAGTTTTATGAACCATCGATATTGTATTCCATCTACGTTAACAAGTCCTCTTATCGATGCTCCTGCTCCAAAGCGAATTTTTGTCCGGCCATAGTCTTATTTGATCGGTGAGTAATGTAGACGAACTCCTGCGCGTGTGACAGGGCACATGTTGAACTGAAGAACGAGCAGAGAGAGAGCCCCGGTCGCGCGTGCGCTCTCTCTCTCTCTCTGCGGAGTCAGGCGAAAGTATGAACAAGGCTTCACCGTCTCCTAAGCGCTGTCTTGCTCTCTCTCCCTGGCACATATTAATCAAAATAAATCGACACCATGGTAAAAGGTTGGAAGACCATAGTTTCGTGTGGAGCATTGGAATATATTTTTTTTCCTGAATTACCGCTGGGAATTGTGCTAAAATACCTTATCTTCTCTGAAAAGGGTTCCGCACATTCAGCTGACATGAACCACACTTTAAACAAATGAAAAAAACTATCCAGTGATTAAATGTTTTCTGTGTTGACACAAATCTTGTGGGATGTCCTAGCTGACGGGATAATCACAGAACGGGTACACACCTGATAATAGGCTTGTTCAACTTCATGCAGCTCTGCGCAGACCGATCGGTGGCTGACTTGAAGCAGTGCATGCCGGTTAGAACTTGTGTCCGACTGACGACACGTGACTGTGACGTATGCCATCAAAGTAGCGCGAGAGCGATTCGAGAGCAGCCGCAGGACTCAGCCAGCGCAGATTCTCAAGAGCTCTGATGACGACACAGCTGTTCCACGATAGGCCGGATTCACCGCATGACAACGATCACGTGTGTTTCGTGTTTATTCGAACACCTTCAGTTCCACTAATGTTCACAAATCATTTTGTTTTTTTATAAGAGTAAAATCTATTTTCCTGTAGGCGATGTTATATTGTGTCATGTTTATCAAAATAAAACTGATTAAAAACATAAACCCCACTACATAATTTAAATAGTATAGGCTTATGTTGAACTTATTCTTGTACAAACCGATGCTGTATTAAGCATAAAGTATTAAATGGAAACGTATCTGAAACGTGTGTTGAACAAATATTGCATTTATTTCACTTCAGCTGTGGTAAAGTATGCAAACACCACGTGAGCGGTCACTACGGGAACCAGAAAGTGTCCGACTTCACATCTGTTTTCAGCTCCTTCCCGCCTGCACGCGGCAACTCTCCCCGATCGGTTACATTCAGCCGCAGCCGATGTCGAACACACCTTTTGACACGTCCAATTCGTGAACTAATGACTCCTTTTGAACCGATTCATTTTAATGAATGGTTAAAACAACTGATATTTCCAACACAGAACTCACGAGACATTTGAATCAGTGTATAACTAATCTGTAACACTTCACAATAAGGTTCCATTTATTACATAAATTACATTAAAAAAGTACAGTTTGCTTACTCAAGTGTAAGCTTTAAAACAAATAAAACCACTTGGGTTTTTTGGCCGAAAAAGCATGACTACTTTTTCCCACACATTGCTATCAGGAATCGATAAGAGAATCGTTAAAGAATCGGATCGATAAGCAGAATTGTCAGTGACATTGATATTGATAAAATCTTAAACTTCAAAATTCCCATCCCTAATAATAAGTATACAGTATACAGTTTGTACAGTATAAAAACCATTACGTGTATGGTTATTCCCCACAAAGATAGCGAACAAGACGTGTGTGTGTGTGTGTGTGTGTGTGTGTGTGTGTGTGTGTGTGTGTGTGTGTGTGTGTGTGTGTGTGTGTGTGTGTGTGTGTGTGTGTGTGTGTGTGTGTGTGTGTGTGTGTGTCCTCTGATACCGCAATGTTTTTTGCACATGCCACATGCTACATGTCAACACTGTTTTAGCATTTGATTCACTAAGGGAATTACACAGACTTTTTTTAATGTGTATTTGTACTGTTTTATCTGTTCCGAATCCAATTTGCCCATTGCAATTTCCTTTGCAGGCTGGTTTTGAGTGCTAGTGTGTGAAGGATGTCACACACTGCCATGTATCTTCTGCAAAGATAACAGTAAAATGTTCAAGGCGCAGTGCATTTTCAGCACATTTTGTGCCTGTTTATAATGCGCTGTGGGAGGTTCAGGGTTTTGAAATACCCATGCACAACTGTGAATTTGGCCCTCAGTCTCTCAGTTTCCCAGAGCTGCTTGCGTTTATATCCCTCTCACATACACATTCCAACTTTCCTTTTCTACTTGCCAAAGAATCTTTCTCACATGAAGGAAGGAGTCAAAGAACTTAAGCCTGTCAGACAAAGTTTTGGAGTTCTAGGAAACATCCTTTGAAAGTGTGGTACTGCAGTCTGTTTTGTGTTTGATTTGCTAATAACTTGCTGACTTTATGTTCCTCTATCAGACCATATTACAAGAGCAATCGGACAGAGATAGCGGTCCACACAGTTTGAGTGCAACACTGTGTACACCCAGCTCTCTGTTTCTCAGCCTGTTTATGAGTTACACAGCTCCACCTCCTGGTGAAACAGTAAATGCAGGATATATCATGTCATGATTTCAGGAGTAAGGAAAAAAGTAAACACCATTGAGGCCATCATGATCAATTATAAACCGATTAATAGGGAAACACAGTCCACCCATGCAGAAAAGTAGCACACCTGTAGATAACAGAGGAAGGAGAGAGAGCGCTATATTTTTTATGGTTATTAGCATTAAGAAACATAATTTTACATTGAGTATTCAAATGATTATAATTCAAATGAATTATAAATTATGTAGAAGCTCTAAACTAATCTAACTTGCATGCTTTAAAAATGCCTAAATAATATACAGTATATAAAAAATGAATAGGTGTGATCACCTGATAAAATCCTGTTTAGAGTATGCAAATGTGCTGTTAGTTGGTTATACAAGAAAGCAAGCAGCTTTATTGAAAAGCATACAGAAAGCACAATGAATTATTGAGAGATCTCCAGATACATCAGTACATCTACCTAATCTGCAAGCTCAGACAGAGCAAGCCATCATCAAATTAATACAAGAGATGGCTCAAAATGATCATCCGCTTCACTATCTTTTTCCACCGAAGAGGGGTGAAAAAAGCTGGTCGGCTTCTTAGAAGGCAAAGTAATATGACATCAATCAAAGCAAGGACAAAACATTATGCTAGTTTACCCACTTCTTTTGGTATTAGATTGTTTAATGAAAAATAAGGAGGACATTTATTTTTGCATTGTACTTTTGTATGTGAGTGTATGTATGTGTATATGTATACAGTATGTATGTATGTATGTGTATGTATATAGATTGTAGTATGTAGATGGCTAGTTTCATGAGAGAACTAGGCATGTATATATATATATATATATATATATATATATATATATATATATATAGATATATATATAGATATATATATATATAGATAGATAGATAGATAGATAGATATATAGATATATATATAGATATATTTATATATATATACACACATCACAAATTTGTGTATCTCGTATTAAAGCAGTTAAAATATGTGCAATTCTCTCATACTGACCACTGGATGTTCAACATGTCACCTCTTCGCAAAGAACTCTCTAAGGATTTGAGAATTAGAATTGTTGCTTTCCACAAAGATGGCCTTGGCTATAAGAAGATTGGTAACACCCTGAAACTGAGTTACAGGACAGGCCAGGGTTATAGAGAGGTATTCCAAAACGGGTTCCATTTGGAACAGGCCTCGCAAGGGTCAATCAAAGAAGTTGAGTCCTCGTACTGTGCGTCAGGAGCAGAAACTGGCTTAAAAAACAGAAGCATGATCATGCCAGCACTGCTTTAGAGGTTGCAGAAGCGGAAGATCAGCTTGTCTGTGCTCAGACCACACACACTGCAACAAGTCGGTTTGCATGGCCGTCGTCCCAGAAGGAAGCCTCTTCTGACTCTGGCTCACAAGAAAGCCCGCAAACAGTTCGCTGAAAGCAACCTGTCCAAGAGCATGAATTACTGGAACCATGTCCTGTGGTCTGATGAGACTAAGATAAACTTGTTTGGCTCAGATGGTGTCCAGCATGTGTGGCGATGCCCTGGTAAGGAGTACCAAGAACATTGTGTCCTGCCTACAGTCAAGCATGGTGGTGGAAGCATCATGGTCTGGGGCTGCATGAGTGCTGCTGGCACTGGGGAGCTGTGCTTCGTTGAGGGAAACATGGATTCCAACATGTACTGTGACATTCTGAAGCAGAACATGATGCTCTCCATTCAGAAACTGTGCCAAACGGCATGATAACGACTCCAAACACACCGCCAAGATGACAACTGCCTTGCTGAGGAAGCTGAAGGTGAAGGTGATGGAGTGGTCAAGTATGTCTCAAGACCTGAACCCTATTGAGCACCTGTGGGTCATCCTCAAGCGGAAGGTGGAGAAGCGCAATGTGTCTAACATCCAGCAGCTCTGTGATGTCATTATGGAGGAGTGGAAGAGGATCCAGCAACAACCTGTGCAGCTCTGGTGAATTCCATGCCTGGGAGGATTAAGGCGTTGCTAAATAACCATGGTGCTCACACAAAATATTGACACTTTGGACACAGTTTTGACATGTTCCCTTAGGGTGTACTCACTTTTGTTGCCAGCTATTTTGACAATAATGGCTGTATGTGGAGTTATTTTCAGTAAATATATACTGGACAGTAAATATATACTTCTATACAAGCAGCACATTGACTACTCTAAAATCTATCTTAAATCTATAAAATCTAAGTTTCATTTCTATAGTATTGTCCCTTGAGAAGATATACTAAAATGTTTGCAAAAAAAATACACCCATATATATAACGTGTTATTATATTATGTAATGTTATGTGTTATGTTATGTTATATTTTATTTTATGTTATGTTATGTTATGTTATGTCTAAGCTGACTAATGAAAATGCTAATTTGCAATTTTTTTTGATTCATGAATTACACTATCAATTTGAGGTTAGGGGAGCGAAGGTCACAGTCAGTTTACAAAAATATGTCCGTACGTAGCAACTGACCAATCAGAATCAAGTAATCAAGAAAGTTGCGTAATAATTAAAAACAATCTAAGACACACCAGCGGCGAGAAAAGCCTGTGTTCTCAACCCATTAGTTGTTAAAATGTAAAGAAAAATCTCTCTCTCTCTCTAACGCCGCTGCAAGGCAGGTCATTCTATCTTCAGGAGGTCGAGTCTTGTCCCACCTTTATTAGTCACTATGATGACTTTCCAGACACCTTGCTTCAACACGCTCTATAAATACACCTATAACGCAATTACTCCATCCCTCTCTGTCTGTCTCCCCTCTCTCGCTCACACACGTCATTAGGAATTTACACACACACACTCAAATTTCCTTTTTTAACCTCAAACTCAGCACAGTTTGTGACTGCAGTTTGTGTGAGGCGATACTTGTCCAACACTTCTGCCTGTCTCTTCAACCAGAAGCCTTGACAGCTCGAGAAATTCTCGGTTTCCAAAAAAGCTTCGCACTTGCATATAATTGCTTGAAAAATTCATCTTCGTGAACAATTTGAAATGCCGAGGAGTTCTCGGTTCCAATTAAGCCAGCATTTTAAAAATGAGCATTTCAGTCCAGATAGCAAGCGTGAAGTTAGCATTTAACAGGCCTACAGAACTACGTCTTGTTTTCTGACAGGTTTTAATTGGCGACTCTTTAACCCTCATAGGTGGAAAATTACATTGCCGGTCCCGAAGAGCCATAGAGGACCCCATGTCCATTCCATAGAGCACTATGGTGATTCCACCCACACGTGTAATTGGCGGAATATCTCTTGTGACTTAACTGTAGAGACAAGTGTTTTTAAAAACCTTCTGAGTTGCCTGGAAGAGAAAAACAAGCACCCTGGAGACGTATTGGGTTTTCAGACAACTGTGTATGTGTGTGTTCTGAGACTGTTCTAGATAGACTAAATAGGCACATTTGTGTCATTCCATTAGAGGGGGCTAATCCTGAGGGTGTTAAGATTGAACCAGAGCCCTGAGCAAAGAAACGGGAGGATGGGGGTCCGGGCGGATGCATAAAGCCTGATTGGATTGCTTCTGTGCTTGCTGCTTGGAACATGAGATCCCACCCCCCAATATGCTTATTTACTGAGGCTGTCTGGTCAAGGATGGCTGTTTAATTTCCTCAGGGAGAGGCAAAGAGAGACATGGCAATACTCAAGAGAGGGAGTGAGATAAGGGAGGGAAAAAGTGAAAGTGAGAGTGTGACAGTGAGAGTTATCTCTTAGATCCATTCTCAATTAGAAAGAGCTGTGAACAGAAAAGGCAAACTCGCCTCTATCCCTATACAGTCTCAAACTTACTGAACTACTCTATATAACGGCAAAGACGTAAGCAGAGGTTTTGATGCAATAACGTGGTCACTGACTGCAAATTTTGAATTGTTAACCCATGTTTAAAACTATTATTTGGAAAAGGCACATCTAAAATGCTGAATATCACATTTTCAATATGGTGGCACAGGTGTTGCAATTATCCTTTTAAACGGACAGATTGTGTGAGAAGCGGGAGGCCTTTTTTGTTTAATTATATGTTTTTCTCCCGTTTATTGGTCAGCAGAGAGGTAAGAATTGTATATTTTAGTTTATTATTTTGTTATAGGGAAGATGACTAAGAATTAGTTAGACAACCTCTTCTGTTTGTTGTTTTGGCTGACTAAACCCACTGGATCTGAGCTACTTACTTTCACAAAAAGAGAAAACTAACCCTTATTTAAAATAAATATCATCCATTTGCAACTGCATTGTGGTGTGTTTGTTGAAAATTCAGCTTGGCCATCATAGGATTAAAATACATTTTAAAAAACATATGAAAATAGAAAACAGTTGTTTTAAATTGTAATTATATTTCACAGTATAACTGTTTTTACAGTATTTTTGATCAAATAAATGCAGCCTTGTTACGTTATATGTAGTATGTCTTTGTGTCACCAAAAATAGCTACATCTACTCAGCAAAATCACAATCCCCTTTCTTCTCAAGTACACAACCAGAGGAGCAACACAAACCAACCAATAACAACAAATTTCCTGACCTCACAACAACTTACATCATATAAACAGCCTGAAAAGATGAATTTCCATTTAATATTATGATGAACGTGCATGAACATGGAAATGGTGATGATTATGTTCATAATGTTTAATACACAGGCATCTCAGGACTCATTAGTGCAGTTTCTCTGAGGCAGGGCAGGAAATATAAATTACATTTTGGTGTGCTTGACTGATGCAATACCATCCCAAAAATCCCGGCCGAAATTTTCAGACATATCAAGGTCAGGGCCAGGGGTCTCAAAAAACAATACAGTTTATTTCAGATCAATTTGGGGAAACTTCCTCCCACACATTTCAACAGCTGTTAGAGATGCTGTTCCTGCAGACTGCAGGTAAACACAAGTAAACAGTCTGGTCCTCCCAAAATATTTTTAGAACTGTTTCATAAGGAAAACTCCTAAAATGTCTAGTTTGAAAGAAAAAAAGATAAGAAAGTGCCATTAAACAAGCGATTCATACTCGTATCATGTTCACCTGATTGAAGTTGAGAACGAAATTTTGAGAGGCACATCGTTAGCATATGACTCACCTGCCCATCTCCAACCAGTGGACAAGAGAAAACATACTGGAGCTGGAAGACGATGCTGAAAACCACATCCCTCATCATCTTCAGCTCCACACTGCCACGAAGAGACAGCCCATCACTGCAGGAGGGAGAAAGCAGAGTTTGAGATCATGGAAATATCAGAGCTCGGCATGGAATCTTGTGTAATGAACCTACACACCCACACTGACCCAGAAACATAACTAGTCAAGTGACATTCATTAACACAGGTGTCTCAGTTCACGGTTTTATGAGTTGGGAAAGAGCAGCATCGCATTGCTGAATCTAAAGACTATTATAGATTTTAGCAGACTATTTCTTTATAAGGCTATAGAGAAATAAAAACTTTTGTTTGGCAAGAGCACATTACATTGATAAAAGTGGCAGCAAAAACATGTATAATATTAAAAAAGATTTCTATTTCAAATAAATGCTGTTCTTTTGAACGTTTTACAGTTTCCACAAAAATATCAGACTGGAGTAATGGCAGCTGAAACATTATATTATAATAGAAAACAGCAATTTTAAATTGTGATAATGTTTCAATATTACTACATTAGAGACTTCTTTCAAAAACATAAATTTTAGAAATTCAAATTCTAGGAAGAAAACAGCTATGCCATATTAATTTGACTAATTGGGTTTAGAAGCTCATACAGAGGTAAAGAGAAAGAACAGCAATTTAGCAGGCACTGAACACAAAGTTTTGAGCTAAAAATGTGTTGTTCTATGTCCTGAGTTTAATGCTTGTGCAACATTAGAATAAATAAAACTATTAACGTTCTAAAATGGCAAGTTGTCCAAATTGCATTTATATTTCATAAAATGTTTTCCTATGACAGTCATCACATTAGTCTTTATAGTCTGATTCTGAATCTCAAATCTCTTATTACATAAGCAGTTACAGGCTACAGAGAAAAAGTACACAGCATCTTAGATGAACCCACAGCACAGTACAAAAAAAGTGTGTAGAGATGCCTTCATTTGCTATGCTCGGTAAATGTTTTTATACATGTATGTTTCATTGTTTTTAGTTATAACTGTGAAGCACTTTGGGCAACAACATTGCTATTAAATGTGCTATATAAATAAATAAAAGTTGAAGTTGAAGTTGAAGTAGAAAACTTCAGAATGAGGTTAACATCACTTTTTCCATACAGGAAGACAAAAAAAGTGATGAAATTGAAACAGGACGCAAAAAAAAGTTTGTTTCAGGCAGCGTTACTACAAGGTGTTGAGATTCCCAAATCTAATTTTTAAACTCATCTACAAACTGGAAGGTTGGCGTCAGATCGTTTGCATCATTCTTGACGGGTTTTCACACACTCTCATAGACACATTCGCTGCCGTCATCACAGCAGTGTTGTTGAGAACGCGCAGTAAAAGTTTTTAGTGCTAACGTCTCCATAATTACACCCAATTTCTCTCTCTTATAAAGGGCAGAATGTGATGCTCCACTCTCTCAGACACCTAATTACCTCATTGGGTAATTATAGACCTCTTTCTCTCACCGCACACGAATGGTGCTTGTGACTTGCTCTGCGAGGACTCACATGGCAGTGACTCTGTGGTGGTGGGGGCTGGGGATTTTTTTGCAGCAGAAGCAGCAGAAAACAGACATCAACAATCAAACCCTCATTTCTCATTTGCGTTGTACTGCATGGCTTATCAGCATTTTAATTAAACGAAGAGTGCAAATACGAGAAACCTTAATTTAGAAAGTAGAACTGTTTTTAATACTTTCTGCAAAAGATGCTTTTAAAATATTTAACATCCAGAGAGAAAGTGTGAAAATCACCCTAAAAATCCATATTTGATAAGGACTGTGTTGAGTAAGAGATGGAACTGGGATGAAAACCATGGGATGAGGCGAGGACACAGGGATCTCTGCTCAGTAAGCACTAGGGAGGAGAACCAATGAGGGATTGAGAATTAAATTTATTGAAACAGGACCGATGGGGCATTAGACTGGAGGAGGCCATAGACAGACACTGGAGTTTGACAATATCTGACAATAGGGTGTTTATATTTAATGAATAATTAGTTTAAAAATTAAAATACTGAGCTAATTTAAGCACCCTCATGTCGTTCTAGAACAGAAATGCTTGTGTTCTTGGGTGTAATACAAAATATATTTTGAAGAACCTCCAAGATGCTGTGTTTGTGTATGAATAAAACAGTATGAATAAAATAGCTGTATGTGTGGAATAAACTAAAATTTGCATACATTGCCATTCATAACCTTTTGAGAAAAATAAAGACATTAACACTTTTGTTCAGCAAGGATGTATTAAATGGTTTTAAAATGACTGTAAAGACATGTATGTTACAAAACATTTCTATTTCAAATAAATCCTATTCAGCAAAAAAATCCAGGGAAAATGTATTATGTTTACACAAAAATATTGAACATCTGTTTTCAACATTGATAAAAAATAAATGTTACTTGAGCACTAAATCAGCATTTTAGAAATTATTTCAGACAGATCATGACAAACTGGAGTAAAAGCTGCAAAAAAAAAATGTAATAATATTATTTACACTCATTTATTCATCGTTATTTTATTATTATTATTTTGATTGTGTGATCTACTAAATACACCCTTGGTGATGATGCGTGTTGATGTGCTAAGTTTGAAAATGTGCATGCGCAAATGAGATTTGAGAATTATAGAGCAGTTGGAGATTTTAAATATTTAATTAAATAAAAATATTATGATTTATTTGTTATATAAATTAAATGTATTTAAATTAAATAATATTAAATTATTTAAATAAAAATATTAGTTTTTTCCTCAAACAAAGCTATAGTATGACTTGTTAGAAAACGTATCTATAGTTCTATATCTTAGCTATAGAAAACTTGTATGTGATTTATGTCAGTTTCGAAGTCTGACAGCACCCGGGCTCTGCTTGATTTCATTGTGTGAAGGAAAGCAGTGGGAATTTCCTTCAAATGTTCTCTTTTTGTGTTCCTTTTAAAAAACAGAAATCAATACAGAAACAAAATGAAGGGAGAGTAAAATAATTTCTGAATTTATGACAGCATCCAGCACAAGCCGGGAGGACACCGATCAATCATTGATCTCTTTCAAGACAGTAGTATGAGAATTATGAGCGTTGTAGTTGAAAAACAGATCATTAAAGATCCAGGATAGCTGGTAAAAAAGAATTTCAATAAAAGTGGATGCAACTGGAAGTGAGGTCCATGGAACTATGGCAACATTTCTCAGAATTATGGGAAATTAGTAGACCAGATGGAATCTACCCACCTGAGTTTGTCCGTGGAGGTCTGCCTGAAGCCTCCGCCTGTGCTGGCTCCACGAGCCCTGGGTGCTCCACTGCCTGTGGCCTCACGTTCCAGCACTAACACATGAGGCTTCTCCACCCAACCCCAGCCGTTATGGACCCCAACCAGCAGCCTGCGCTCCTGCACCACAACCGAGCGTCCCTCCGCACCCCTGTTCTGATCAGGAAAACACACACGTGATGGGAATTCAAAAGCCGATCTGATCACGAGACATTTATGCATAATTACAGGAACGTGTTTGTGTACACAGACACGTGAGAGGAAGTCCATTTATGTTTTGCCATAGAGGGGAGTCTGTCTGGCAAGGTCTGTTTACATTTAATCCTCAGCGGAGGAATGGGAATGGAACGTGCGGATTGCGTTTGAAAGTGAGAGGGGCATGTATGCTCTATTGATCCGTTCTATCCTCGGGACTGAATCTGAATGGCCTTTCTCTTGTAAGCAGAGGGCGTAGAACTTGCAGAGAGAAAATATGCAAAGAATAAAACGTATTGCCTCAAAACAAAGAAAAAATTTCATTCAGAATTCTTTTTGTAAATATATATTCTGATTTGCTGTTATTTTGTCCTTTTGTGTAGCATTTCAATTTTAGTGAGCACAGAAAAATTATTGGATGCTGGAAAAATTATTAACCCCAAGTTTAGACATACTGTAAAGCCTGAACAAAACAGTATTTTAGATTGTGATTGGTACTGGGAAAGCTTCTTTGAAACTGTAGCTACCCAAACAACTTCTTATAACTGAAAGCAATTAAATTACAATTAAGGCAGTGTTTCTTACTCCTGGTGCTGGGGGAACCCGGCACTGTTCATTTTGGATGTCACCCTTACAGTATATCGTCACTCTTATACACCCAGTTTAATCGTAAAGCTCCTACTGATGTGCTTGTGTTAAATAAGAGAGACATCTAAAATGTTCAGTGTTAAGATATTCCAAGATTACGATGGAAAAGCACTGAAATAGGTGAACAAATTACAGTATGTCTTAACAGCCTTAAACTTAAACAGATAAACAAATTATTTTATGCTGCATATATAACTAGTAAGTCAGTTACAGTTTATATAACAGTGAAGAATAGCACTATTTAACTTAACATTTTAGTTTTTTAAATTTTGTGCAAGGATTTGAATCTGTAAATCTTTTTTTAACCAGTTCGGTTACAGAAATTATGTGAACAGATTCTCTAGAATGAACAGTAATGCAGCTGCATATATATATATATATATATATATATATATATATATATATATATTAAAAAAAAACAGTGGTGCCCAAACAAAACACTATAATATAGCATTTTTTATGCTAGGTGCTTTACTGGCATCTATAGATCTATGAAAAACCTTTTAACATCCATGGAATTTTTCCGTTGTACAAGAAAGGTTCTTAAGATCAGAGGTCCCTAACCCCCGGGTCGCTACCAAGTACCAGGCCGTGGAAGAGTTGCAACTCGGTCCCAAGAACATTCTGGGAAAATATAGCTAGCTACAGTATGCCACTGTACCATTTATTGTGTGTTTCCCCTTTAAGAGCCACTATCCACATTTACACAGGGGTTGATTTCAGAAAACATTGATTCGACAATTACAAGTTTAGCTAATATTAACATGAGTGTGTAACAAGCATCGATGTCAGTGCATGAACAGCATTAACTTATTGAGATCGCAAATGACAGTGGGCTGAAAAGTATTTTTCAGACATCCTCCCTTGCAAGCTTCTGGATTAAACACAAAGATGGAATATCCAGAGATAGCTGCGAAGGCTGTTAAATGTTTTCTGCACTGACAGCCATTAAAACAAAGTTACGGAGCAGACTGGACATTTGCAACACACTTCGAGTCACACTGTCACCCATCCCTCCTCGTTGGGATCGTATTACTGCAGGGAAACAAGCCAAGGGCTCCGACTGATTGAGTGTTATGGGGAATTGTAATGTTGCATTTTAGTTTGTCATTGTATGCAGTTTATATGGAGATGTAATTCGATGATTTCATTTCAAATATTCTGTTGGTCACATGTTTCTGTTGTTCTGTTGGAACATTTTTAAAGCGAAACTAGTGCTACAAAAAAGGTTAGAGACCTCTGTTTTAGATTATTAAAATGGTTCTTTAAGACCAGTTCACTGAAAGGTTCTTTGCAAAACCCAAAATGGTTCTTTTATGCATAGCTGAGAAAACCCCTTTTGAAACCTTGACTTTTAATGTACATTGCTACTTGTTGGGGAAAAAAAATTACACTGTTTTGAAAACAGCTAAACAACTAGCCCACAACTGAAAAGTATAAATAAGTAAATAGTTTCAGTTAGTTTTCCCCCAGCACTGAAGTTACAACTTCAAACCTGTCCTAGCAAAATCCAGAAAAGGTCTGATAGTTGTAACGCAAGTTGTCAATGTCCCTTACTGTCACATAATAAACCATCACAGATATGTGCGCCCCAGTCTCTGAAAACTGTCACCAGTACCTAAATATTGGGGATGCAACTCTAAGACCAGCAGCTGTCTTTGTAAGTCAGTGTCCAGGCATCAGTTAAATGACAGCCTACTGCCATTGTGTGGAGACTCTTGGCAGACACCGGGTACATCGGCTCTGAGACGGTGTGGCAGGAGCAGTCAGATGTTATTAATTGCAGCATTATAGAGGATCTGTAAAAGACGGTAAGGAACTAACAGCTTTTCTCTCTCACTTCTCCTCAGGGTGAGAGTCGCATCTATCTCCTCAGGCCTCCCACTCACCGCTCCTCCAATTAGCATATCAATTGTGTGCAGTGTTTTATATGCAGGCCTACAAGAAGCGGTCCGCGCCTATCCCACTTTACGCCATGAATCACCCAGCTACTGCGGCGACCATCAGAGTACCTCTAAAATCCTTCCTTTAAGTGGATGTAATGCAATTCTGTGCCCCGTTCATGGCTTAATAGGTTAGATCTGCGCATTTCCATGAGTCTGATGGGTTCTTGCCAGTGATATAGATGTGTATGATGACTTGAGAGGTACATTTCATTTGATATTTTAGTACGATAAATAAACTGAGACTAAATATCTTTAGGTAAAATGTCATCATCTGTTTACAAACAAAGCTAAACCCTAAACAAAAGTGATAGTTTAACCAAAAATGAACATTCTGTTATCATTTACTCACCCTCATGTCGTTCCAAACATGTATAACTTTCTTTGTTCCGTAGAACACAAAAGGAGAAGTTTAGTGGAATGTTAATGCTGCTATTCTGATTTGTAATATTATTTCACAAAATTACTGTTTTTACTGTGTTTTTGATCAAATACATGCAACCTTGATGTGCATAAAAGACTTTCAAAAACATTTGAAATAATCTTACCGACCCCTAACTTTTGAACAATAATGTACTTATTCACAGTTATATCACTAGCAAGAACCCAGAGGAGGAGGACATTCAGTAGTTTTGTGAGCTACCAGGGATGTAACAAAAATATTCAAGATACGGTAAAGCACCAATACATACAATACGTACCAGAACAAACACTTATGGAAAAGCCTATGTTGATCAATGTATTTTCTGACTCATTGGTGATTGTGGCCCTGTGAGGTACAGCCGTTTTTGATGCCTTCTAATGCTTACTTTTGGTCAACAGTCTCAAATCACCTGTGGGAGATATGACAAGTCTGAGGTCCAATTATCTGGAAGAACACTGTGAATCGCTTTGGTGCAACAAGCCGAGAGAAATAGAGTACTCCAGGGACACTATATTCAGCAATTATTTATTTCAGCAATGGAAGAGGCTAGGCCAGTTTTCACGAACAAAAGTGTTCTCAGTCGAGAGAGATAATTAAGCAATTAAATCACTTAGCCATGTGCCTGTTTTTAGCAAATACATGTAACACAAAGCCCTAAGGTGATGCAGCCCAGTGCAATGTTCGCTTGCGTGACAGCGGAAGGTCGGTGGGATGGCTTACAGGCTCTGCAGGACAGACAGCACACATTAATGAGGGAATTAACAGTCCCACTTTGAGGAACACAGGGATTAAAACTTCAGGTCATGGAATCTATTGCCCTAATACTCAAAACAGTTGTAAAATATTTTTTTTTGTAACCATGTAAAAGTCTTTAATCCATCTTTGCTTAAAAGTATTAATTTACGTAAGAAACTTTGCTTAAAAGTATTAATTTACGTAAGAAACTAAAAATAAAACATTACTGACCCCAAACATTTAAACAGTAGTGTATATTTGAATCATAATGTAAACAATAAATATTTTTAAAAATAATAAATAATTTTAAAAAATGGTTCAATTAATTTTTTTACAGACTTCACATTCTCCGGGCCTCAAAGCAGCACCACGTGCCTTCAGTAGCTTTATTTCTCTCTTTATCCATGGCTTCTGATTAGGGTGTTTTTCATCACTTTGTTATCTGTGTCAATCCTTTCCATTAAAAACCAAATTAGCAGCAACAACAAGCAAGAAGCTGAGCCACTAACCACACAGTGATGAGACAAGTATATGTCACCATGGCTTAAATCCTATCAAATGAGCTTTGTGTACGAGTGTGCATGTATATCACTGCCAATTTACTCCCTAGGGAATGATAAAAGTGACGTATGTGTGTCAGAAGCAGAATACACACTGCTCACTGCAAGTTGATAACAATTTAATGATATATAATTAGTCCAATATGCTTTGACACTGAACCTAACAAAACACTCTACTTTAAACACAAACAGGCAGTTTGAGTGTACTGCATTACAGATTTTAAGAGATAGCTCATTTTATATATATATTTTTTATTATTTTTAGTTTAGCCTTTAGTAATTTTAAAAACAAAAACATTATTTTTGTTTTTAGATTTTAATGTTACAATGTTAGAATGTAATGTGATTTTAACTACCTTTTTGCACATAATATATTGCATAGCCTAGGCTACATTACATTCACTATATTTATTTCCATATCCTTCAATATCAACATTGTTTGGATATCATTGAGCAGGATGTGATTTTTTTTTTTTTAAATAAATACAGATTTTCTTTATTCAAATAGAAAAACGTAGAAAGTATCAAGATATATATCGTATATCACTATATAACCAAAAAATACCGAGATGTGATTTTTTGGCCATATCGCCTAGCCCTACGCTGTGCCGCTATTTAATGAAAGCATGAAATAATTAAGCATAATTAAGCATGAAAATGAGGAAATATATATATGCTAAAAAAAATAAAGCAATGAATATGATTCATATGCTTACGGTTTCTCTACCTAATTTATATTTAAAAATGACAAATGCAATGAAAACAGAAGTATCAGTATCGGCGAGTACCAAAAATGTAAGTATCGGCCAAGCTTGTGAAAAAGTGGTATCGGTGCATCCCAAGTACTTAAAGAGATAGTTTTTTGTATATAGTACATTTTTGAGATTGTTAATTTTGTCGTAATTTACTCAACCTCAAGTTGTTCCAAACCTTTATGAGTTTCTTTCTTCTGTTTAACACAAAACATATAAAAATATATATAATATATAATATATAATATATATATATATATACACACACACACACTACCGTTCAAAAGTTTGTGGTCGGTTCGATTTTTTATGTGTTTAAAAGAAGTCTCTTCTGCTCACCAAGGCTGCATTTATTTGATTAAAAATACAAAACAAACCCAGTAATATTGTTAAATATTATTTCAATGTAAAACATTTTCAGCATCATTACTCCAGTCTTCAGTGTCACATGATCCTTCAGAAATCACTCTAATATGATTATTTGATGCTCAAGAAACATTTATGATTATTATCACAGTTGACAACAGTTGTGCTGCTTCATATTTTTGTGCAAACAGTGATTCATTTTTTTCAGGATTCTTTGAAAGTTCAAGAGAAAAGCATTTCATGAAAAAAATATATTTTGCATTATTATAAATGTCTTTACTGTCACTTTATATCAATTTCATGCGTCCTTTCTGAAGAAAAGTATTAATTTCTTTAAAAAAAATAAATTGACCCCAAACTTTTGAGCGGTAGTGTATATATATATATATATATATATATATATATATATATATATATATATATATATATATATATATATATATATATATATGAAAGAATGCTGGTAACCAGGTAGTAGACAGCACCCATAGTAAACAGCACCCATTGACTTCCATAGTATTTTTTGGAAGTCTGGTTACCAAATTTTTTTAAATATTAGTTTGGGTGAGTAAGGTCAAAACTTAAAAAATGTAGTACCTTCAATGACACTTTCGTTCACTTTGATGATACTTTTCTGTCATAGTGAAGCTGGACAAGTCCAATCCTCATTCACTCCCATTATATAGAACGTTTAACAGAAGAAAAAAAAGTGTGCCACACAAGTTTGGAAAGACATGAGGGTGAGTAAATAACGACAGTATTTTCATTTTTACCTATTACTTTTAAAAAAAGACATGGTGGATGGACAGAAAGTCAGGAAATAGACAGAAAGGCAAGGATAAAGCGAATAAGATAAGCATGGAAAACAAACCTGTCTGTAGCTTATCTTAACACATCGGCTACAGAAATATCTTATTTATGTTTCATACTCTTGTCCTTTTTTTCCTCTCACTCTCCTTTTTGTCTGTTCTCTGTGCTGTCACAGATTTTGCTTCCTGTGCCCAAAATATGAATATTTTAGAGCT
Organism: Meda fulgida; assembly: GCA_030578275.1. Taxonomy (NCBI): domain Eukaryota; kingdom Metazoa; phylum Chordata; class Actinopteri; order Cypriniformes; family Leuciscidae; genus Meda; species Meda fulgida. The sequence continues at coordinate 22,386,694 of CM060623.1, read as the reverse complement.
AAGAAGCTTAAAGGGAACAATGAAATGGCCTGAAGTTAAATCATACCCCATTTCCAGCTTCACAGAGCAAAAGCGTGTGGCTGAGTGAGAGAGAGATGTAAGGAGAAGGAAAGCGAGGGAGGAGAATCTTTTCTGAGTGATGAATGCAGCGCAGTGTATCTCACAGTAATGACAAAGCTTATGCTCTTTCATTGGCCTCTGTTTCTCATCTGTGAAATTTCTGGACTCTGCAGGTCACGTATCATCTAGCCCAACGTCTGCGACAAACGGCCCTTTAAAAAACAAGGCCAGCAACAAGGACGGAGGAATATTACTGTGAATTGAACAAAAAGCACAAAACATAAGAGGTTTGTATGGAACGAGCAAAAGTGTATACTAAGACTTAGTGCCAAAGTAGAAGAAAAAAAAAACATAATGGCTGTTTTTATTTTGCATCTGTTTATGTGGTTGTCTCACACTAAGGCATTTTTTCTTTGGAAGATCAAGTTTGCACGCAAAAAAAGAGAGCTGGTTAAGTCCCCTCACTCAAAGTTCTGTATTTATTTCTTGTTTTTTGGGGGGATATTTTAGTTTGCAGGGAATATACATGCTCCCATTGGCATCACAAGCAGCAAATTCAGCCTCAAACCAAAATGTCTTTGATGTTTTTGATGGTGGAATCAGAACTGAAGACTTAAAAATAGAAACAGTTGCGTTTGAATCTTCATGAAAGACTTCAATGCTTTCTAAAAGAATATAACTAATTTAACTCATGTGTGGGTTGGATCACAATGTCATGCCGTAAAATGACAACCGACTTTTTTCTTATTTCACCTCAGTCTTGATAGTCAGGGTTTTTTTTAAATAAAGGTTGTTACAAAGGCCATTCAAATAAAAAAGTAGGACTTTCGCAAGTACCACTTTCACTTTGACAATACTCACGATTAACTGTCACCAATATGAACAAAAGCACTAACAACTCCATTAACAAGAAGTATAGAAGACTAAATCTGGGTCAGCGAGTTGATTTTAAAGCACCTTCTATGTGTTGAATAGTCTGGTTCAGGCAAGCGATTTGGAAGGTCATTTAAACCAAATATAGGAATAATAGCAGCAAGAAAAGACAAGCTCTAGAGGGGTAAGGGTCATCGTCCCATTCAGACTCAAGAATTGAAGATGTTTTTTTCCCCTGAAAAATAAAATTGGTTTCTGAATGTTATTCTCTGTAGTGAGCAGATTAAATGAATAGAGAGTGTCTGTTATTTCGGGGTGGAGGGGCGTGACGGTGGACTGTCATTAGCATTTATTTAATACCAGTGGGCTAATGATCGAGGGAAGATGTTTCGTCCATTGAGGAGTGACTAACTTTATTAATGCATTTATTAACTAACTTTAATGCAAAATTATACACCAAACAAAAACTTTGATTTTAAAGAAAGCAATTATACACCAAATTATTATTTTAAAGAACAGAACAGTATCCCTGTGTCACCATTTAGTTTTGTTCATGGACTTGTTCATTGTCATGTATTTCCTTGTTCAGATTCCCGCCACTCATCTGTTTCCTTGGTCACCGTGATTATTAGTTCATATGTGTCAGCTGTGTGCAATTAATCAACCTCGTTTGTGTTCACTACTTAAGTTGTTCCTTCTCCTGCACTCCTTGTTCAGTCTGCCTTGCATTTAGTGGCGATGTTTATATGCACAACTTTTGTTTTAATGGGACTGAATTAATTCCGATTGATGCTGAGCGAAAGGAGAATTTTAGGATGATGGGACACTCATTTATTAAACTTTATTCAATAGGAAGAACAGCTCGTTCCAAGTGTCATTACGCCATTTCTAAGTCATTGCATATGCGCAGTCCTTTCAGTTTCGGTTTTCAATCCGATCAAGTGTTTACATGTTCTCTCGATCGGATTAGAAAAGGAATAAACCACCCCTTTCAATCCTATCGAAATTCCATTCGTATTGAGCTCAGTCGGATCGATTAAGGTGTTTACAAGAAGGCTTTTCAGTCCGATTGAGCGGTCAATCCGATTACTAACGGATTATTCGGTTGTATGTAAACGTAGTCTGTTGCCCTTCCTGTCCTAGTATTATTTGTATTACCCTTATTAAACTTCGTATTGGAACTTTATTCTTCATCTTCTTCTGCCTTCCTGCAACCACCCGTGACACAATGGTCCCCTCCAATGCCAGCTATGCGCATTTAAATAAATATAAAATTATTCTTTTGTTTAGATAATTTCAAAAAATAAAGAATTACTTATAAATAAAATAACATTTTATGTGAAAACGTATTAACGTGTCAAAAACACATCACATAATGACGCAGTAGTTACGTTAGTTTCTTTAATCAATACTAAATTGCAGATTGTGGCAGCAAACTATACTTGTGGAGATGAAGGGGAACATGAACAATTTGCATAACTCTCTCTGACAAAAGAATTCTTTGGTCAGCAAGTCCTCAGTTCTTTGAAAATCATAAAAGGGTCTTACTAAGCTATTGACTTCTGCGAAATGGCAATGCGGTCGAAAGGACTCAGAGTCAAGGGCAAGTCCGAGAACAAAGACGAGCTCCTTATATTAATTTGAATCTGCACTGCAGCTCTTCCCGCATAATAGACTTTTAATGGATTTCATAAAATGAACAATAACATTTATTGGGATTTATTGACAAATGACTTGTGAAAGAGCCGGGAATAAAGAGGCAATTATTCAGGGTATAAACAGTGACAAAATGTGTAAATGCTCAAATAACCAAGAGACAATTACCATTAACCCTTAAAGGTGCAAGTAATGATTTCCACTAAAAGTTTTACCCTTGCACTGAAAAACACGTCATTAGAGAAAAGATATTGTTGCAAGAGGGAGGGAAGATTATGAGGGCACATGATTTTTAAACATATTTATCATAAACACTGCAATATTCCATAAAAAAGCAAGAATTGTATATTTGGATTTCATGATGACTTTAACCATGTCATTAAATTATTAGTGAAAGTTTTAATTATTAGTTTATACCACAGCTAAGTGCTCAGATGAGGTTTTGTGATTTCAGTGCACATCTTAAAGTTTAGTAGCGTTTGAAAACCAGTTTTATCACAAACTGTATGTTCTTTATGATGCTTATGAGCATCCCAGCATGCATTCAGAAAGAGCCGAATGAATGCAATTATATACCATATATCAGGCTTTAAAAGATTGTGAGTGTGTGTGTGTGCCCACACTGAGAGAGTGTGCTGGCTCAAACTGTGATGAGTCATGCAGGAAGTGTAACAGCAGTATCATTAGCATGTTATCCACATCCACCCACTCAGCCTCTCTCTTTCTCTCTCTCTCTCTCTCTCTCTCTCTCTCTCTCTCTCTCTCTCTTACACACACACACACACACACACACACACACACACACACACACACACACACACACACACACACACACACACACACACACACACACACACACACACACACACACACACACACACACACACACACACACACACACACACACACACACACAGCTTTCAATTGTTGCAGCTGACAAACACCTCTCATTGATGATGCTAATCATTGCCCTCTACTAAGCAGTACATCAACAAAAGACACAAATGCACAGATGTACAAAAATATACAAACGCAGATGCCAAGCACAAAAATGGTCTGCACCAATGTGACAAAATAGCTCAAAACTCCGGCAGCCAACCTTTTTTACCTATAGTCAAAAGCACCAAAAAGTTACCCAGATTCTCAGAAATTGATAAACCAGTTAATGCTAGAATGGTGGATTCATCTGCCGCCAACTTCCCCCAACACGGAGGGGCTCTTTACATTCATATAAAAGGTCAATAATTCAGAGGAGGAGTAGTTTCAGAAAATGTTCAGTTGGGGCAGCAATGTACCAAGTAGTGTCCTAAATTGAAAATGCATAAATGGAAAAGCACTATGGTAATTTTCACATTTTATTCTCTGAACATTGAAAACAGTAATCAAACATCAGCAATGATTAAATCTGAGACCAGTGTAGCCATTTATTGAGCAGAGCACTGAACTTTAGACAGTTAGATTCAATTTAGTCGTGTTGTGTTATTTTAGACCGTCTTTGCCTGTCACTCATCTAATTGAATAACTGTGTGCATCTCTTAATGTAAAAAAAGTATTTTCAAAACATCTAGTCAATAAGCTAAATCAAAGTTTAATCAACACTCTGTATGACATGAAACAGAAGTGAAATAAAAAGATAAAAAGATAAATCTTGCAAGACTGTATGAAGGAATTATTGAAAATTTGAATATGGGGGAAAAAGCTTTGGGATTTTTCACATTACCTAGAATCCAATCCTTGGACAAAACTCACTGTCAAAGCTGTCAGATCAATAGTGTGTATATGCAGCTCCCTCTGCTGTGACTAAGTTAGTATGGTTCTTCTGTGCTTATATTTTGATGTACGATTTGAATTAACATAGGTTGTATTAGGTTTTTTGAGGCAGCTCTGAAAATAAAGATCTAGACAAACAGCCCAGATTCACTAAGCTTTGCCAATAAGTGAGCAAAATTAGCAATGATAATTGAGTCTTCAAGCTTTGGGCCAAGGCTTATTTTATGCAGCTGCTAGCAAGCAGTGTTCTCAATCTGGGTAAGGATAAAGACGAAGATGAGGGCAAAGATATGGATGAGGAGAAGGATAAGGTCAAGGATGAGATGAGGAAAATTATGATAAGGATGAACAATAGGACAAGGACAAGACTTAACAATGAGGATTTTTCTTGGATCCAAGTTTTATCATAAACAGTGGTTAAATATCAAAGCTGGAGACTTAAATCCTGAAAAGTGAAGAGCCAGGAGAAAACTGGTCAGAGAGAATACCAAGAGGCCTACAGCAACTCTGAGGCAGTTGCAGGAATTTATGATAAAGAGTGGTCATTGTGTGTGGCGAGCAGGACAGCCAGTGTCCATGTGACAACAATATCACAATTACTTCACAAATGTGGCATGTATGAGAGGGCTGCAAGAAAAAAGCCATTCAGTCATGACTGAGCTTTACCAAAACACACATTGAAGACACATGGAAAAAGGTGTTATGGTCAGATGAGATTAAAACTGAATTATTTGGCCTCATCACCAAACAATATGTCTGGCGGAAATCCAATACAGCTCACCATCCAAATAACACCATTCCTACAGTAAAGCATGGAGGTGGTAATATCCTGTTATGGGGTGTTTCTCTGTGGCAGGAACTGGAACACTTGTCAGGATAGAAGGAAAAATGGATGGGGCAAAATACCGTCAAATTCTTGAGGAAAATCTGATGCCCTCAGCCAGAAAGTTGTCATTGGGAAGAAGGTTTACCTTGCAACATGACAATGACCCACACAGCTAAACTGACCACACAGTGGTTGAAGGAGTAAAAGGTGAATGTCCTTGCATGGCCTAGTCAGAGCCCAGACTTAAACCCAATGAAAATCTGAGGAATAACTTGAAGACTGCAGTCCACAAACAGTCCATCAAATTTAACTTAACTTGAGCAGTTCTGCAAAGAAGAGTGGGCGAATATATAGCAACTTTTAGATGTGCAAAGTTAGTAGAGACATATCCCAACAGACTAAAGGCTGTCATTAAAGCAAAAGGTGGTTCAACAAAATACTGACACAAGGGGATGATCCTTTTTCCTACTCAGTGATTCTGTTTTTTATTTTATTTTATCTGACATGTTGGTGTTATATCTTTCACTTGGATGTTGTAAGTTGCACTGAGTAAATACAGCTGGATAAAAAACTGTGTCCGTCTTCATTTCAGGCTGCAAAGCAACAAAATGTGATTATGTTAAAGGGGATGATTCTTTTCTATACCCTTTTCTATATATATTAAAGCAAACGTTATTAAGTCAAGAGCAGTGAGTGATTTCCTCTTTCTCTTTTGTTCTTTGATTATCCTTAATGACAGCTAATGACAGATTTATTAAGCTGCTGTCACTTTAAAACCTGTTGCACATTTCGTAGATCTGACACGTATCCCATTTTCTCACAACTCTTTAAGTTCAATTAAGACTTCATTTAAAACTGTGCTTGCGAGGATACTCGACAAAACTGACATTTAGGCATTATTTTGAGTTTCTGTCCATTCATGCGCACCAAAACAGTCACATATCTCTCACGGAGGAGCTACAGAAGCATAAAAGGAAGAGCGGTGACAGTGAAGGACAAGAGAGGACCAGGCCTGGAAGTTTACGTTATGTTTTGTTTATGTGTGTGCGGCAGTCGTCAGTAAGGGGTTACAGCTTTTACTTTCATTTGTGTTTGTTTATTTTATATAATTAAAATAGTAAAAGGAGTCCCACCTCCTACTTCCCTGAATAACAAACTTGTTACATTGGTGCCAAAACCCGTAAAGGAGGACCGCGCTGTCATATAGCCCTCACCGCTGTGGAGAATCTGCGGTGCCATCGAGCATGGCTAAGCAGAGTGTGCCGTCATGGGCACTCGAGGCGGTGGGCTCGAGAGAGTTTGTCTGCCCCCCCGGCAACTCACTCCAGCCACCGCCTCAAGTGCCCATATCATTTTTTTTTATTATTAATTACATATACATTTATTTCTTATTAAATATTAGGTTTTATCATCATATTTATCAAATATTATGTATGAGATGTTAAATTATGAATTCTTTAAAACAATTATTTGTAATAATGGATGAAAATTACACAGTTATTATAATTATACAGGAAACTCCAACCATTCAAAGTTAATCTTACAATTTTGACAAAACCTCATCTTTAACACTGTAGTTTACGTTAGTTAATGCATTAACTAACATTCACAAACAATGAGCAATACATTTGTTATAGTATTAATCAACCATTATTATCATAAATGAATAAAAAATATGATTGTTCATTATTAGTTCATGTTCATTTACATTTTTTAACTAATTTACATGAGTTCATTTACCTCAGGTCTATTAAATAACATTAACAGATATGATATGTGATTTTAATAATGTATTAATCAATCAATCCTGTTAAAAACAACAATCCCCTCCTTTTTCCTTCACCTGCCCAGATATACACACCTCTGACGGTTGGGGGTTTCATACATCTTTCACAGAATGAGAGATGTGTTCAGAGCATCAACAATATCCTGATGACAATGCATTGAGAGTCACACTCTCTAAAGGTCAACCACCCACACGAGGGCCAATTAGAGCCTGCTGTCAACTGCTATCACATGTGAATTATCACCTCAGAGCTGCAGAGAAGTGACGTCAGGCGATGAGAGTGCACAGATTTTTGATGAATATTCCCTCATCCATTCTCTCATACTATTTATCTTGATTTCTCTTTTTGTTTTCTGTCACCATTGTCTCCATCTTTCTTGTTAACACAATGAAGAAAGTGCAATTTTTTTTATTCAAAGCTGCTTGCCAATCACAGATGATGGATTCATCTAATCACCTCTGACCCTGCTAAAGATCCGCTGTACAGTAAATCATTGAGCTGGAGGTCACCTGTCTTTCATCACATTTGTTGAGCATGAGAACCCTTGACCTGCGATGAGGACAACAACATGTAAGGGATAATCCACGGCTAGCCATGCATTAAAGGATTTTAATGCACGACGTAGAGGCGAAGAACCACCCGATGCGAAGCGGAGTATTCCGCTTATACCGCGGTTATTTGCCAAGTTAAAAATAAGTTAAAGCTGTAACTGATGTTAATTTTGTAATAATAATGTAATTTTTTAACAGACGTGTAAAAATGATGGTTATTTTCTTAAGTTACGGCTCGTTAGTTCTAGCACTCCGCCCACTTTAAATAAAGTAGAGCCATCGGATTGCTTTTATTTGAATGAATTATCACATTTATTTAAATTCATTATTAAGAGAGAGACAAAGAACTGAAAGAGTCCCCTCGTTGCTTAAGCATATAGCTAACTTAATGATTTTTTAATGGATTTATTAAAATTATTTATGAATGACAGGCAACACTGACAGTGACAAGGCAATCTTTATTTGAACTAATCATGTCATTTATTTAAATGAATTATGTAGAGTGTGAAATAAAACCGGTGTCTCTAACCACGATTAGGCTACTATATAAAGACGCATTACATTTTTTGAAATGCATTAAAGGGATACTCCACCAGTTTTTCATATTAAACTGTTATTCCCTGAACTAAGACGAGTTGATACATACCTCTCTCATCTCAGTGCGTGCACTATATCGCTCTGTATTGCCGCAAAACTATGTTAGCACTTAGCTTAGCCCAGTGCATTAAATATGGGCCAAAAAGAGAAGCGACCAAACACTTCCTCGTTTTCCCTATTTAAACACAGTTACTCGAGTAATGTAACTCGACCTAGGCTGGTGACACAAAATAAAATGATGCACTTTTCTAAGCGTTTAACATTGATGACTATATTGTATGGCGGAATACCATTGCAAGTGCTTTTGAGCACTTCGACTTGGCGCAATAATATCATCACTCGTGAAAAGTCCTCTTACTGGCTCCCGCTTCCTCTCCCCCTCCCTCTCATTTCCGTCAATAAAACCAACGTGACATGCGCCGGTAGTAGTAGTTTGAGCGGAGTTGACGAAGTAACAGGTTGTTGGAAGCTAGTTTGTGTACAATCATGGTTAAAACGTGCATCGTAAAAGGTTGTGAAAATAAGGAGAATGTACATAGTGCTGTCATTTTTCACTGAATTCCAACACACCACATACAGCGGAGAGCTTGGTTAGCTGCTTTGAACAAGAATGAGAGGGAGGGGGAGAGGAAGCGGGAGCCGGTAAGAGGACTTTTCACGAGTGATGATATTATTGCGCAAAGTCGAACTGCTCAAAAGCACTTGCTATGATATTCCGCCATACAATATAGTCATCAATTTTAAACGCTTAGAAAAACACAATACAGATACAGAGCGGCAATACAGAGCGATATAGTGCACGCACTGAGACGAGAGAGGTATGCATCAACTCGTCTTAGTTAAGGGAATAACAGTTTAATATGAAAAAACGGTGGAGTATCCCTTTAATGAAATGAAAACAAAAAAATCAAACAGTTGGAAAATTCGATAGGGGATTGTTTTACTCCTCATTATACTAATTGATGTTAAACTCCACATTTCCATTTATCATGAAGTTAGACATAGAAAAGGGTAGGGTTATTTCAGTTTTAGGCTTGGAGGTAAAATTATGTTTCGGTTTAGCGCTATACCTGCTCTGAGACACATCAAACTTGCAACACTGTATTCGCGTCCAGCGGTAGACTGAACAGAGGCATAAAACTCCCGCGATGTCTCATTTAAAAGAGAAGCAGAGTTAGTCTCGAAATCACAATTTTTCTGTCTTTGGCGCAAAAAGTCACTGAAAGTGTTAACTGCCCATTTACTTTTTCGCATTGACCTCATCTTTGTCGTCTTCGATCTTATCTAACTCTGTTGGTGTTCTTTCTTTGTGCCGCTTTTTGTCATTCAACGTCTTCTCCAAGTCTTCTATTTCGTCCTGTGCCTGGGCCCATTTCTCAAAATTGCCATATTGCCATACAAATTCAACGATATGCAAAAATCATCCATTTAGCCTACCTAAATAAACGTTTTCATATGTTTCTCTCACTCTGTTTGCAAGTGTAACTGTGTTACCATGGTTACCAATGATTATAGTAGCGGATTAATTTCTAACTGTAATCAAACTGACTGGAACAACTACCTGTGCATTAAACGGTTTTACTGCACACCTTCCAGCCAACCAGAATTGAGTATTTAAACAGCCCGTGGTATAAAATGAATTCTTGATTGATCTAAGATTAGAAATGACCTTACTACAAAATCCCACATATCTCTGTCAGGGTTTGCATTTCATTGACCAAGGAATTTAAAAACAAAAACACACAGTACTTCATAAAGAAATCACAGCAAAAACATTAATTTGTAGATATTTTATAATATTAATACTTATAAGAAGAATATGATATTTGTATTATTAGCAAACACTGTAATTTACACTGATTTGTATTTATTTTTTGTAGAAATGTTTTATATAATTAATAAGGAAGGAAATACCAGTGCTTATAAGCAGCAAAATAATAGAGTTAACATTTTTGCATAGGTAAAGGTTGTGAACATTCAGCAACTGTGTAGGTCAATGTGAGAGTTTCAATCCTAAATTTAATCTTTAAATTGAAGTATAAAGTTAATAGATAGATAGAACACCTAAGGCTGAATTGTCTACACAACAAAGTTTGGAGTTTATACGGTAAGTGGTTCAGGGTGTATTAATAGCAGAGGTTTAATACAGTACCTGAGATTAAGGATTTAAAGAAACACAAACCAGAACGTCTGACGAATATCAATACAGTACTGCCTTGCAAGCACTTTAATAAAAAGTACTAAAAGAAATTCCAAGCTCTGTTATTTACCATAAATACACCAAGAATAACAAAAAGAGGCTTACTTCAATGACAACAAGTAACGTCCTAGGAGCTGATTTTAGGTCGGCTAAAATAGTTCATCTGACATTCCGCTGACACCGCAGGGAAAGTGACACAACCTGAGCACAATTAAAACAGGCTCTTGTGTATAAAGTACTGTAGGTTCATATGTCTGTCTAGGTTTCTAAAGCTGTGTTTTGGGACACCTGATATACTAGGGGAAATATACCATATCACCATTTACACAAAGAGAAGCACCACCATGAAAGGATGAGAAACAAAAGGTTTGTCACAAGCTGTCAAAAATGACATTGTTATCCATTTCCACCGCTTCAATTTTACCCCTTTTGTCCCTCTACTGTTATCTATCTATCTATCTATCTATCTATCTATCTATCTCTCTCTCTCTCTCTCTCTCTCTCTCTCTCTCTCTCTCTCTCTCTCTCTCTCTCTCTCTCTCTCTCTCTCTCTCTCTCTCTCTCTCTCTCTCTCTCTCTCTCTCTCTCTCTCTCTCTCTCTCTCTCTCTCTCTCTCTCTCTCTCTCTCTCTCCTCTCTCTCTCTCTCTCTCTCTCCTCTCTCTCTCTCTCTCTCTCTCTCTCTCTCTCTCTCTCAGTCTCTCTCTCTCTCCTCTCTCTCTCTCTCTCTCCTCTCTCTCTCTCTCTCTCTCTCTCTCTCTCAGTTTAAGGGATGACCAAAGCGGTGTGTCTGCAGTGTGTAAATAATTGCAAACGCATGAGTGCATCTGTCAAACATGGTTACCGGGGTCCAGGCTCCACACACACACACACGCTAAAAAGACTGCAGACAGCCTTTACAAATCCACACAGCCTGAAACACAACCACACTGGAATACAGACCATCTTATAAAAACTGCACAGCTCCCTCACACAATCCAAATTGTCCCTGGAAGAATTGAAGAGAGGGGAGAAGAAATTTCCATAATAAAGCTTCTCACTCGAAGTGCTCATGGAGAGGCCATGGACCACGGCTCCAGATCAAACTGATTACTAATTTGTGCTCATTTGCTGACACTTTCCTTCCAAAGTGACTTAAATCATGTCTTATTTAAGCGTGACACAAAGCATCAAGTGATAAACAACATGTCTGTGTGCAATAAATCTATCTCAGAGGTAAATAACATCTCTTTTAGCAAGACTTTCAGTGAATAATGATGTAAATGTCACTCTAATTCAGTACATTACGTGTTCCACAGAAGAAAAGAAACATGCAGGTTTCTAAAAACATGCTGAATTTTCAGCAGCCATTAATCCAGTCTTCAGTCTTACATGATCCTCCAGAAATCATTCTAATATGCTGATTTGCTGATCAAGAAACATTTCTTATTATTATCATAGTAATTTAAAATTATTATTATAAATATGTATAAAAAAGTCTTACCTATCGCTTTTGATCAATTTAATGCATCCTTGCTGAATAAAAGTATTAATTTCTTTGGAAAAAAAAAATCGTATTAACATCAACCCAACAAACTCAACAATCTTTATCATCTAAAGTTTTTGAGCTTTGCACTCACTTTGATCATTTAGATATTTATTATGGAAACACAGGAGCAGATGGTGTTTGTGACTGTTGAGAATTTTGGTGGATTTATAATGTATATGTGAGGCTGATCAGAGAGAGACAATGCAACTCTAATCACAGAAATCTGGAACACGCATGTCTGTAGAACGGTATACATTCTAATACAAAACCCATTACACTGTGCCAATGAAATCAACAATGATTTCCATTGCGGACTACTTTGTTCAGAATGTGTTCAGACCAGTGTTGGGGAAAGATACTTTTAAAAGTAATGCATTACAATACTGCGTTACTCCCAAAAAAAAAAACTAATTGCGTTACTTAGTTACTTTTTATGGAAAGTAATGCATTAAATTACTTTTGCATTACTTTTTCTCACCTGGGCTGGGCTTGCTTGTTTGATTGTAACAACAAAAAAAGTTATATTTTTGGCAAACGTTAAGGCCCTTACACACCAAAAGTGATAAATAAGCCTCAGGCTGAAGGAAATGCATGTTAACTCCTGTACAGTAGAGGGCGCCGCTCAAACAAACCTTTCAGCCATTCTGGATAAAAGAACAACAGGACACAGGAGAAGGAAGCTCAACACTCTTATTTCTAAATCTAATCTTAAGTAATTTTTGCTTATTAGTATAATTGAATTAGATAATTGAAGGTTAGCAGCATTGGTTAATGAAGTGAGATTAAATACATAAAATATATTTGTGTAATTCAATATAGTTAATTATAAAAGTTTTGCGCAAAATTCTGAGATTATATTTGACTGTTTTTATTCATTTTGAGGAATGCTAAATGTTTTCATGCAAGTGAGATGAGTATATGCATGTTCATATTTAGTCTATAACTACAAAACCATCATGTTTACACGTGCACACAACACCTCCTCACTTTATTTCTCTCGGGAGAGTTGTCAGTCAATACATGTGAAAAAGTAACTAGCGTTACTTAATTGAAAAAATAACTCCGATATTTTGTTGCGGATTGAAAAAGTAATACGTTACTTTACTAGTTACTTGAAATAGTAATCTGTTTACGTAACTCTAGTTACTTGTAATGAGTTACCCCCAACACTGGTTCAGACCACCTTTGCATTTGCTGAAGCACTGAAGGCAATGCTCTACAAAGTCCATTATATTTTGGTTATTTATTTCAGCATGCAAAAGAGACTAAAGCCCGGCTCAGACTACAGGAGTTTTTAAGGCCCTGTTTACACTAGTGCATTTTCGTTTTAAAATGCATAACTTTTAATACGGTTACACCTGCCGTCTACATTACACTACAGGGTTTCGACCCTCTAAAACTGAGACTTTTGGAAACGCTGCAGACCCCGTTTTAGTTTGAAAACTCCAGGTTGCGCTTCAGTGTAAATGGATCAAAACAGAGACTTTTTAAGAGCCATTGTGCAGTTAAACTCTGCATTTTGTAATACTGCTTGGTTACATGACCAAGAGGCAAGCTATTATTAGAGCAATAGGCAACTGTTTACAATAAGCGCATGCCCAGTGTGCATGAATGGTCACGTGACATGCATTTCCGGTCATGTCGTGCAGTGTGTACGGAGATCTGGTTGCTGGACTGGTTGCATCAATCACTCAAGGAGAATCTTAACTATAAGATTTGAAAATCGCAGAGCATCACACACTACAAGATATTCTTAAAATTATAATCCCAGATTTAGCACCTCACATGATCTCAAGGGAAAGTGAATGTAAACAAAATGAATACCGTCTCGCGACAATTTGCTGTAGACATTACATGAGGAGACACTATAAAGGCTGTCGTATTGTTGCCACATTTCGACCAGCTGTTCCTTCATCTCCGTTATCCAACGGACCCATACAGCTGCTTGTTGTTTCGCAATCGCCATTTCAAAAGTTCTGTCACTTCCGTCATTTCCATTACTTCCGTCACTTCCGTCTCCTTGTATACTTGTCTCTCATTGGCTATTGTGGAAGTACAGATGAAATCGTCCCGATTAAAAAAAAAAAAATTCTTATTATGTGATTCAAATGTTGTGATTGTGTATGCTTTTTAGGTTCCTGTGTGATCTTTAGGTCTTTTTCTGTCATTCTGTCTTGTCTGTTGGTTATTCCTTAAATTAACTTAATTATATTGTGAAAGCACATTGGTCAACAGCTGTTGTTTTAAATTGTGCTATACAAAAAAATTGTCATTGTCATTGTCATCCCGATTTAAAATCCTAAATATCAAATATGTTTGACATTGTCATGGCGGCAGATCGGGAGGTTTAAGATTTGATCTGTAAACGCCTCACATTAAAATATAATCTGGGCCAAACGTCGAAACCGACCGATGCCCTGGACGCGATTGTTTCTCTGAATGTCAAAAGGGGTAAATCGTGTCATTCGTTTCATTCATCCAAATACAACTCACTTAATCTCATTAACCCTCCTATTAATGGAAACTTTAGATTCTGGAATAAATAAAGAATTTTGGGTGATGAAAATGTGTGCTAATAAGGAAGTTCCACAATGGCAAAAGGAAACTTTTATGTTATGCTTGATTTACAATATTCCCAACTTCAGTCTGATAACAACAGTTTGTGCAACACATTTCTGCACAGATTATTTTATAGTTAGAAATAGGACCTAATGAACCTTTACTTATGTTTACCTTAAAAGACAAAAACAATAATTTAAAGATTGTACACACATGATATGACCCCTTTAAGACAAAGTCACATCATAACTTCTGTAAAAAAAAATATACTTACTGAATATACATTATTGAATTGCCTAAATGTTGGAGTCATAGCTTACTGTATTCTGGCAGTCTCTGTTGAGCAGCTGGAGCAGGTCAGATTCGAAGACCTCCACGGAGGGGAAGAGTGCCACACGTAGGCCCTCCAACACACACGAGAAGCTCTTCAAAAGACGAGGCTTCCGCAGTGCATCTGCTGCAACAGAGATGGAGTGAATATAACATTAACATTGCACTAATTTCCTGCATGCACAGCCAATTCCATCCAGCCATTTTATTATTTTCCTTTATCTTTAATGGCTATTCATTTTTTACAACATTGCAGCAACAAAGGAATTAATTAGACATTCAAAATTAATTTATCAGCACACTTCAGGATGCCAAGATCCTCTTACTCATGGCAATCATTTCAAATATGACTAAAAAAAACAGAACAAGTTCATGGGATAACAAACTACTGAGCAATGCACAAGAGAGCTCAACGTGATCCAGAAGTAGGGAAAAATCCATGGAGTGTAGGCCAACGTAAAGGAGCTCCATGTGGCCCAAATTCCTCTTCTGATTTAAAAAAAGAATTAGGACCAATGATAATTTGTCATTTGGAGTATGAGTCTGGCTGCAGCATCACAGACACATTTCCTCCAGCTGAGATCTTTGGCTGGCCCCATTTCTGCTCTCAGTGGGGGTCTCGATGAGGAGCGTTTCATTGTCTATTGAGAAATTCTCCTACATATCCAAGCCATTTTTTGTTTCTTTCTAGTAAGAAAACAAAAATCTAGCTCACGTACCCACAGGGGTCTAAGCAACTCTTTAATCGATTAAAAAATCATTTGAGTATTATGAAAATGGTCACATCACGCGCTTGTGATTGTCAAGATTTGCTGGTCTGCATCGGCACATCCAAACACGCTCAACTTACGGCGAAGATAACCTGCTCTTTGAAAAAAAAACTCCTTCTTGATGTTTTATTGAGAAGTCTCAGAGAAATATGCCGAAAAATAAAAAGCAAACAAATAAACCCGTCACGTAGAGACAGGTTAAGTGAATCACCCTTCATAATTCATTTAAAGATAAACATTTGTTTTACAGCATTAACCCCTAAGCTAACTGTGGTTTCTATAATTGATGAGCATTCCCCAGTGAAAGCGGTCTATAAATCAAATTATTCTTAGAAGTATTGGACTTGAATGTTTACGTGATACATAAGGATTCATTTCAAAGCTCAATGATTTTTGGAGAGAAATCTAACCAGAAATTTAGGAAGAATTTTTAATCATATTTTGTGAGGTACAGTGCTGTTGTGAGTTAAACTTTACTTTTTTATGAAATAAGTCTTTTATGCTCACCAAAGCTACATTAATTTGATAAAAATACAGTAAAACCAGTAATATAGTGAAAATGTAATTTATTCCTATCAATGTTGAAAACAGTTGTTCTGCTCAATTTTGTGGAAACCATGATAAAACATTTTCAGGATTCTTTGATGAATAAAACATTCAATAGAACAACCTAATCCATTTCTTAAAATATATATTAAAATTGTTTTGTCTCAAGATGCACACCAGTAATGTTTTTTTTCTAAGGCACGTTTATAAAGGCTACTTAAATGTCCTTATTGAAAAAAGGTCTAATCCTGGCTTAATCTAAGCCCTGTCTGTGAAACCAGGCCAGGCCTAAATGTCTTTACTGTCACTTTTGATTAATTAAATGCATCTTTACTGAATAAAAGTATTAACTTACTTAACTTAGTATTAAGTAAAAAAATAGTGCAAGAGAGGTGTATTTAAAAAATGTAGTTGTATTTTATATATATATATATATATATAAATTAATTTAATTCAAAAACATTGCGTCTTAAACTAACACTTTTTTCAATGTAATAAAAGTAAATCAAAATTCAGAATCTGTCTTCTGAAGCCATACAACTGCTTTGTGTGAGAAACAGACCGAAAAAAAATATATATAGCAAATTAACATTTTCAAATGACTCACTGAGTCAGTGAGTTGAACATAAGAATTTGCTGGATATTTATTTATATATATATATATTTTTTTTTTTGCTAATTTTTTATGATTTATCACCAAGCAGAACTCGGAACAATAACAAGATCTTTAGTGAACAACCACCTACATTTGGGTCTGTTTAAAACAAAATGTTATCATATGGTGTGTGTGTGTGTGTGTGTGTGTGTGTGTGTGTGTGTGTGTGTGTGTGTGTGTGTGTGTGTGTGTGTGTGTGTGTGTGTGTGTGTGTGTGTGTGTGTGTGTGTGTGTGTGTGTGTGTGTGTGTGTGTGTGTGTGTGTGTTAATACACAGGTTGCTGTGGCAGCAGACAGCAGGCCCGCTGGTTTGAATGAGTCACAACCAGGAGAGATTCACTTTCACGGATCACTCAGCCATACACAAACACAGTCTATCACTATTTAGCTTTAACACACTCACACACACAGTCTGCCACTATCAAAGCCCGGCCCGGAGAGCTAGAGCTCCGACGCACTCAGACATTTACTGTACACACAGTCTGTTACCTCAAACACACTGCACAATCACTCTACACTCAACCACACAAACACACACAACAAACCAGGCTTATCTGTACAGCAGCACTGAGGCCTGACAGCCAAACAAGTGCAGCATCGTCAGGACATTACAGCACACAAACACTCCACCACTGCAGAGGAGGAGAGATGCGCTACAGAAGGTCTCATAGGAGAATGGAGAAAATTCAATGTGCCTCTTAAACATCTCATGTTTGCTATTGTTTTTCTATTGTTTTTAAAGGGTACTGCATTTCTCTACTCCAGGAGTTACTTATATTAGTTTAACTCCTAAGACCTAAATTAATTTACTTCAAATACCACCTGAGATTTTAAGTAATGCTAACCTTTCCATATATACAATGTATTTCACAACTTCACACGTTTGCATTCTCAATCATTCTATTGTTATTTTTTACAGCTTGAACTATACATCTTTAAAGAGGTGGATAATAAATGTGTACATTCAAGGTTAAAACTTTTTCATTGAAAGCGGCTTACTACTTTTATTCACCTTTTATATTTTCTGAAGCCCAATTAAATAGTCCTGAAATGTGACAAATTAATTTAAAAAAGTAAAAATACACCATAAAGTCTTTCAATTAATATTAGGTGGTAAAATGTCATGTAGAATAATTAAACAAACAAATGAAAAAAAGTGTTATTTCAAGTAGTTTCAAGTAGAAAGTAGTAGATGAAGTACAGAATTTAACTATAAATTAACTGACTGTTACTACTCAGTTACATTTTAGACATTAATGGCTGATTAATTATTACCTTGGCTATAAATAGGCAAGGATTATAGCTAAACAATATATGTAATACTTTCACACTGACTCTGTTACAACCCAATTACATATTACACATTTTTATTACGGCTGTCAATAGGTAATCATTATTTCAAATTAATTATTGATGGCAATAAATATTAATATTAAATTAAATATTAAATGACATTTTAACACTGCTCATATTTAATTCATCTGAACCTCCCCTGGGAAACCCTCTTCTCTACAGAACAACAGAACCTTTCTCAGGCATTAAGCATGTGCTCCCCATACATTGATTTATCTGTGGCATCCCACCACAATATCAACATTGACCGCCACAAATAGATTTCAGTGCTTCCCATTCATTAACTAGACTGTGGCCGCCCAAAAATATATTTAAACTTCTTATAATAACATAAAAGGTCTTTAATATCGTGTTTTGCGCCATTTCTGTCAAACAAACTAAAATCGAAAGAGCGATAAGGCTCTTGCTGCGTCTCAATTCATCTACTTATATTATGACCTAAAAGTATGTACTCTTTTTGTTTAAAATGTAAAATGTACAAAAGTTTCTTCCGAGGGGACATGCCCCCAGACCCACCAAAGTTTCAAAAAATCCTGTGGGAAACACTGATGTCTGTTAACCTACACAAAACTGGTGTGTCACAAAACAGTGTTATGATCAATGATGTGCTGAGACTAATGAGATATTGAAGGTGGTTTTTCACTTAGATACAATTAAAGCAATAAAATCAAGATGCGGCTCGTGACATTTGGCTTTTATAACACCCACTCAAGAAAAGTTTATAAGAATCATTATCAGACGGAATATATTGCTTTTGGATCTTGGAATGAACTGCTTCGAATCATATCTTATTAACCGTATAAACAGTCAGGGGGAAAACATCTCTCTTTCTCTTCTTTCAGTCTGTATGGAGGCTCAGGAGGATGCTGAATATAGCACTCAAACATTTCAGATGCAGTTCAAAGAGAAACCTGCTGCAGAGGAATCCCATTCCTACGCTCATCGGTTATAATGAGGGGGAGAGAGAGGGGGAGACAGAAATATCACTGTGGAATAATTCTCTAATATCCTGCGTCCCTCTGCGGATCTAAACTGGGGTCGTGGGTCACGCTCGCTGTGAGATATTTGGAGCGCGACATTTTGCTCAACTTCCAATCCCTTCTCCTCTGTGAAACCCACCACGGTTCATTACTACCGTTCATAAAGTCTGTCTTTACCCACCCCTGAAAGCAGCTCAGAACAAAAATCCAAAAAGAGACGAGTCATCAGCACAGTGCTGTGAGTCGGAAAACTTGTGAAAAGGCTCAAATGCTTTGGCTTCAGTGTCTCATTTATGACCTGTTTGGCATGAAGCGATTCTGAAGCTAATCAAGGGAATGTCCTGAGAAACAGGGAGCACTCTTTCATGAGGCTTCTAGAGTTCCTTCTGCTGTCTCCATGGCAACACGTTCTCTCATTACAGATGAGCAGTCATCAAATGCCATTTGATTGTTTTATAACTGAAGTGAACATCTAGCACATTAATGCCTTTTCTCTTTATTCTCATTCAAATGATAAACTGAGAGGGGGCATTGTGGGTAAGCCTACCTGTGCCTGTGTCCGTGGAGAACACAACGCCAGGGATGCGGTCATTTCCAGATACTAGAATGTTTGGTGGGAGCAGGTGCATGATGGGAGTGAGAGCTGGGTGTGGCTGTATGGAGTAGAGCAGCTGAGAGCCCTCCATCACTGATAATACAGCATTCACTACAGAGAGAGAAAGAGAGTGTCATGATTACTGTTGAACTTCACAGGAATATGCCACAAATCTAGATTTTCATATTTTCTAAGAGTGCAAAACTCACCACCACAATGCAAAAGAGTTGCCAAGTGGCTCAAAAGATGTTCTGGGTTTTGATTAATGGTTGCTAGGGTATTCTGGGTGGTTGCTAGGTGTTAATTAATGTAATAGATACAATCAGCAACGCATCATAGATTAGGGAAATAAATCACTGTTGCCAGTTACAGTTACTTATTAGCCTTTTTTTTTTTTTAAAACATGCAAAAAATAAAACAGTTGAAAACAAAAAATATATTTTTAATTAAAGTAAAAATACATTGTACCGTTTAAAGGTTTGGGGGTGGTACGATTTTTTTCTTATCAAAGATAAAGTAAAAAAGGTAATATTGTGAAATGTTATTAATATTTAAAATTTTAAAAGTTTTATGTTTTAACATTTTTAAATGTAATTAATTCATGTGATCGAAAAGCTACATTTTCAGCATCTTTACTCCAGTCTTCAGTGTCACATGATCCTTCAGAAATCATTATAATATGCTGATTTGGTACTCATTATTATCAACATAGAAAACAGTTGTGCTGCTTTTGTTGAAACCGTGATAGATTCTTTGACGAACAGAAAGCTTAAAACGACAGTATTTATTTGAAATAAAAAAATGTTTACTGTCTTTACTGTCACATTTAACGAATTTAATGCACCCTAGCTAAATAATTTACAATTTACAAAAAAATATCATACTGAGCCCAAACTTTTGATTTAAAAAATATTATTAAAAACAAACAAATATGCAATATATAGAATTATTCATGTTAGAAATGTAGAAATGTCAATTCAATCATCATTGGCAGGTGTGCTAAAAAGTAAAGTTTGGATTCTGATGTCATACTAGATGTCAAAGTAGTACCTATATGCCTTTTCTAGTCCCTCCTTCAGTGTTAGTTTATGGGAAATTATTGCCCAGTTTATCATACATTAGCTAATAAGTCTAAAAAGTAATATCATGTCTCTCCTATGCAAGCCACACAGTTTGAGGTATTGTTTATGTCTGTAGCTCAAACAGTGTGGGACAAATTACACACTTCAGTTAACGTCTAACCTCAAATGTGAGCAATAATAATAATGGTGCTTGTCTTAGCAAGCACCACTAATATCTATAAACAGATCAAAAGCGGGATACTGTCAAAACCCACAGCACAGAATAATCTAGATTTATATGAACCCAAGGTTTACACATCATTGTTAAACCACTGTGTCCTATACTAAGAAAAAGATCCCTGTCAAATCTGTGCTGTTGACTGCACCCAATGAAACTCACCTTCATAAAATATTACAAAAAACGAAGAGATATTTTTATAGAAATGGAACAACATTCAAGGGCACAAGAGGAGAGTTTCATTTCATGCTAGAGTCAACAACTATTTTGCATGCTAGCAATCTCCACTTTAATTTAACCACATTTTTCCCATTCTACATTATATTGAGAATACGTTTACTGTCAGACACATTCACAGCAACGGAAAAATATCCACATGAACCCCATTTGAGTTGCTAAATCTTATTTACTTTTAAAACAGGCACTTTGTGTCTTATGATCTCATGCAAAGCAACACCAATGAGTGAAGTTAAAGCTTAGATACTGAAATCTCAAAGGCAGCACACGTAAGAGAAATTGTATAAAATCAAAATCAAATCAAAGTTTATTTATAAAGCACTTTAAAAAAACACAGTGTGTACCAAAGTACTATATAATTTCAAACGGATTAGATGAAAAACAGTAAAATACAAGGAAAGAAATAATACAATATAAAAAATATTTAAAAAAAAAAAAAAATAATACTAATACAAACATTTTCTCAAATTCAAAGCCTAACAGTCCTTACAAAGTAGCAAAAGCCTCATCAATCAAATATGTCTTAAGACGAGTTTTAAACATGTTTACAGAGGTAGAGGATCTGATAGACATACATTGGTAACCCATTCCATTAGGCTTTTAGATGTGTCTACAAGGCCAAAGAAGAGTTTCCCACAGCACAACTGGACATGGTTCCATATCTTTTCAGTTATATTGCTTATGTTCTATTCTTTGTTGTGCACATCTGTGTGAAAGAAAGAGCAGGCTGGTGTGAAACCGCTGAAAGACAGGCCCACTCAAGCCAGTCTGCATCATTAAATTTCAGCAGAGCTCTCCATTTTTCAGTAGGCCATTTATCCCAGACATGGATACACGCACGCACACATTACGCTCCATTACTTCGAAACCATATTACACAGAACCGTGCATCACTGCCGCTCAATCGGAAAACACCGGCTGGTTCTGAATGGAACGAACACGTGTGCGCACACCTATCTGACTTGACGAAATGGATGTCGGTGACACCTGCATACACCTGGTGCCAGGTGATACCACACATATTTTCATTCAAATACCAAACGAGCAGGTCATGACGGAATATGCTGACTTATTTAGGATTTTCTGTCGATTTTGGGGGAGGGAAATATGTGCTATGGTTTTAAAATGTACTAAACATTACCAGACAAACTCCAAAAAGAAAGAAAAGGAAAGAAGAAAAAAGACATCCTTCTAAAGCCCCACATACATTCTGGAACAATGCCATTGCCCAAGAGCAAGCACAGTCACTTTATCAGACAAACTCATTTTAATTGGTCACAATCGCACTTTGCTGAGCTCACTGAGCTGCAGTGTGTCATTCTGTTCACTCTCAATATCGGCTCTGAGTGGAGCTTGCCTAATGGCTAAGGATCAGGGCTTTTAAAGGAAAGGTTACAGGTTCAATCACAAGTAGGGTGACAAAATTGCTGAGATTACTTATCTAATGGACCAATCTGTAAAATTATAGTACAACAAATTGGATTAAAAAACATCCACTTAGTAGCAAATAATCATGCTGTTGTAATGATTACGTATTAGCAGGCCCAAAAAGAATCAGCCCACTTTTGCTGTTCTCTATTCTACACTGATTTTGGTGGACAATCTGCAGAATGGAATGATGTGTGATGGAGGCACCCATCCTGAGGAAGCAAAGTTCATCATCTGCTGCTTTATTATACAGCACTATGCATTTTAAATATGTGTGTGTATTTTCCTGTTTCACTATATCTGTATAAATGAGATACCTGCTAAGGTGTAATATTACTGCAATTACACTACTGTTCAAAAGTTTGGGGTCGGTAAGTTTATGAAAGAAGTTTCTTATGCGCACCAAGGTTGATAAAAAAACAGTATTGTGGAAAATTATTAGAAAATATTTCAATATATATTTTGAAATGTCATTTGTTGAATAGAAAGAACAGCATTTGAAAAAGAAATCTTGTGGAACATTATAAATGTTTGATGAATCCTTTAAAAGGATTCATTTCTTTGGGAAAAAAAATTCTGAAAAGTAGTTTAATTTTGGTTTATTTTAATAACATAAAAAGCAGAGAAAAGAGAAAACAAGGTTTTGTTTTTTGGGGGGGTTTTTTGCTTCTTTTTGGGGGGGGGGGGGGGGGGGGGGGGAGTGATCAGGAAATGTGTGAAGCATACGCACAAGCCACTGGGCCACTGCTCCAAAACAAGCACTATAATAATTGTTAACATTAAAATATAAAATGGCAATCAGTGTACCAGAACCTTCAGCTTTCTGTCCACCAGCTTTGTTGCTGATTCCCAGTGAATACTTCATAATTAAAACTATAATTTAACAAATGAATATTACATTACCATTTTTTTTTTTGGCCTTTCAAGGTTATTTTGCATTTCTTTCACGGGTGAAGAGACAGCAGATGTGAGTATATCAACATGGCTTTGCATCAATTTGTCTATATTCTGAAGGAGTGACTTATGGCGCTTTTCCATTACCAGTACCAGCTCAACTCAACTCGACTCGGCTCGCTTTTCACCCCGTTTTCCATTGCAGATAGTACCTCCACAATATTACCTGGTCGTCATAGCGAAGCCGCAGGAAACTGCCGTGACGTAATCTTCTACGCGACACACACCCGCTAACAAAGGAAAGTCTGCACCTCCTCGTTTGACCACGGCGTATTCTTCCGAGATGCCATAATACTAGTAATGGGTTTATAACGCAAACACTCTGGCCAAACTATTTAAAAATGGTGGGGTTATTCAGGATACTCCGTCTGGCGCGTGCAATGATGACGCAGTGAATAGTGATGATTCTCTCTGACCAATCAGCAGTCTGCAGTGTTTTCACCTCACATTTTAGTATCGCCTCAGTTCGCTCAGAACCTCGCCGGAGGTGATACAAAAAAAGTATCTGGAAGCAGGTACAGGTACAACTTTTACACTGTGAAAAACCAAAGGCGAGTCGAGGCGAGCTGGTACTGTGTAGTGGAAAAGCGCCATAAGCTACTGTGATTGTCAAAATCAGACATCTACAAACACTGAAATGTGTCAAAATAGACATTCTAATCTTCTGAGATGGAAAAACTGCTCATTCATTTTCACAGGTCTCCCTGTCTCTCTTCTACTCACACACACAAACATATGCGCCCAGACAAACACATCAAATAAAGCACAGATTTCAATAAGCCAGAATTATTAGGCTTTGCCAGTGCTGTTTATAAGTCCTCTATGCCAGTAGTTCTCAACTTGTGGGTCGTGATCCAAAAATGTTCTGCTGCAAAAAGCAGAGAAAAATCAATCCAGGACGAAAAAAAAATGTGACCAACCATGCAAATAATTGAACATTAAGTATAGCAAAATAAACGTTTTTTTTTTTTTTTTGTGACAGCACAGGTCGTGCATTCAATCAAAATCTGGTCAAAATCCAATCAAAATCCCCCAAAAATTAGGGAAGCATGGGTAGGTTATATGAAATGCCCTCAGAAAGAAAAACTCCAAAACTATACATGGTAAAACAAAATATTAGTGTGGTTCATTTGGCTTGTTCACTATTCTTTGTAAAGCTGCTTTGAATAAATTTGTATTGTGAAAAGTGTTAAGCAATTCAAACTGAACTGAACTAAACTAAACTAAACTGAATTACATTTATTTGAAGAGAATTAAAATAACCTGAATTCATTTTAATTAATGAAAGTCAATTAAACTTAACTTAGGTATACTCAAATGAAATCAAAACAGTCTTATTTTAATCAAATTAGAATTGAGTTCAATTGACGAACTGAACTGAGCCAAATAAAATTAAAATCAAGTTTATCAAGTTTAATTTGAATCAAGATTTAAGTTGAATCAAGTTTAAATAAAATAAACTTGCAGCCATATCACCCTGTAGCCGTCACATCAACCAAGTGGATTGTAAAGCGCTATATAAATGCCTCATTCATTCGTTCGTTCATTTATTTATTCATTCAAAATGAATCAAATGGAACTGGATTAAACTTAAACTGAATCGATAAAACTGATTTGAATTAAATTGAATAATATCAAACTAAACTGATTTAAACAGAACTGAACTGGGTTATCGTGTGATGTTTAACAAAATCTGCATCCTGAGGAAAAACCAGTTGATAAGCACTGCTCTCAACCTCCCACTTCCCAATGTTTCTCCACCTTCCAGAAGGTGGCATCAGTGGCATTAATGAGCACAGAATGGCTGGATGTCTGTGCGCTGATGTTTAAGTCATACGAGAGAATGTTTGCACCTATGTTTGTGTGTGTTTGACAGCAAGTTTGTGTGTGATCTGAGAGGCCCTAGGAGGTTCAGACTCTCAGAGAGACAGCAGGGCATCTCCTCCCTCCAGCATGCAGAGGCACAATTGAGACAGAATGGCAGGTAGCACAGAAACACAGCTAGAAGGAGAGGCTGGATTCAGAGAGAATTTTAGATCAGCGCTGCTCCCTCTACACTTCAACAGCTGGACACCCTGCAGATACACTACATCCATGAGTCACTCTCATATATGGTGCGCTCAGTCTCTAGATTAACACATCTACAAAGCAAGCAGTATGATGGGACAACAACAAATCTACATCACTCTCGTTATAAACAAAATTGTTGGGTTTAGTTTTGTTATTCGTGATTATATAAACATTGTTGTTTAAGCCAGTGGATCTCAAAGTGTGGGGCGATCCGCAGAAAAAGAAAACAGCCGTTGCAACAGCGTTCAAGTGCGCAAATAGTGGTTGGTGCTCTGCCTTTATAAAGCAGCACCGAATGCCAATTCCTATGAATCGTTCTTCTTCAGACAGCCGACTTGCCTTTAAAGGTTGAAATGGGGGCGTGACCACAAAAGTTTGAGAACCACTAAGCCAAATATCTATTTCTGATCATTTTCTGTTGATTTCTTTCAACCAATATCTTATTGAATTATTTGTTGTGAAAAAGAAGTGTTCTTGATTGTATTGAATGAACACTTTAGTATACTTCAAATTTGTAATAGTACATTTAAAATATATTTTATATATATATATATATATATATATATATACTTTGCAGAAAATAGAATATTAATGAAAGTAAAAGCCAAATAATGAGTACACTTGTAAAGTACTTAATTATAATTTTGTCTGAAATATTATTCAAAATTACATTTAAAGTCAATATATCAGTATGAATATGTAATAACAAATATATTTAAAAACATGACAGAAGTTTCAATTGAAATAGCATTTAAGTACATTTATGCTTGTCAGTACATTCACCAGTACACTAATAAAATTTCAAAGACTATAAAAGTAATTTTGAAATTACATATAAATATGTACTTAAGTGCTACTGAGGCATTACTGAGATAATTGACACATCTCAAAGACCCGCCCCTTTAATTACTGTTGCTATGTCTGACAAGTTGAAAATGTACAAGCAATTGTGCTCTCATGCCACACATCAATGAGAAAGTTAACATGGTGCAATTATAATGAGATTTTTACAATATTGCCATTAAACTTTACCAAATGTGAACACAATACACTGATTTAACTTTTAAAATTAAATGCGATTAAGCTCATAATCATAGTAAACAATCTCAAATAAACTATGGGGCATACGCCTGTTTTAAATATCAATAAACAGGTGTATAAACACCGAATTTGCATTATTACCGCTCTGACCATGTGCTCGGTCCTCAGACGCCATGTGTTGTTTAACTTCATGAATGAACTCTGTGACATTATTCTCAAGTTTTCGCTCCACCCAGAATCGCTAAACTTTCAACACAATTCACTGCGCAGTCTCTGCTCCTTATTTTTGTGCAGCGATGGCGCGAAAGCTAAATCAGTTTTAGCGACATTGTGATGTTCGTCACGGCACGAAATATATAAATAACCTTCCAAAACGTCCATAGATATGTAATTTGCATTTGATGTAAGTAGATTAAAACAGTGGCCAGTAACACGCCTACTGTATGTGTGTTCATCAGTTAACTGCTTCCAAGAAGGAGACACTTGAAGGCTTTAAAAGAAAACCCACTCGAGAGCTTCCAAACCACAGTGAAGCAATGAAAAAGAAAGTGTATTCTTCTCAGAATAACAGACACAGAAAATGAATGTATAAACAGTATACGTGGTATAAACAACCATTTAAAAACGGCAAAAAAGTGGAACATATTCATAAGATATGTTCACACCTAACACTTACAAGGTCAAAAAAAAAAAATGATGCATCTTCCAGGGTAAGAAAAATCTGCCAAACACAACAGCAAAAAAGGGCCAACATTAAAGAACATTCCGCAATTAAGACTACTTTTTAAATTGTTTCAAAAATCTTTTCAATTATTTATAGGTGAGTCTCAACTACCATATTTTCTTTAATTTGCACATTTAAGATTCTCCTCAAACAGAAGCAGTCTGTTCACCTTTTAGTGTCAGGAAAGACAGGGAAACAAGATCTGAAACGGTCATGATGGAGAATGTTTGCTCAGAACAGCACTGCAAGAAATAGTCCTAATTCAATTTTCTTTCAAGTGGAAACAAATCTAAATGGGGAAAGTCAAGGCAAACTGACAGATTAAATATTGAAAGTATTTGAAAAATGAGGCAAATGCACACACATGCAAATAGTTTCTCATCACTAGCATCAGAAAGCATAAAGTGCTATTTATCAACTATTTATTACTAAGCTCTTGCTGTTGTCTCTAGCTCGGTTTGACTCCTTTGATACCATGAGTTGAATATGTTATCTAGTGTCAATTTTCACTACATGCGCTTTCCCAGAAATAGGGCCAGTTCAGTCAAGCCTTCAAATACCTGCTGTGCTGCTGGGGTAATCACATCAATGAAACATCCATCTACTGTACCAAACTTAAAAACTCATGGAGAACTGCCTAGAAGAAAACTGAGAATGATCTCATCTTTTAAAAACCACATTCATACTGACTGATCAAAGTCAACCTGAAACAAATAAGCAATGTGACGCATTTAGGTATGACAGGTTATTCAATGAGAAAAAAATTAGAGACTTAATTGGATCACGACAATAGGGCATTAGATAAGAGAATAGAGTCACACTTGAATTCCTCCCAAAATGCCTCTGGTACTGATTTTTGAGGAGTCTTTTTGACCAGAACATGGAGACTGAAGGTTTGGCCATGGTGTCACTTTTTCTTGCCCCAAATATATCAATTACTCTTATTGCCATAAATCTGAATACATCAACTTGATGTTTATGAAATTTATGGCATTGAATTGAGAAAATAATTCGGGTCCATTTTGATTTCATCAGGATAAACTTTGACTGAATCCACTATTCATATAGCAGAATTGAGCTGCTAACAGTGTGACTGAATGTGAAGCTCAGGGTTGCACTCACACTGCTGAGGGTCTTTCAGGGTTGGGTGCAGGAGGGCTCTGGGGGTTCCATTGAAAAGACTCAACCTGAGAAAGACATGGTGGTTAAAAGTGAAAATAATAAATAAATAAGTCAAAATACTTGAAAATGTATAAATGTGGATTATGTTATGGATCGAATAAACGTTTGGGGTCAGTATGATTTTTTTTTTTTTTTTTTTTTTCAGCAAGGTTGTATTAAATTGGTCAAAATAATAACGTATTAAGCAGAACTGTCATAATAATGAGAAATGTTTCTTGAGCACCAAAACTGAATTTTACAACTAATTCTGCTTTGCCATAATTTTAAAATACTTTTTTTTAAACATTTTTTTTAATTCGTAATATTACTTTTTTTTTTCAAATAAATAGAGCCTTGGTGCACATAAGAGATTTCTTTTAAAAACATAAAATAAATAAAATAAAATAAAAATAGTACTGACTTTTTCCTAACATGTGAAAGGAGAGGAATGTGTTTAGCGGCATGAATTTAAATAAGACACTCAAAAAACTCAGAGGGGACCCTTCATACTCATTTCCAACACACTCCAGTGTACTTGTACGGAAATGTTTAATTTTTCAGTATGACACTGAGAATATGAAATTACAGACTCCTTAAAAGAGGCACACATTTCTTCTGCTGAAATAGGGAAAATTATTATAAAACCACTTCATTCACTCATTACAGGTTTCAGGATTTGCTACAGAGTCAATGAGATTGTGCTTTGCAGTCTAAAGGAATCTAAAGGAGTGTCATTTTTCTGATTCTTGGAAATGCCCTGGAAATTCTGCACTGCTCTGAGATGTTGACCGTTACCTGCCCTCTCCCTGAGAGATGCTGGAGTCTGCACGACCAGTGAAGAGCTGGAGGAGTCCAAACCCTGACCCCACTGCATCCTGGGAACCGTCTAGCCTGGTACACACCAACTCCACCACTGCCACCACTGTGTTCAAACACAGGGAAGTGTGGAAGTAAACCACCTAGAAAGAAAAAAAAAAGACAAGATTTTATGTTGTTTGCTCTTGCAAAATTAAATTCAAATTCAAGGAAAATAATCATGTTAACGTTTATAATAACTTAATATCTTCATGCCTTATTAATTCTCTTCATGCCGCATTTAGCAGATTAGAGCTGAGTGATACATTTTGTGATGATACAAGCATTACACAAGATATGATATGTTTGAGTAAGTTGTCCTGTATCTTTCAGATGTTCATTCATTTGTATAAGACACGGGACACATACGTGTACCGTTATACCCCTAATTATTATTTAATCAAATGTCAAGGAGGAAAAATTTGTTTTGTGACATAAGGTAAAGTGAGGTCAACCTCAACACTTGACCAAGGCAGCAAGGGCGGGGGGGTGTTTGGTATGCCAGTACCGCGGTATGTACCGTGTGTGGTGTATCACATTTTTTTAGTTCGGTTTGAATATTGTTACACCCCTAGTGCGTACTGTAGAATAGAGTGCAACCACAATATTAAACAGCACAAATGTTTTGAACATTGATAATAATAAGAAATGTTTCTTTAGCAGCAAATCAGCATAATACAAAGATTTGATTTCTGAAGGATCATGTGACTCTGAGACTGGAGTAATGATGCTGAAAATTCAGATTTGCCATCACAGGAGTAAATTATATTTCAAAATACAAAACAGCATACAAAACAAAATACAAATATTTTACAATATTATTGCTTTTACTGTGTTTTTGATCAAATAAATGCAGACTTAGTGAGCAGAAAAGACTTCTTTCAAAAATATAAAAGAGTGTGTGTGTGTGTGTGTGTGTGTGTGTGTGTGTGTGTGTGTGTGTGTGTGTGTGTGTGTGTGTGTGTGTGTGTGTGTGTGTGTGTGTGTTCTCTCTCTCACACACACACACACACACACACACACACACTCATGAGAACTCGTGTCACTGTGGGGACAACAAGGAGGAGGCAGGAAACAAGCTTATAAATCATGCAGAATGAGGGTTTTTTTATGTAAAAATGCAGAAAGTTTCCTGAGATGGGTAGGTTTAGGGGTAGGGTTATTGTAAAGGGATAGAATTTACAGTTTGTACGCCTATGGAGTAGAGTTGTTTCGATTCCGATACTAGTATCGGAAATGCTGCCGATACCAAAACAGATTCTGGCATCGGTATCGGCGAGTACTTATACCCATGTACCCATCTGATGCCATTTTCTTAAACAATACCTAGTTATGCACGCTAGCTTTGCTTAATGCTGCAAATCGGAGATCAATTATTCTTGGCTGCTCTAAACAGTGGTTGCTTGTGGCAACACAGGAAGTTGTGATGTTGCCACAAGCAACCACTGTTTAGATCAGCGAAGAAGAAAACGCGTGCGCGCTATCAGTATGTCCGCTGTTTAACAGTATTTCAGACTGGACCAACCAGACAGTAAAACGGCAACATGTCTCATATGACATACTGCAATTTCGCAACTTTCACAATTAACAACTTCAACACGAGTAACTAAGTAACGCGTCACCCTCACAGAACACAATGGTTACACAAAGGCAAGGGCAGAGAAGAATGAGCCGCGCCAGAATCAATCTCTGGAATCTTCATTCAAACAAATAGAAACGTTTTCAAAAGACAGCCAAGGAGCGATAAATATAACCGACAAAATTATCGAGTTTATTGTTCTGGATGACCACCCACTGTCAAAACTGAAATGCCGTTTATTTAACAAAATTGTTTCTGGACTTTAAATTATAAAGAGATTATTTTCTTATATTAGGCCTATTCATATATATTTTTTTAGATTCCTAGATTTATTTGTTGCACTTTTTTTATACAGTTATATTGTAAAACTAAAATACCTTTTTCAGTTTACAGTATTAGATGTGTGGCTGCATTTGAAGTTCTTTTTCACTTAAGAAATAATATATTGCTGTGAAATGTATGTCATGATAATGCTAATAATAATACTCTAGTTTGTTCATGTTTAATCATAAGTCTGAAACACACCATCAAATAATTCTATCAATTCATACAGGGCTAGTATGAATTGCAGCTGTATAGACACACACCCAGGTATCGGATCAGTATCGGCCGATACCCAAAGTCCAGGTATCGGAATCGGTATCGGGAGGGGAAAAAGGGTATCGGAACATCTCTACTATGGAGAGTCCCCACAAAGATAGCGAACCAGACATGTGCGTGTGTGGGTAATTTAATATTGCACAAGCCACATAATTTGAGGTATTATGCTTATCCCTAGCACAAACACTAAGGGATGAGTTATTATCACACATCAAAGTGTATGCCTAATACGTAAGGATAGGGGTTAATAAGAAAAAAACCCTAACCTTACATTCAAGCAATAATAATAAAAGTGCTACAAGCTTTAGCAAACACCACTAATAAAACAGTAAACAAAGGAATCTGAGGTGAGAGGGTGAGAAAGCAGAGAGAGAAACACAAGGTTAGGGACATGAAAAATTGTCCACCCAAAATACAAACCCATAGGTTTGTTGAGAAAAGAACCTAAAGAGGAGGTCTAGACATAATGATTTGTTTTAAAAAGAGCACAGAGTCTTGGTCTGGCATCCTGTGGTTCTTGGAAGAATCTCACTAGGGATGTATGAGAAAACACAGGCCATCACCTACTATTTCCACCAGCCTCAAACTGTCTACTGCAGAAAATAAAATGTATCTCACACACTCACAAATTCTCTCACAGACTGCAAGTTCAATGTTTAGCCCAAGGAAATATTCAATTCCCAGAATAACAATGTTTTCTCACTTTAGCTTTGAAACCAAATGAGAGATGGGGCACCCATTAAAGTCTAGCAACCACTCAACCAGTTTAACAATTACAAGAAACACCTACTTACACCACACCAATCAATAGCAGCAGCAGCTCTGATTATGCAGAGGGCCTTTTAGGGGAAAAAAATAAAACAAATCTACACAAACATCAAAGCAAATAATTCTGAGAAATCGCCAGAAGAGCATAGCACAATCAATACTAGCACCCTGCACACGCAGAACAGAGAGTCATATTTACTTCATTTATTTACGCCATTTGTATGCATAATCCAAACAAGATCTCACATTTGAAAACCAATAAGATGACCCTGTCCTTGTCCATGTAACTGCAAATACAAGACAGGCTGCAATATGTCCACAGCATAATCATTAAAGATACTTGCAATATTCAGATCATTCATCTTTAATGGAGCCTATAATTTTTCTGCATGGCAAACTCATGTTCCTGAAATACCAAGCCAACAAAGATTTAAATGTGTTGTTTACAAGTGATTTAATACTAATAGCATACAGAAGTGCTCTGGGCTGGCTGATTTTTCGGGTTACGTGGGTCGATGGTGCTTGATTCTTAAAATCAGACCACAAGAGCTCCTGCTAAGTTTGGGTTGTGTGGGTTGAAAGGGTTTTAAACTTGAGGTTAGTTGAAATGCAGAGCAGAGGTTGTGCTATTGATTGAATTCACACTACTCACAGGCAGTTAAGTAGCATAGAATAAAGTATAGGTTCACACAGATCAGAATTCCAACGAAAACAATGACATATGATACAACCATGAAAGAAGTGCTTACAGAGTGGGTTGATTATAGACCCAAGCATTGACCATTTTATAATTCTGTCCTTCTTTAAAAGTGTTTTAAAAATCCACTCAATTAAAAAAAAACTAATCACTAAATATTTTGGGAATTTAGAAAAAAATAGATGAAATACTAACTTGAAGAAAATTTTGAAAAAAATAATAATAATGAGATAATGGTCTATCAGAATAAAAACCTCCTTTAAGGCATTCCAGATACATATTAAGATACATGTCAACAAAAAACTAAAAAAATATTAGATATCATTTTAAGCTATAGCTAGCGCCTAGTAGTCTCATGTAGCCAGATCGTCAGACTGACGGCAGAAGTACTGGACTCCATAGCAGCTTTCATTAGCTAAGGACCTCCCAAGAGACCGTCTCACCGGCATGTAAAGCAACCAATCACAGTTTGTTTTCTTTAGCGTAATGTTTAGGGGCGTGAAAATGTAATGTCGATGTCCCTACAATAACAGACCAGTGTGCAATTCATTCAAGAACGCCATGCAAGTTCATTGCAACAATGGTGCTGTGAACTTCACGTTTTTGAAAATCCAGCGTTTACGTAGTTGATTTTGTCACAGTTGTAAACACGATGGCTGTCTTCTTCCATGACAGGGTTTGGCGTCACAGCGGCTTTGTTTCCAATTGGACAGTTAAAGAACACAAAACACACGTCTTCAGGAAATCCTGGAGAATTCAACAAATCAGATGATGACTTCAAAACTCCCGAAATGATTTCAATTTTGTGCGCCATATGCATCAGACTTTTAGCCAACGGTCCGTGGACGTGACGTCTGAGGCTAAGACTAATCGCCTAGTAAAATAAATGTATTACTTAAACAACCTTTCCATTTTTGTAACAGCAGGTCACTTCAGGTCAACCACAGTTCTCTAGTGGAAATAATGATTTGCATTGTATGGTTGAGATGATTCCCTCAGCTCACCAGTTACGGTTACGTCAGAGCTCTGAATACATATTTCCAATTTAATAGGCAGGGTCTCCTCTCTTTTACTCATCCTTTCAGACTGCTTTCCCTTCCTCTAAGTGCAATAGATACAGATAAGAGAATAGCATCAAGGATACATCATAATGTCTTTTAAATCCATTTTTCTGCAATACACACCATCATGAGACCAAATAGCTTTAGAATATTATTGACACATAGTGGAGTGTTGATTAAGTTTTGAAGAATAGTTTCTTTGTTTCTCCTAAATGCACATGAGTTAGAATTCATTCTGCCTTTAGTTCTGAAATAAATAACCGTCTCATTTTTAAAGAGCCGATACAAGCGTCTGGATCACAAAGTCACAGATAGGAATGCACAGATATTAAAAATCAGGCCAATACCAATAATTATACAGATCATTATTTTCTTGTTATGGCCAAGAATAAATAAACGGCCAATATTTAAATTCTAAAGTATTTTATCTAAAAAAAAAAAAAAAGTAAAAAAAATGAATGAACCTATAACTATAATAAATTCTACAAGTGAATGTATGCATCATAACATTATAATGTACAGTATAAAAATAAAATTCAGATATTCATTATGAGAACTAAAACTTACATTCAACTGCATTATTAAATTATACATATTTTGATTACCTTAGACCATGATCATGCACAATAAATACCCAATCTCTAAAAATTACTGCCAAGAAATCTCATGTGATCTTATTCAAATGGTGAGTCACAGTCCTGAATTTTTGAACACGTCCAATTTTCTGAACCCCTGACTCTCATTAGCAGCTAATAATCTGTAAACTGTGAATCCATTTGATTGCGAGGCGAGAACATTAGCTAAAAGACGGGACAGGATGTCATTTCAAAAACACAAACACTCATGACACAATCAAAACTCCTAATTCTTTGCCAACTCCATAAACCCTCATAAAAATAAATGGTCTTCAGAAATGCAGGAGGAGATGCTTTGATTATCAATACACAGATCTCCCCTCTCCCGCTCTTCAAAAGCCAATGAGAATACAGCCTCTGATCCACTCTGCCAGAAATAGTTTGCACTCATTCAGACGCCTCCAAAAACGCAGTCAACAAATCATTAGCCGGGATGAGAGTTGTGAAATATCCCTGTAAAATTCACAAGGGCACCAAGTCCTAGTAAAGTAGCATTATACTGTGATCCAGTGCAGGCTTGGGGCAGATTTGAGATTGCCATGCATAGCGAGAGGGATTTTTGCGAGGCTGTTTTGTTGTTATGGGCTCATTAACTAAAAAGGGACCTTCTTAAGTACCGAGTTCAAGACTGTGAAAATGTTGCATTAAAACTGTGTAAGTCGCCCTGCATAGAAGTGAGTGAAAGAGAGAATATAACATGTACAAGCAAGCAGCAGAAAGCAGATAACAAACACAGACTCTAACTAACCTTGTGAAAGTGAATCAGAGCGCAGGGCTCTTGCCGAGGGGCTCATGCTGTCTGCAGCTGCAGTCCAGCAGATGAAAACCAAGAAGGCTAGACTCTTTATGTCTGTATAATATGGTATATCACGTGTGTGTGTGTGTGTGTGTGTGTGTGTGTGTGTGTGTGTGTGTGTGTGTGTGTGTGTGTGTGTGTGTGTGTGTGTGTGGCCTGGTAAACCCTACGTTATGGGGACAAAATGGAAAAGTCCCCATAAAACATGAAAACACAACGTGTGTGTGTGTGTGTGTGTGTGTGTGTGTGTGTGTGTGTGTGTGTGTGTGTGTGTGTGTGTGTGTGTGTGAAACAAAACCAGTCACATGGATACATTTTTTTAATTGAGATTAATACATCATCTGAATGCTGAATAAATAAGCTTTCCATTGATGTATGGTTTGTTAAGATGGGACAATATTTGGCCGATATACAAATATTTGAAAATCTGGAATCTGAGTGTGCAAAAAAAAATTCTAAAACATTGAGAAAATCGCCATTAAAGTTGTCCATTTATGTTCTTGATTGTGCTGCATTCACTCACAATATATTTTATATATATTTACGGTAGGAAATTTACAAAATATCTTAATGGAACATGATCTTTACTTAATATCCTAATGATTTTTGGCATAAAAGAAAAATTGATAATTTTGACCCATACAATGTATTGTTGGCTATTGCCACAAATATACCCGTGAGACTTGTGACTGGTTTTGTGATCCAGGGTCACATATATAACAAAAATCAAACGCTAGTAAAGAAATGTATAAATTTGACATAAAACCATTTTAAACAATATAGAATTTATAAATCTATAAAATAACACAACCATTCAAAAGTGTAGGGTCAATAACATTTTTTTTAAATACGTTATTATTTTTACTCAGAGAGAAAGCAATAAACTGATCAAAGTGACAGTAAAGATTCTGTTTTTGTTTTTTTTAAAGTATGTTCTTTTGAACTTTCTATTCATTAAAGAATCCTCAAAACTGTATCATGCATTTCAACAAAAATAATAAGCGGAACTGGTTTTCAACATTCATTGTAATAAGAAATATTTCTTGAGCAGCAAATCAGCATATTATATTGATTTCAGAATGATCATGTGAGTGAAGACTGGAGTAACGGCTGCTGAAATTTCAGCTTTGCCATCACAGGAATAATTTATATTTTAAAATGTATTAAAGTGCCCCAATATTATGCTTTTTCAGATATTACCTTGCATGCAGTGTGTAATATAACTGCTTGTGAATGTAAAAGTCTGCAAAGTTTTAAAGATCAAAGTTATTGTCTCCCAAAAAAAGGAACCAATTCCGAACTGCTGAAACGAGTTATCAGTAATTCCAGTCTCTCGTCCGTAACAAATGTACATAATGCCCACCTATGGTCTTCATTGGCTGCCCGTGAACAACGTTTACTTTGACCCGTCCTCAAACACTGTAGCTGGTTCATGTTGTGAATGTGTACATGTCGAGGAAGACGCTTTGTCTGCGCTGCAAAAGAAAATTCTCTTAGTAAACGCTTTCAAAGGATGAGGATGTGAAGATACAGTGGTAAGAGTCAGTGCTCTCGGAAAGGAGGGGTTTAGAGAGACTGAATCTTCGGGCAAGTCGTTTGAGAATCTTTGAAAAATGGTGATGGTGATGTGCAATGTATAATATGAGAAAATGAAATGATGCATGTAAACCTATTGTAGGAGACCTTCAAAAAAAATTGTCAACTTTAAAATAGCAAAATAGGGGCACTTTAAAACAGAAAACATTTTTTTCATTTAAATAATATTTCTGATCAAACAACATGTCTCCGGGATTCAAGACTGACATTAAAAGTGACCACTTAAATTATGACAACTTCAAAATTGCTCCACAGTGCTGCAGTATTCTGTTGCGTAAATGGCAAACACTCCAAAAGCGGGATGAAACAGCGCTACCCAACTGAACCGCGCAGTGCAGACCAATTATCTGCTGGCCCAACGGACAGCACTGTGCAAACCGGTTTCCACTATAGAAACCAGGCCAATTTGTACAAAGCTGCACAAACCAGAGGGAAAGCACAGCATGAGTAGTGCGACCCATTTAAATTAGAGACAAAATTTCTCTGCTATAAACCCATAGGGAACCACAAATCGCAGAAAGCTTAAACCAGTCGAAATCAAACAGCCCTGACATTCTAAACAGCAATGAAGAAGAAAACAAGTACAGTACTTCAATTAATACAAGCCTTATGAAAGAAAAACAATATCTGTTAGTCACAAATTTGTAAATATTACACAACAGTTTAGGTCAATTGATTGGCTGGTTCTGCAGGTATCGGAGCTCATGGACAGTGACACTGCAGACATCTGTCAGGTAAAACAAAAATGAAAGCCAAAACAGACACTGCTATATTGACTAAAGTTGACAAAATGTCTGAACAATGCTATACATTTAACGAAACCCCTGTGTGAGTTGTTAGAGAGATGCTGGTATCTGTAAACTGTACTCTACCGCTAGTGATTTAGGTTGAATATTGCTGTATGGTGTTCACTGTTGCAAATGTATTTTGCTGCAAATCATATGTGGTACAGTGAAAGCAATAGGATTCAGTAATTTGACTGTTCCCGTTCTACGGCAAATGAAAGAAAACCTTGCTTGTTAGTGGTAGCTATCGATGGACACTCCAGCACTACAGCAGACTTGGCTTTTGATGTCTTTGAAAGAGATTTTATTAAGATTGAAGTTGAAGTTGGACGGTTTTACTCACTTTATCTCACTTTTCTAAAAGCACAACTCAAGACATACTTTTTTAAACTAGCATTTGCTTGATGTTTATTTCTATTAATGAATTAATTCATTTATATGTATTCATTTATTTATTGTGCTATGTACTGATTATTTTGTGTGCAGCGATTTAAGAAACTGCTTTTAAAGGTGCTCTATAGAATAAAGATTATCATTTTTATTATTATATACACTCACCTAAAGGATTATTAGGAACACCACACTAATAATGTGTTTGACCCCCTTTCGCTCGCCTTCAGAACTGCCTTAATTCTACGTGGCATTGATTCAACAAGGTGCTGAAAGCATTCTTTAGAGATGTTGGCCCATATTGATAGGATAGCATCTTGCAGTTGATGGAGATTTGTGGATGCACATCCAGGGCACGAAGCTCACGTTCCACCACATTCCAAAGATGCTCTATTGGGTTGAGATCTGGTGACTGTGGGGGCCATTTTAGTACAGTGAACTGTCATGTTCAAGAAACCAATTTGAAATTATTCGAGCTTTGTGACATGGTGCATTATCCTGCTGGAAGTAGCCATCAGAGGATGGGTACATGGTGGCCATAAAGGGATGGACATGGTCAGAAACAATGCTCAGGTAGGCCGTGGCATTTAAACGATGCCCATTTGGCACTAAGGGGCCTAAAGTGTGCCAAGAAAACCTCCCCCACACCATTACACCACCACCACCAGCCTGCACAGTGGTAACAAGGCATGATGGATCCATGTTCTCATTCTGTTTACACCAAATTCTGACTCAACCATCTGAATGTCTCAACAGAAATCGAGACTCATCTGACCAGGCAACATTTTTCCAGTCTTCAACTGTCCAATTTTGGTGAGCTCTTGCAAATTGTAGCCTCTTTTTCCTATTTATAGTGGAGATGAGTGGTACCCGGTGGGGTCTTCTGCTGTTGTAGCCCATCCGCCTCAAGGTTGTGCGTGTTGTGGCTTCACAAATTCTTTGCTGCATACCTCGGTTGTAACGAGTGGTTATTTCAGTCAAAGTTGCTCTGCTATCAGCTTGAATCAGTTGGCCCATTCTCCTCTGACCTCTAGCATCAACAAAGCATTTTCGCCCACAGGACTGCCGCATACTGGATGTTTTTCCCTTTTCACACCATTCTTTGTAAACCCTAGAAATGGTTGTGTGTGAAAATCCCAGTAACTGAGCAGATTGTGAAATACTCAGACCGGCCCGTCTGGCACCAACAACCATGCCACGTTCAAAATTGTTTAAATCACCTTTCTTTCGCATTCTGACATTCAGTTTGGAGTTCAGGAGATTGTCTTGACCAGGACCACACCCCTAAATGCATTGAAGCAACTGCCATGTGATTGGTTGATTATATATATAATTGCATTAACGAGAAATTGAACAGGTGTTCCAAATAATCCTTTAGGTGAGTGTATGCCTTTCAATTCATCATTGTTAATTTCAGGCCAGCAACTTGTGAACAGTATTATGATGTACTACCATTCAAAATGTTGGGGTCAATAAGATTTTTTTGAACTAATTAAATGGTTAATATTTTTTTTTTAGATTAAGCATTAATTTCTGACGCGAGAGCACCACGATGCATGCGTGTTGTGTTGATGAGAGAGCAGACATTGTTGCGTGAACGCACGTTGAACATTAATATTTTGTAAATAAAGTGTTATATTGGGCAAACAAAGTACTCGCATCGCTTCATAAAATTGGGGTAAACCACTGGAGTCACATTGATTACTTTAATGATGTCTTTACTACCTTTCTGGGGCTTGAAAGTGGTAGTTGTGTAGGCTGTCAATGGAGGGACAGAAAGCTCTCAGATTCAATAAAAAAAATAAAAAAAATCTTCATTGTGTTCCAAAGATGAGGGTGGCTAATTAATGACAGTTTTAATTTTTGGGTGAACTAAGCCTTTAACACTTTTACTCAAGAAGGACGCATTAAATTGATCAAAAGTAACAATAAAGATATTTATAATGTAACAAAAGTGTTGTAAACAAAATGTTACTCTTAAGCACCAAATCAGCTAATTATAATGATTTCTGAAGGATCATGTGACTCTGAAGACTGAAAAAAAATCAACTTATTTATGTGATGGCAAAGCTATCAACATATGTTATTAAGTTTTAAATAGTAAAATAAAAACATTTATAACATAGATAATATTTCACAATAAGTTCCGTTTTTACTGTATTTAGAAAAAAGAGTAAAGAGTAAAGGGATAATACCCCTTTAAGTATAGATTAAATAGACTAATAACTTGCACTTTAAAAAAAAAAATAGCTTGACTGCAGCCTCTATTTACAGTAAACTACAATTCATGTGTTGACTGGATTTCTGTTAATAACAATATTAATCGTCCTTCAAATGGCACCAGCTGAGCATTATTTGGCCATGTTTGGTCATAACAACAAATCAGCCTTCTTTGTGTTCTGTGGCATTGGACAGTTACGCAAAGACAAATAAATCTTAGAAGCCAGCCATCAATGCACGCCTCAATGGACCATGAGTGTCCCAAACAGACAGAAGGTGTCGCAAATCAATACAAATAACTCAATTAAGTTGAGCAGGATGTGCAAAAGGGAGGAACAGGGAGCAGTTTATTCCGTTTAATGGACATCTGTACCCCACAGGTAAACTTCACTGACCTCGCCGATCAATACTGGATGAACAGTTATCCTGGTGGGATAAACTGGGTTAACTTCCTCTGATCACCCACCACTTCCCTCGCTCAGTCACACGTGTGGAAATTACACAGTACCGTTCCTATAGAGCCAGCAGAGAAACGACCTAGTCATTTTACAGTGGATTAATACGATCAATGCGTTACAGAAATGATTTATTAAAATTCTGTAGCTCTGAAAGAGGAGTCAAGCATAATGAGTGGAGAATGGTTCCTTTTGA
This sequence comes from Meda fulgida, assembly GCA_030578275.1. Taxonomy (NCBI): domain Eukaryota; kingdom Metazoa; phylum Chordata; class Actinopteri; order Cypriniformes; family Leuciscidae; genus Meda; species Meda fulgida. Next base: position 22,345,514 of record CM060623.1, on the reverse strand, counting down.
AGCGTTAAAAGGAAATCGGGGCTTATTAGGGAGCTGAGAATACATCAGATCATGGATGCTGAAATTGTATATTTTATAAGCTGATCCTTAAAATGGTTAAATGAAACAAACAATCCAAACAACCCGAATCAATAAAATCTGACTTTGACCTCGTCGTCGCCCACTCTATTCTCGCATTATTCTAAAATGCAACACCGTACTGAAAATACAATAAATCAGTATGCTGCAAACATATGAGTTTTGAATGTTTTTTGTATGGTGGTGAGCGGGAGTATGCGTGTGCGTGTATGCATGTAGAGTGATTTGATGGAGCAGAGTCGGCTAGGTCTGTGAGTTGCTTTGTTTGACTGCTGCAGGACTCTATTTACTTTGGCTGTGTTGTTTCTGCAGCTCTGCCCCTCAGGCATGATGCCCAGGCCATGGTTTGTTTATTTAGGTGGGAATTGGAGAAGCTCTGCTCACAGCACCCAAATTTAAAAAAACCTGGCCCCAACATGTCAGGGAGGACGACGATCAGATTCTTCCCGTTGTGTCGAACACACAGACAAGTCACGCAAACTCAATAACAAACAAGTTAAATGAGTATTTTAATGAGCACTGACACGATAAGTAAATGCAAATACTAAAGTTTGCATCATCCTCCTTGAGACATTTAACTTAGAAGTTTAGAATCGCAAGCCTAGTTTACAATTAATTAGCAGCGTTCTTGGGTGAGCCAGTCAGAAGTGGTTGATGAGACAGATGAAAACATGCATTTATTATTATTATTGTATATGGCAGAGATGTTCAATCCAGGGCCAAAGTGAACCTGTGATGACCCTGATGAAGGCGTATTAGCTGCAATGCGTTGGTGTGACATTTTACAACAAAGCTAGTAATGCATTGATACATCTTTTGTGGTGGGTTTAGTGAAAATATTGAAAGGCCATGTAAAAATTGGGGGGGTGGGGGTCTTTACAGTTGAGCCCTGGGTTAACACATGTTCTGTATTTAGTAGTAGTGATACAACGAAATTAATTTTCAATGAATTAAAATTAAAATTAATTTACCTGAAAACCTAAACCGAAAACAAAGTTTGGGTAATGATATGTGGGTAATTGAACTCAGTATGCTGTTCAGAGTGCTGTGTTCTCAAATGATTAGTTAAACCCATCATAATTAAGTAAAGTTCTTCGGCAACTAAACTATTCCTCGATATTTCAGCCGAACATTGCATATTGCTACTTTAGCATCCTTTTTGGTTACAGTGAAGTACAACCCCACTCCTGACATGTTTACCTGTTTTGTATTTACGTTGTGTGTGCGTGAAATAGATGCTGAAACAGTAAAAAATCCATCATCAGAGAAGCGCCTTTTAAACCTAACTGTTTCGGTCAATGGTTTCGGGTTCGGCCCTCCAAAACTATTTCGACTGAAGCAAGATTTTTTTTTTAACCAATTATTTTTAATTGCATCCCCAATCCCCATTCAGCAGTATTCTCTTGTTATTGGTTTATTTGCAAATGATGCCATAACAAATGTGTAAAGTTCTTGCTGCAAACCATGGTTCATCTTCAAATGAAAAGAAAACACTTTCTTCCTTTATTATACTTTTCAGAACTTCTGATCCAAAGACAGGATCCTTTTTAGACCAAGTCGATTTATAAAATCATTACTTGCACCAGTAGCCTCTAAAGCAACAGGTAGCCTGCATTTTCTAAGCAATAATCTGTGGGCCATTATCTAAAAATAGCCCTAGTCTGCATTTCCACCAAAAAAATCATGATGCAGCCCTACTTTAATGACTTAGAAAATTTGCTGACACCCTGCACTCGCCACAGGATTGAAGAAAGGCTGCAGCAATGCTTCTGAGAACGTACATGCTTGTATGCACGCACACACCAGCTCCTTCCTCCGTGAAGAGAAGGGCATACATCTCTGTCAGCTCGCTAAATACACAAAATCTCTCAAAACACTGGCATAAGTGCCGCTGGAGTTGCAACTATTTCTATATTTCATGAATAACACAAGCTAGATTAAACCAGTCTCTCTAAAAGCCTACTTGGGGAGAATGGCAAAGATGTAATGTCCACAGTTGTGTGTGGATAGATCTGCTGTTTGCACTCGCTCACAGAGGCGAGACTTTCTTGGCTCAGAGCGCTCCTTGAGCAGAGAAGCAATTAGACCTGATAAAGTTGTTTCTTTGTAGCATTTCAAAGGGAAACATCACGGTAGGGGCCGCTAACAATCCAGCTGTCAATGCTAACAACAATGCTAAAAAAGTTTGAATAAAGTGAAGACATTAATCAACCAATCTCTCTAAAAGATAGTACTTCATTCTCTTACAACACTTAAAACAAATCCGGATCTGGCACCTCCTAACTAAGAAATGTATGCTCTGATATGTACATAGCCGATATATCGGCTGATTTTTGAACATTTTTAAATATTGGCATCAGGCGAAGAGTTTTTCTCTTTGGCTGATGTATCAGGATTGGGACTTTTTTGATGCCGCTAAGAATGCCAGCGCCTTTCAGACACAGCTCTCCAATTCTCCATCTTCATTATAGTTTACGGTCTCTAACAGTCCTCTCTAATAAGTTATTAGACAGAGCTGTTAAACAAATTGGCCAAGGACCACCCTGCTCTTTAAGATATCGGCATAGTCCATCAAAAAAAATCTATATTGGTCAACCACTATTACAAATGCTACATCAACAGTAAATTTTGATTTTCCCACAATAATCAACAATGTCAGTGTGACATCCAAAACTGTTGATTATTCTGAGCAATTTTCTTTTTTTTATCACGTCATTTGCTTTATTGTTGATTGGGTGTTAAACATACTCGTTTCGCATTTACTGTACATTGTTCTTAGTCTGTCGTCATAGTACAGAGAGGACTGGAAATAATAGTGAAGAAGAGAAGACCATATTAAAGCATTACATGCATCAACTGCTAGTGGTTCTCAGTGGTCCTTTTTGACCCTACGGCCCCCTAATGTCCACAACAATATTCGGTCCCATGACTTTTCCGTTTTTTGGGAAAAGAAAAAAAAACTGGAAAAAGATTTGTGAAAAAAAAAAATGTTTTTACTCAATTTCTATTCCATAAATTATTTTAGAGGTTAGCACACATAGAATACTATTCACTACACTATATTAATACTTTCAGCAAGGATGCAATAAATAAATCAAACGTGACAGTAAAGATTTGTAATTGTTTTGGCCCCTTGGAAGTTTTCTCAAGGCTCCTGGTTGAGAACCTCTGTGCATTTGCTACTGTTTTCAATATAATGAATGAAAGGGAATACAGAAAAACACCAAAATAGCACAATGTAAGTATCATAAAAGTGGTTTAAATATCCAAAATATTGAACAAATTTTCATTCTAGGTTAACTAATCCTTACTATATCTCTCAATCATTATTGTGCTAAAGCACAAGCATAACAGTTCTACCCATTTGAAATACTACTGAGTGATGAATTCTCCTAATGACATTTAAGTATAAAACACAATTGTTCTGCCTTCGCACTCATTCACCTGAGTGAATATACGTCAACACTCCTGTATGTTCCTGTGAAAATACTGTAACACACACAAGATTTAAGTGACGTACGGCTGCTAAAATGAGTCATTACAGTGTACGGCTGCAAGCTCATGCAGCAGTCAGTCATATAGATCCGTTAAATCCATAATATCATAACTCCCTGCATGTGCTCTCATCTAAAAAATAAAAAATAAACTATTTAAGAGCAGTTCTTAAACTCAAAAGAAGGAACAATGCACTAACAAAGACACCGGCTGCTCTTGTGTATTTGAGAGTCTGAGTAGACAGAGCAGATGAGAATAAAGAAGAGGAGTGGAGACGTTGAAACGAGAAGGAATGGAGAGGAGTGCAGCAGATGAAGCCGTGGGGAGTGCTGATTGCACAATTATTTTCACACCACACACTGCGGAGACAAAACCAGGCATCTGTCTAGTGCATGTTTACAAATGTACACTTTCTAACCCATATAAGTCACTTAGCATAAAAACATCTGTCAACAGTTAACAATACTGTTGAATAATGTTAGTAATAATTGATAACTAAAACTAATAGCATTAAGAATCGTGTTTTTTTTATAGAAATAACGATGAAATAAGTTCAAACAGTGAAAACAGAGGAACTAAATACACAGAGATAGTGAAATGATAATGAACACGTGCGATGATTAGATGAGTGTCCATGACAACTGATGACTGGCGGGAAAAATCAAACAAAGGAACACATGTGACTGATTAAAACAAACTAACTGAACATAACCATGACGCCCTCCTCTAGGCTGATTTATACTTCTGCGTCGGACCTACGCCGGAGCCTCCGTGCTATAGACGTTGGTTTTCATTTATACTTCTGCGTCGTTGTCCACGTTGACGCGCAATTACACAAGCAGAGGGACCATGTGAAACCCGAGGGAGGGTTTCTAGCAGACCAATCACAGCGCTTGCGTCCGCATAGAATTGACATGTTGTTAAATTTTTGGAGAGGTGCACATCAGGGTACACCGAAGTGTACGCGCACTACACACAGCCTACAATGTAGTTACAGCATGAGTTCTGCGTAGAAGTATAAATTGGGCTTTAGTCAAGAGCTGCCCTGTTCTTCTGAAGGGTGTGACTGCCTTTAAGGACTGGCTGATCTCAGGGATGTTTGCTTCTCCATGAGCTGAAATATTGATCATTTCCTGGATGGCTGGTGAGCCACATATATAATTGAAATGAATCTCTAGGCTTGTGTCAGATTGGGTGGAAGAGTTAAAAGGGGTATTGAAACATCCACAAGGCTCTTAGAGGCTGAGAATATGAATCGCACTGAAAGAGGGAGATCCGTAGACCTTATGGCCCAGCCTATTGAACACTGTGAAAGTTGAATAAGAGATGAAGCACCTGGCACGGAGCTAGCAGCACATTTACCGAGAGGCTCTCGTGGATGAAAATCAGACTGACCCAGAGGAATGAATGGACGTCCCCGAATGCTACATCACAGCGCATTTAAAAACACTTTTCTCCCTCAACTAATTACAGAATTTAATGAACTCTTGGCTATCCATAAAGGATTTCTAATTTAGAGTCCAGACTGTGGGCACAGCAAACTAAATAAGCACTAATAAGAGCTAAAAGTTCTCTACAGAGTGCAGTCGCATCTCATAAAATGTTGTGCTAATTGGGTGGACAGATATGTCACCGGCTTCTAAGATCAATTAGGTGTGAATCAAGCTTTTAATCTTTGTGTGACCTAGACTAGAAGCACTCAGAAAGCTAACAAAACCTGAGAATAATTATTGAAATATGATATTGCATTTATACAACAGTTCAACGGCACACGTGAGAAAATAAATAAGAAACAGCAACAGAGTGTCTTTAAAAGCACTATTTGTGCAGATCTAGTTGAGTTGAGCCCAAGCCTCCGTTACTAAATCTAAAACGTCACTTTAGAACTACCAGCGAAGGAACGTTGAGTCGCTTCATTGAAGATTATTGTATTATGTAGAGACAGTAATATGGTATTATGAGAGAGAGAGAGAGAGAGAGAGAGAGAGAGAGAGAGAGAGAGAGAGAGAGACTAAATGAGTATTACCTGAATCTGATATAACATTCATTCTTCAGGTCGACGTCCATAATATTATATCCATTATAAAAATTCAGTTTGAATGTCCGCTGAGGAAAGCGATATCTTTGTCTTTGTCCTTTTAAAAGATTTCCCATGACAGAGCTAAAACAACTTCCTTGTTTACAACCAGTCACTCATAAAGACAGTCTTTGCTGCCCTCTAATGGTGTAATAATGTAACTGTCACTGAAGTCGAAATCCAAATGACTAAAGGACCCTTGCTTAATAATTGTGTACATTTTGATTATTTTATTTGATTGATTTATTTTGTTGTTGTTTTATTGATGCAATGTTTTTATGATATTTGTTAAGGTTTTCTTTTGTTGTGAAGCACTTTGTGATCTTCATCTGAGAAAAGTGCTATACAAATACATTTTACTTACTTACTTACTTAATACCAAATACGTCATATTAACAACAACAATAGCCATTATACAAGACAATAAAAACAAAAACGAGCAAACAATTCAGTCAAACATGCAAAAGCAGCGGTCTAGTAGGCCCTACAGGATTTAAGTTAAATATTGCCTAAATATAAAGTTATGTAACTTAATTTTCCCCTTAATTCTATCTCTAACATCTATTTGCTATGGATAATAAATCCAAAGATTGCCTGTTTGATATACCCCAAATGAATTATATCATGTTTCACCACCATCTACATAAGAGCCAGCGGCAAATTCCCGAAGGACTGGCCAAAATGAAGCTGTTCTCAGCGGGTACATGAGCGCTGAACAGCTGCTGACGGCCTGGAGCTCACATCTGTGAAAGATTCTAAACAGATTGTAAGATAGCAGCTATGTTTATATATGAGTAACATATTTGAGGTCTAAATAACTACATTCTTGCTCAAATAAAACTCTTAAAGAACATCTCAGAATGTCAGTGAAGAAAGGCATATAGTTCATCATAACATCATAATATACATCATACACCTGCTATATTGCTAAATCTACCCGATTTTTCATATTTACAGAAAAATATACCGGGATAACCTGACATCTCTTGAGACTCCCCTGCTAGTTCGCTGTTAATGCTAAAGCTGTCGTGATTGGTTACAAGGTAGATTGTGACGTCAGAAACACCAGCATTTTCAAACCGCGTTTTTAAGACTCACTGTCTTTGGTTTACCGCAGTTTTAAAAGAGAAAATACTCAGCAATGGTGTTGACTTGCATATTTGCACATGATTTGTCTTAAATAATATTAAAAACACCACTAGACATATAAACAACATTAAAACCAGAATTTCACCATAGGGGGACTATAAAACTACATTTTGTGACACAACAATAGTATTTGTAAAAATAAAATAAAAATAGTGGATTTGCTCAACTGCCATAACAGTTGCCGCAAGCGGAGTGATACAGACGGTGAAACGGTTCCAGTGCTGATACTGGGGGAATATTGCACAGCTGGAAAAGGCTCTCAGCCAATCAGATTCCAGAACGGTTATATGTATATATATATATATATATATACATACACACACAGTATCTCACAAAAGTGAGTACACCCCTCACATTTCAGCAAACATTTTAGTATATCTGCTCAATGGACAATACTAGAAATAAAACTGGATTTATATTTTATAGTCAATGTGCTGCTTGTATAGCAGTCAAGGCCACATTAATGCACAGGCTTACCTGGGGTGAAGCCCAGGGGCCTCCCAAGTTCAGGGGCCTCCCATGTTTAGGTTCATGATGAGCTGAAAAGGTCATATTGTTTTGTAACCTGTCAGGTTTTCTGTCAATCACTCTAATCGCACGTTACATGTCTGCTGATTAAGTGACCAACATGGCCCCATATAAGCCCCGTTCACACAGTCAGCGATTTTGTCGATAGTGAAGTCGCTTGTGGGAGTTGGTAGTGCTGTCGCTCTAATGTTATTGGTAGACTGCTCGTCTGGCCACATATATACAACACCATCACAAGTGATACAACTATATTATTTTAATTTGACTAGGAATTAGGCTCAAAAGAAACAGTACGCTGTTGGGAGACAGGGAGAGTGTTTTTATATTACCACACAGCAGTGTTCAGTGGATTAAATAATTTACTAGATTAAAGATCGATCAATCTACAAATTAAACTCACTCATACTGTCATAAATTAGTAAAAAAAACATCATCCAAATTTGACAAATAATCAATTTTCTTGTCCCTAATAGTCAACATAATGCAGGGGAAACTGTAAAATGAACTGCAGTGCTAAACTTGCATCATAAAACTACAACACTCGAACTATAAATATATGAATTAAACTCACTGAGACTGTCAACAGTTTATTTTCCATGCATCATTTTATTATATCCATGTTTGTGGTTAGTTACAGTCAAATCAAATAAAACAGTGAAATCGCCCTCAAACTCTTCTGTCTTGCCTGCACTGCACTCGAGACGGTGACGGGAGCTGAGCTCCACTGAAAGGCTTATTTCCTATTGGTTGTCGCTCGCAAAAATCGCTTCTCATTTGCATAAAGTTGAAATTTCTCAACTGTGATGTAGATTATACCTAGATATTACACTTTTTTTAAATGAGACTATAAATCGAGGGAATGGGGGGCCTACAAAACCTCTCAGCCCCGGGGCCAAACATTAGGTTAAGGCGGCTCTGATAGCAGTATATATTTACTGTCCTCTGAAAATAACAACACAGCCATTATTATCAAAATAGCTGGCAACAAAAGTGAGTACACCCTAAGTGAACATGTCAAAACTGTGTTCAAAGTGTCAATATTTTGTGTGAGCACCATTGTTATCTAATTGTTATGTTGTTGCTGGATCCTCTTCCACTCCTCCATAATGACATCACAGAGCTGCTGGATGTTAGACACATTGCGCTTCTCCACCTTCCGCTTGAGGATGACCCACAGGTGCTCAATAGGGTTCAGGTCTTGAGACATACTTGACCACTCCATCACCTTCACCTTCAGCTTCCTCAGCAAGGCAGTTGTCATCTTGGCGGTGTGTTTGGAGTCGTTATCAAGCCGTTTGGCACAGTTTCTGAATGGAGAGCGTCATGTTCTGCTTCAGAATGTCACAGTACATGTTGGAATCCATGTTTCCCTCAACGAAGCGCAGCTCCCCAGTGCCAGCAGCACTCATGCAGCCCCAGACCATGATGCTTCCACCACCATGCTTGACTGTAGGCAGGACACAATGTTCTTGGTACTCCTTACCAGGGCATCGCCACACATGCTGGACACCATCTGAGCCAAACAAGTTTATCTTAGTCTCATCAGACCACAGGACATGGTTCCAGTAATTCATCTTCTTGGACAGGTTGCTTTCAGCAAACTGTTTGCGGGCTTTCTTGTGAGCCAGTGTCAGAAGAGGCTTCCTTCTGGGACGACGGCCATGCAAACCGACTTGTTGCAGTGTGAGTGGTCTGAGCACAGACAAGCTGATCTTCCGCTTCTGCAACCTCTAAAGCAGCGCTGGCATGATCATGCTTCTGTTTTTTAAGCCAGTTTCTGCTCCTGACGCACAGTACGAGGACTCAACTTCTTTGATTGACCCTTGCGAGGCCTGTTCCAAATGGAACCCGTCTTGGAAAACCTCTATATAACCCTGGCCTGTCCTGTAACTCAGTTTCAGGGTGTTACCAATCTTCTTATAGCCAAGGCCATCTTTGTGGAAAGCAACAATTCTAATTCTCAAATCGTTAGAAAGTTATTTTCCTTAGATGCCATGTTGAACATCCAGTGGTCAGTATGAGAAAATTGCACTCAAAGAACAAATTTGAACTACTCTAATACGAGATACACAAATTTGAATGGTCCTGTCAAGCAGACAAAAACATGAACATGATGAATAAGACATGTGGCTTTGCATGCTTAAACGACGTACAGCTATTATCACTTCTTAGGGTGTACTCACTTTTATTGCCAGCTATTTTGACAATAATGGCTGTATGTTGAGTTAATTTCAGAGGACAATAAATATATACTGATATACAAGCAGCACATTGACTACTCTAAAATATATCCAAGTTTCATTTCTATAGTATTGTCCCATTTTTTATGCATTTCTTATTCTTTCCTTTTGATTTGGGGTAAAAAAAAATAATAATAATAAATAAACATAACTGTATCCAAAAAGTAATAAGCATGATCTTTTTTTCCACATTCCCAGTAATGAGAATTAGATTAATTAAATAATTCACTGCATTTCAGTAATGAGAATTTGGATGTAAAAGGTTGTTTAATTGTCCTGAAACTAATATCACAAGGCAAGATCTTAATGGCCCTTCATAACAGGCTTCATTTTGTTCATGCAAAATGTAATTTCTTTTTTTTTTTTTTTTTAATCTGGGGGTGAAATATGACCTGAACATATCTGCTATGGCTCTATAGATAGCACGGCTCCCTATTGACACAGACGTTTTGTACTTTGCCCATCATACAGCCAGTGAGGAGAGACAGGTTAACATCACACAGGGGGAGTAAATGGAAAAAGTCTGCCAACCACACTTCCACTCTACTGTGTGGCAGCACTGCCCTCTACAGGACAATAAGCTTTATGTCAGACACCATGAATAAACTTAAAGGGTTCAAAAAGACAGAACTTTTAAAAACATAAGGCCAGTGTGACACTTCAACATCCTTAGAAGAGAAACATATGATTAGCTGTACAACAAAATTGGGACTTTAGGGCTCCTTTAAGAAGCCAAGTATCATCTCATAATAAATGGCTGATAATGGCATAATAGATTAGGCTTAATCCAACAAATAACTTCCTTTTCACTTAAATCAACACAGGCATTCAAATGTTCGTCCCTCAAACTCAAGGTCACTGATCAAATGATATCTATCGATTCCTACGTCTCCACACAAACATGGGTTTTGTCGTAACACCCCTCCATTATAGTCGGGCCAGAGGGAGAGCCACGCTTTAATTCTATCTTCATTCGTCTATAATCACTCCCCCTGTTTGGAGTCTTTCTCTGCGGCGTATATTAAAACAGATCCATCATGTCTGACAGACCTTATGCGATCTCGCAGTCCTCTTCTGTGCTGCTGCTGCTCCTGGGGTTTCACAGAAGAGCAGACGTTTTATTCAGCTTCAACACTGACAACGGTGGAAATTAACACACTTCCATAAACAAGAACCTCTCGCTCAGTGTTAGACAGCAGAAAATGAATTAGCCAGGCTAATTAGAGAATAACATTGGGGTACAAGCAAGATCAAAAATTAACTCTCACCAAGCATTTGGCTTTGGGAAGTAAATAATTAGGTATCTTTTGGGATTTTAGTTCCTCAGGTATCTCTATGAGGATCTACAACATAATAAATGCCTCAAGACAAATTATAATAATAATACTTATGTAAGTGAAGCACGTGATTCAAAACAAAGACATACTGTTTACTTAAGAAAACATTGGTCATTATGAATTTAGCATCTTCTAATTACTTTTACCACATCAGTTTTTTCTAGGTCTGAAAACATTTTCTCCCCAGAACCCTATGTGGCAAATAGGAATGCACTGAAAATTTGGTTTTCAGGTTTCACTCTCGTATAATAGACATTATCACTGCGTTATGTGACGCTCCGCTCTATGTACGTGCACTCGGCTCAGTTGCTCATGGCCCATGCGAACGCTCCATTCATGTACCGCTCATACTCATCGGAAAAGCAAAGTCTGCTCAAATAACGCGCAGACAAGCTGGGCAACACTGGTAAAATGACGCTACCCTGTCGTTCACTGACACGCTCCCTGCTACGCTCTGCTCATATGTTCTGATAATAATAGCTTTGTAGGACTATACATTTGGATAATTATATATTATACATAATTATAATCCATATAATATAAATAATTGGCATAATTATTTTATAAAACCAAAAAATATTATAATTATTACCTAACTTTTATCACTAGAAACTGCTTTAATTTGGAGTGAGAGATACAGTGGGAGTGCCAGTGGCTTTATTGCATCAGATATATGTCACTTTGCTCACAGTTGATTGGTCCAGTTTGGGTTTGCGATCTCTAAACCAGAATAAAACCTGCTTTGGAGCTGGTTAGCCATGTAGCGCAAGTCACCATGGTGATGAACATTACTAAAAACCTGTGTAGCAACTGAAACCGGTTTCATGGAACAGGACTATGGTCTGAATGATTTATGAGCAAATCGGTCTGAATCAAATTGATTTTTATAATGCTTATCTAGTAAATCACAAATGACTAGAAAAGTCATTAAATTCCATACATTAAAAAGAGTGGGAAAACTGAATTTATCCTTGTTAATAAAAAAAATACTGCAGTTTTGTGGTGGGCAAATTCTCTCCATTTGCTTGCCACAAGCAGCTGTGCCAAAAACAGGGCAACGCAATCGTGAACAGGCGATTGCATGACAAAAAAAATCCAAATGGTTGACAGGAAGGCAAGAGGGAGACAATTTTCAATTCAATATGCAGAGCCACACAGCTGTTTGAGGAGAAATAGCAACACAAAGGCACAGTGGGTAGCTGGAAATGGAGCATGCTGCAGACATTAACCATGCTCTCCATGGTCTGTGACTCAGAGTGGACATTTTCAAGAACTTTTATTTCCACTCGGTGGATCTAAAAGCCCATAATGGAAGATTTAAGTGAATTACAGTGATGCCAGGCATGCAGACAGAAATGTGTGAGCGTGTGGTCTTCTGGACAGCTGGACAGTAAATTCACAGCTTCAGATGGGCTTTTATTGTGCTTGATGGACGTGTTCTGGCCTCTCTCAGCATCTCCAATAAACTCTGCTGGGTTTGGTTTGAGTGTGCTGTGTACTGCCAGCACTCTCTAACCTGAGAGTTTCAGCACAACTTAGAAGTTGAGCTGTGACAAAGAGCCTGTTCATAAATGTGCACCCAGGGTCAGTATGACTGCTATCATTACTGCAAAAGATTTTTTTTTTTTTTTTACAAAATGCATTGCCTCAAAGACATAATGTAAAGTCTGGGGGTGGAGGGGGTGTAAGTATACCCAAAGAATTTATAAAGATGGCGCACTCATATTATTATAAATGGGAGAAAGTGCAAAGCACAATATGGTGGAATTAGCCCCGCCTTCTAAATAAAAGTTTATCAAATTTGTAAAATCATCACATCATTGCAGAAACCTTTAGAAGCTCCGATTGTTATAGAAAGTCAGTTTTCTGAGACACGTGCTTGTGGACATCCGACAGAGGCAGACCAACGCAGACAGTCACCAGATTACAGAACGACACTTCTCAGACATTCAAACCCCAATTCACCATTTTCATTTGGCGAAAACAAGCTCAGAGAGATGCCAACAGACTCTGACTGATCCAACAAAAACACGATGAAGTGTCTGTTGCCGTCTGTTGGTGCAGTGTAAATTGGCCTTATGACTGCACATGTGCAATGGCTGGCCCAGCCTGAAAAATGCAGTTGTTTGTCATGGTTTGAACATTTAGAAACAAAATCTAATGAGACAGTTGTTGTCAGATTTCAATGATAATTTCAAATCTGAAATGTAATCGTAAGCTTGGTGAACAGCTCTGAAGAATTTGATGTTTCCCCATTCAAACTAAGAGATAAAAGCTGTACTTTGAAATAGCAGCCTGAGAGGCATTTCAAAGATGGCACCAGTTCTTTCCCTAAAAGAACTTTGGTACAATCATTTACTCAACTGACTTGACTTCATTGATGAAGTCAAAACAGATAAAGAAACTGGCAATATTGTGTCTAAAAATGCATGATACACAATATGCAAAGACAAGAAAAATATTTATTTCTGATATATAATAGGCCTTTTTTTTTTTACTTTTTTTTTCACATTTTCCGTGGGAAAGGACAGAACTCGTCATTTTTGTTGAGCCCTAGACTTACTGGCCCTTGATTCTGTAAATATTTCCTCTACAGAGTAAGACAACAAGATTGACACTGGACAAAAGCTAGACAGGGGCCTAAGAACAGCTTCCTACTCAAGAAGTATACTGGGAACCAAGTCTAAAACAGATTTATAGTACAGATGCACAGCTCAAGCTACTGTAATTCTGCAATTAATGTGTTCATTCTGAGCTGTTACTTTAAAGGTCACATCTCTACATGAAATAGGGCAAGAAGATAACACGACTTCAGAATAAATAGCACCCTTTGTTAAGCATGAAAAGGTTTTGCATCATGAAATAACACTAAATATCATCATTCAGTGTGAAATGAGTCACCCTACCTCATTGAAAAGCACTCGACTGCTCTGACCTGACGTGCCACTGAGAGAGTGTGAGCTGCTCTTCCATGTGCGGCCGAAGAAGTGCTGGTGACCCGAGTCAAACAGGGTCACGCGCAGCTGATACTGAAGTGATTGTGGCAACTCTGGCTGTTGTCATACCAACCACAAGAAGAAAAGGAGAAAAATGGAGAAAATATCAATCTCTGTAATTAAGAACATAGTGTAGTGATAAACATAATGTATAGTGATTCTTTTTTTTCTTTTTTTTCAGTTCAATTGAAACTTGTTTTAGTGTAGGTAAAATGCCATTTCAAGCAGTTTACTGCAGTGTAAAATGCTATAATTAATTAATTATATATATATATATATATATATATATATATATATATATATATATATAGACTATGCACTAATGATACAAAACACACAGGTCTGTTCAGAGCAATACTGATCTTGTTAAGAGTAGCCTAATACAATTAATATATTAATATTTTTGTATATATTTTAATATAATGGCATTTTTGTCTTCTCTTCCAGATAAACTGAATAATGACATTCATGACGTTCACTCATTTTACTAGAGCATATGACGTCACAGTAAAATCTCACGTTTGAGTTTTAACAAACACTATATTTCGCAGTAGATTCATTTAGATTGATAATAACAGGTAAAAAGGCTAATACATTTTCTTTCTATTATTCTATTTTCCACAATATCAAAGCAACGCAGCTTGCAGCTTCTGTGATTGCATGGAGAAACAGGAAAACCTGAGACAGACTAAATCCAGAAGAATTGCGGCAACATCATTATTTTTGAAAGTACTGTAGCTTTACAGGAAGGTTTCTTTAAGCGTCATGGAGATGTTGCCGCAGTTCTTCTGGATTTAGCCTGTCTCAGTTTCTTCATGTTATCACAGAAAGACTCGATGATGGTGAGATCAGATCACCGAGTGTTGTCAGAGTCCATGTGCATACAAAAATCTCACTGGATTATTACTTTGGCTAAGTGAATGTTTGGAAATGTAAACTGATATTTCTTACTGACACACTATACCAAAAGATATAAATCACTGTCTTAAAACCATTTTTTTTGGGTGAAAATACTAAAGTGCCTAAGACTTTTACACAGTAGTGTATATATTGTATATATATATATAATTATGCAATATACAATGTATTATTAAGAAATTATAAATAAATAATAATTATAAATAAATCATATTTATTTTATTTTATATATAATATTATATTATATTATATAGGGTAATATTGTGTTTTTTTATATATATATATTATGAACTAGGAATTATACATGAAAAATGTCTGAAAGTGTGATAAAAGTTGATGGGCTTAAAGGGAAACTTCACCCAAAAACGAAAATTCTGTCATTATTTATCTACCTTCAAGTTGTTCTAAACCTACATGGGTTTCTTCTGCTGAACACAAAAGATATTTTAAAGAAAATAGGCAACCATGCAGTTTCTGGTGCCCATTGACTT
This sequence comes from Meda fulgida, assembly GCA_030578275.1. Lineage (NCBI taxonomy): Eukaryota > Metazoa > Chordata > Actinopteri > Cypriniformes > Leuciscidae > Meda > Meda fulgida. The sequence goes on along the minus strand of CM060623.1, from coordinate 22,330,205 downwards.
CCATAGTATTTTTTGTTCTATACTATGGAAGTCAATGGGCACCAGCAACCATTTTTACACAAGTAACTTCAAATTATCGTCCTTTATGTTCAACAGAAGAAAGAACTGAATGCAGGTTTAGAACAACTTGGGGGGTGAGTAAATGCTGATGGAATTTACATTTTTGGGTGAACTGTGCCTTCAAGAATACCCCTGGAAATTGAATATATGAACTTTAAAATATGGTTCTTAAAATATAAAAGATATGAGAAATGATGACTAGTAACATGATCTAACAATACATCTTAACTTTTACATAGTATGTAACGTGATCTAACGTTACTGAATAAAACCCCCACCTGTCTTATGTGAAGTCCATCGATCTGCTTGAAGAGCAGCTGTAGACCTTGAGAAGGTCCTGGAGCTTGTCTGGCGGTTTGACTGTGAGGTGGGATCACTCGGTTTCTCTCGAAAGCGTTATTCCAGTCAGACATGTGCGAAGTTTCTTCACTACTAAAAATCTAACGTTAAGTTACAGGGAACGTTTCTTTAGAGGCTGTAGGTCAGTGAACAAACATCCCTGAGAACGTCTAAAAGCTTCACGGGCAGTTAAATCATCCCCGTAGTTGAAGTGGAGCACTTGTAACGTTACAACCTGATTCAAATCAAAAGCGGAATATTGACACAATTCGACGCTCAATGACACAGAGACACTTTTTGTAGCAGTTTGTCTCAATCTCTTTTTTTTCTTTTGCTAACGCTTCAAACGTATGTCATTTGTTGATTTTACAGAATAACTAGTTCTGACATTTTTTACACACGCTCTACACACTGTTATTTTCATAATCATAATACATCATTAAAATGCTGGGCTTAGCTATTTGTCAGGAAGGGATTCTCTCTGAAGTGGTTGCCATAGCGTCTGTCAGCCGTTGCCAGGGTGAATTAAAGAGCGGATTGGCGCTTTTCTGCACGAGAGAAGTGCGAGGAGTGCCGCATATTGCCACCGTGTGGCTCGGTGGTGAATCAAAGCTCTGACTCGCACTTATTTCGAGATAGCAGGCCATCCCTTTGGAAATCTGTATGATCTTTCTTCAGAAACAATAAAAGTGACTCAATGGTTTCTTTTTGCCCTGAATCAACTGTGGTTGGTTCTGTTTGTTTCTCTGTACAAAAATCCAATTGCAAAATCAGGTCTTTATTTTTTAACCTCATTTTCATCCATTGGAACAACATTTTTGATGATAGAAAAAAAAACGTGTTTGGTCACTTCCTCAGAAATAGCTAGAAATATCTCATACAATTGTTTACAGATTTTATTCTGTCAAGCATTTTTTTTTTTTTTTTTTTTGCAGAAATTTGGAAGTTACATTGATACCTGTTGTGACATATTTTGGGAGTGTCCTTTTGCTCAGTCTTTCTGGAGTTGTCCAAAACATGTTTTGTGATTTTTTTTTTTTTTGTGATCTTATAAACATTCTTTGGGTTTTAATGACAAGAATCGAATCAAAGCATGTTTTTGTATAAACCTTCTTTTATTTATTGGAAAGTTGTACATTTATAAATGTAAATAGCCTAAAAGTAAACCCCGCTTTAACATCATCAAACAAATTTTTTATTTGTATTTAAATACAATCTTAATGACTGTTAGCTAAGAAAGCTATAAAAAAAAACATCTAGAATTTGTACCATGTTTAAATTTCTTTTATAATATGCTCTTATTGATTTTTGTGCCTGTTGCTGATGGCATGTTGGCTAAATCCATGACAATAACATGAGATACAAATAGATTCGAAAGTAAATGCAATAAAATATCTACAGAATACTCTACAGATCACTGATAATCATTTAATGTATTAACAATAATTTTCCAGTGACATTGGTCAATACACTTTGCAATGAATACAAAATTGTTAATGTGTTAAATCATAAGTGTTTCTGAACACAAGTTTAGAAAGTTATTAATGCAGTTATATGATCTGCAAATTAGTAAAATGTCTAATATTCACTCATGTTCATTTTGCTGCTAAATTAAGGTTTAGCATACATTGTCCACCGTAAAAAGTGGCAACCTGCAATTGTTATATTGAAGAGCTATTTTCATCTGTCAGGTGTTGCTTATAAAGACCCAAGGATAATGCGTGACATATAGGCTGAACGATAATAACAGACTTTTCATACACACAAAGAGTGATGTCTTACACTGTATGTGTAATGAACAATGACAATCAACTGAAGACCGATGGAGTTGTCATGACAGAAATACATTAATGTATTCAGGTTAATTCAAGGATAAACAGTTAAAACCTGTTCATTTAGATGTTACATTTTTAAGTTGCAATTTTTTTCAGTAGTTCATAGTAATTTAGATTAATGCCTGATACCAGTTTAACATTATGGATTCACTCCATCCATTAGCAAGGTTTTGTCCCAACTTAGTACTGTTTCTTGCTCCAATCACTGGAGTTCAGGCTTAAAAATGTCTTGACAATTTGTGAGGAAGTAAGACTGAAAACTGCAATCATTTCTGGGTTGTTCAGATTCTTAAAGCTTGTTCCTCAAAGCTGTCTGGCTCAACATTTATCCTGTCTAAAAATACAGCGAAGGAAAGTATTACTTTTCATAGCTTGCACAAACATGAAGAATGTGTGTATTGCATGTGTTTCCACAGAAAACCACAGGAGACCATAATAACAATCACATAATACACATAATTAAAATCTAACATTTTATTAATGCCATTAAAGATTCTCATCATGTTGTTTACCGTTTAAATGGCTCATTTATTTAAATCATTCATTGATTCCTTTTTGTTAAAATGTTTTTTGTTTAATTTATTTTTTCAATGTCAATTTTATATTACAAAGCAATAAAATATCAGTACCTGTATCCCTGTGTGAACAGGAGTTAAAATGTATAATAAAATGTACAATGTTATAATCTCACACATCACCATTTTTTGATAAATGCATCAATATACTGTATATACATTTATATTTATATTTTAAAATGTCTCATATGCCACTTCAAAATGTCTGAAACAAAGTGAGAAAAGTTTACCTGATATATTAGATGTTTTCTTCTTGTGAATACGTATAATTGTAAAAACACTTCCTGTAATTATTATTATTAAAGTAATTATAACACTAAGAGCAATGGCTGTTGAAGCAGTCTGGGGATTTCCACATTCACTGTCAGATGATTGTGTTCCTGGATTTGTTTCAGTAAGTCCCATGGCATCCCATCTGTGAATGATATCCAGGATCAGATTTGTTGAAAATGACAAACAGCATATACAAGCAGTTTAAGCGAGCGCTTACTTTGTGTGTGGTAAACAGGAAGAGAAAGATCCGTTTGAATATGTGTCACCTGAGCAGTTAGCACAGACAGTATCAGTGCACTGTAAATGATTTCTGTTGTTTTCACAGGATTATACTGTTTTTCTCAACAGTTTCTTACTGTATAATCTATGTACAGTAAGTTACAGTAGATTTAGTTGTTTTCACAGTATTACTTTGTATTTTCAACAGTTATGTACTGTGCACACAGTTGACAGTATGTTACTGTAGAATTTCAATGCATTCTGGGAAACTGTTAATCTAAATACAGCAGTGCAAATTGACCACGAAAAACACCACACCCAGTTCCACAGGTAAAATTGCTAGCCTACTAATGTTATTCTTACATTTAAAAAAATGTAGGACTGGGTGACCATTAACAGTCTTAATTTATGTCAGTGGGGTGTGCATGAGAGCGCATTTGAATTTTGAAAGAGTTTCTCTGTCGTGTCAGTGGTGCCGTTGTCTTTTCTGCCGACCTGGAACTTCTTCATCTGGTAAGTAATTCTTATTATGTGATGCATACGGATTCTAGCTAATAACTTTAAAGTTATTTAGAATAGCTGACCACGATTTCGATTTTCAATTTAATCTATTCAAGACATTTTACTATAAGAAGTGTACAATATGATACTCTTCAATGTAGCCTAGTTTGGGACATGTTACTGTAAATTTAAATACATTAGTACGAAATGACCGCGAAAAATAGCCACAACAAGCTGCCATTTTATGAAGAACTCTTCAGTTCCCTTCCCTCTGTGAGAGCGCGCAGGCCTTGCATTGCGTCGCTGTCGGCAACGTTTTCGCCATACATATCTGGTTAGTAACAGTTAATTCATCTTTATATTTTTATGCAAACCATATCAGTTACTTACGTTAACAGATTAACGTTAGAAAGAACTCCCCGCGGCATGCTCTATAACGTCTGTATAAGTCAGACGCGGATTTCTTTAATGTTGATAGCCTAAGTTACTTGATTAAATGTAATTGTATTAACATATATTTCATATGTAGCCTCTTATAAGGTCAAAATGATCTAATCATTTTGTTATTTACCATGTTACGTCGGTGGAAGCGCCTGCGCGTTCATTATTTTATAACTTATAGGGTTGGGAATTGAAAATAGATAAATGTATCCTGAAATCGGATATCCAAGGTTAGGATTCGGATTATTGTTATAGAATTAAAGTTTCGATTCGTCTTATTGATTTTTTGACGCTTATTTTCGTGTAAATCCTGACCTGGCGATCTGCCATTTAACGTTAACGTTAACATTACGTCAGTGACAGTCTCTGGACCGCGTGAAGCGCCCAAAAGGTGCATTTTTGTCCAAATACAAAGCTATGTGTGACATTTACAGTATTGTCTGCTATAATATCGTACTTGTTTTTTTTTAAACTATGTGTAAATGACATGTACTCATTTGAAGGGAAAAAAGACGCCTTGTCAAGCTTTTTTTTGTCATAAGATGTAACTTAGTATCACACAAGCAAGATTGACGTTTTCACTTGATCGTAAATGAATTGATTTTAAACAACAGTCCAACAAACAAGATGTTAGTATCAAGTGAATTACACTTTAGACATCATTTTGTCTGTTTTTGCTGTTTTTACTGTATTTTAACTGTCTTGTCTGTTCTCCTTTTCCACAGGTGTGAGCTGTGCATATTAAGAAGACCCCTATCCATCTTGACGATCGATGAATTGTAAATCTAATCTAATTTAATTATTCTATTTATCGAACTACTACTATACCTTGATAAATGTGAGTTAGGTTTTTTTTATTATTAGTTGTATGTTTTGCCTCTGATTGATTTGTGCTTATCATTTCTTGCAGGATTATCAGAAGTGCGGTCACTCTTCCACTTTTTTTCTCACCTGGCCTTCATCCTCACCTGTTCTGCTAAGTTTCTATTTTACCTGTTCAAGATAAATTTTGCATGAATTGAAATAAATGAATTGCTCACTGATTTTAATTATTAATTAGAAATTGTTCATTAGACTTGTTTTAAAACAGATTTTTGTTTTATTATATTACATTATTATTACTAATGCATTGTTTAAAAATACACAATAAACGTTGTTGTACAGTTTAAGGTTCAATTGCATAAAAGCTTGGATAGAAAACTTCCTATTGCAAATGTTAGAACAATAAGTCTGCATATAAATTATTATTAATACTGTAATGCAAGTTTTTCATGGCACATGTGCATGATGAGGTTGTTTTGTGTTTAGTTTTTTTTTAAAGGACACTGGATAATAACTTGTCATTTTGTAATACTCATCTGGATTGGTGGTTTACTCGTCAAAGCTAGTTTATACATGTCTCCCAGCCCTGCAAATCTGGTCCTCTAGATAGAAAGCAGCCAAAAACTCTTTAAAATCAGCAACAGACCAGTCTGACCAGTTAGACAGTTCATCTCAAACCAGTAGACCATCTTAGACTAGTTTAAGCTGTTTTCCCCCCAGCAGGGAGTGGGTGGTTGAGTTATGGATGAACTATCTTTCTAATAGATTGATCAGATAGCGCCCCTTTAATCTTTTATATTTGTTCATAATCATTTTTGCATGAATTGAAATGCATGATTGTTCACTGGTTTTATTTATTAATTATAAATTGTTAATTAGTCTTGTTTTAAAAAAAGATTTTTATTGTATTATAATACATTATTATTATTAATGTATTTAATTGTATTAATGTATTTAAATGTACATATGTAAATTTACTAATGTGTTTAAAAATACACAATAAACCTTGTGCAGTTAAAGCTTCAATTGTTCTTTTTTTCTTTCCCATTAACATTTAAAATAATATTTCTACGGATTTTCTACATATTCTACAGGTTACACAGTAGCACTATAAAATAAATAAAATAACATTTCATAACTGTATAATACTATACAGTTATATTAAAAATTAACAGTGTATAACTGTACTTTAATATGGTAAGAAATTACAGTAAAATAATGTTATTTAATTTTACAGTATGCTTGACAGTACTGTAGTTAGTGTTACGGTAATTTTACTGTTGAATGAAATACAGCAAGTACTGGATAATTGTTGCCAGTAAGTTACTGTTAATTTGACAAGAAATTTTTTACAGTGTGGAGCCAGTACCTGCACAGAATGTCAACATAAAGCCACTACTGTGTATTTGCTTAAGAACTTCCCTTTTCCCCCTGTTTTGCAGATACCAATAATCAGTGTTGCGCTTTGCTCATATACATTTATATCATAGGTTTTTTTTTTTTTACCTGATTGTTTGATATATTGTCCAGGGCTGCATTCGGAGTGTTGCAGAGCAAAAATGCAGCTGATTTCCTTTTTTTCAATACAGTAGAATCTTTCCAGTGGCCCACAAACAGTATCTGATGACTGAGTACATGCTTTTTTCAATCTTAAACCTCGGTCTAGGATGGAAATAAGTAGAAACAATAAAGCAAGAAGAGTCACTTAAACTACACAAGTAACTTACAATTACAACTTACACTATATTATTTTAAGGAACTTATATTTTTTAGTTTTCCTAGACCAACTAACTTGCAACTATTCAACTACTCGCATTAACAGACATAATTTGTCACAATCAATGTTAATTTAGATGAACAGATATAAATGTGAAATACTCACTTGCATTGCATACAGAACAGGGAAAGCATTTCATGAGGGCATTTGGTTCCTCAGTGAAAGTTAATGGAGGGCATGGAAGACAAGTTGTGCTGATTTCATCTGTGCAGTGCCAAAGAACACAATTTCCTAGCAGCACAAAAAAAATTGTGTGATTTCTAGCGGAACATTATTTTTATTACTGTTTTGAAATATAAGTATTAGAAAAGCACTCTATAATTTCATTTTTTTATATATATACTGATTTTAAAAAACTATTAAAGACAAAAAACGAAAACACTCAGAAATAACGGGAACAAGCATTGCATGAGAGATTTTCTCTGTATGCTAAGGCCTGATTGGTTGACGTCTGAAAGGCCTTTCAGCCCGCTAGAATGGACAGGGCCGACTGCCTACGTTGCACAGAAACAGCCATCTAGTCAGATTTTCGTTCCCGTTATTTCGTGAATCCACCTAAACCTATGGCTTTTCGACTGGAGGGTCCAAGGAGCCTCCCCAGAGTCACGGTCGTGTTCATGACTCTGGGGAGGCTTGGACCCTCCAGTCGAGAAGCCATAGGTGGAGGCTCCACAACTCGTGCTGGGGATGCCCGACTGACCCTTTCGCTTGGGACGTTGGGAGAGGTCCCTTCTCAGAGGGATCGGTCACAGTGCTGCAGACAGAAGCTAGATGGCCGTTTCTGTGCGACTAAAACAGACAGTCGGCCCCGCCCATTCTGACGGAAACTGAGTTTCCCCATAGCAGCGTATAGAAAATCTCAGACGCAATGCGAGTGAACCGTATTGAAAGTGAAATAAAGTTATGATAACTTGCAGTCTTACCAGGGGCACACATGGGGCAGCATTGCTTGTTTATCTCATATTCAGCGAGCACAACGACTAAAATAATGTTCATAGTTAAGAGGAATAATAATTGTAAGAATAGTAATCCTTAAGGTAAACATGGTAGATCTAATGCTGTTCAGTCAATGTAAGCAGTGAGCAAACATTTCTCACATGGCATTGGTATTGTTTTGTTTTGAGCACAAACTTCACAGACACTTCCAATGCTGTGGTGTTAGTTGCATGGTCGCATGTGTGTCAGAATAGTCAACAGTATGGAGTTGATTATAGATCAAAACTGAGAGACTAGGCGACAGCATTTCTAGACTCTTCAAGACTCAGATATTGTAGGTTGTATTTCCAGCTTCTTGCCGACATGCATTCTTTGCATTCTTTGGAAATTAACTGAAGCAGAAAATGCCACACACAAAAAAGGATTAGCTCATTGTAAACCAATACATTTGGGTGTTTCCTCAACTATAAGGGCACTTTTGGCTAGACTAGTTTTCTTAAGTGTACAAATATCCAACAATAGACATACATGCATCACACAAGAATTCTGTAGTTTTTATAATTTTCTCTGAAACATCTCAAACATTTCAACCCCGGCGTCATTTCCAACAAATAATACATGTTGTGTTTTATAGCATTCTATGGAAATGATGGTCGTGAAAATTAGGTATTAATTATTCACATTTTATTAGAATGGATTTTCATAAAAGTCTGAATCTGAGACAAGGGTATAAAATAATCCAATCTATAAATAAAATGCAAGAAAAGGCCCCATGGACATAGTGTTTTATGAATTTAGTGTTTTCATGTTGTTTTCATAGAATTTATGAAGCATGCAAGTCGGTAAAATATAGCCTACTATCCTATTCATGTCAAATGTTTGAGCCAATGAAAACAAGCCAAGTAGGAGAGGAGGTAATTACAACTCAAGTACAACTTGAGAGGAGGAAATTATTAGCCCACTTTCACTTCAAAATGTGAGAGAAATAAAGAAATAACACGTGGCACAGTGGATATACAAGATAACAGTGATTCGAACAGAAAAAAGGGAGTCATATAACCTTTATATCTGTTGATATTTGTCAATTGCCTACAAAATCCGGACAACACTTCGTGATATTAAAAAGCAGCCGGTCACGCGGTTTCCTCATTAACAAAATAGCCTAGGCTACTATAAAAACTATACGACTTACCAGCGGGTATTATAATATTATTTGTTTCTTTCATGAAGCATTCACGGATTAGTTGATTGTGTCAGTCTATAAATGAAGAGTTTTTTTCTTCAGTTCTGCAATCCTATCTAGTTTAGATCTTAAAGTGACAGTAGCCACATTTAGCCATATAATGTTAATCAAAAAAATGAATCAAACATCAAAAGAAAGAGAGAGAATCACTCACTGCTCTTAAATAACTTCTGTAGCTAAGGTATACTTCAGTTACGGTTTCACAAACACAGCATATCTTTGTTCTTGTGTAGGCCTATTTATTGTGCTATTTCTTGCAATTTTTTCATTTGTTCTTATTTTATTAATGACAATTTACTTTTTACAATTTACCAAATGTTAGTTAGGCCAGTAGCCTATTAGTTTTTGCCGTGATCGTTAGAATCGAGATTTGTGCTATTGCTATCTAAAATGTAAGGTTTCATAGGCTATAAAAACAACAAAAGCAATAACTTTTTTTATTTAGTTATTTAAGCTGGGCCAGAAAATATTTTGGCAATCATCAGGATTCACATATGTGACCGTCTGTAAATTATGATGCGGAAAAGACATCTCTTTTTTTACCCAAAAAATATTTTTTAAAACCCCAAGCCAAAATCCTGAGGAAACCCATGGCTCCAAAATGCTAATTCTAGGGGTTTGGAATACAAAATGAACCGCTCTATAATTATCATGTTTTCAGAATTGAATTGTAAAAAAAAATAAAAAAAATAAAAAATAATATTTAAGCAATTTATGTTGTTTAGACGTGTCCGTGTTATTTGTATCCACAAGATGGCAGCGCGCGTCATGTCGTTGTTTTGATCGCCCATGCAGATATACGGCGAAAAAGAAATGTTATCATTGCGGAAGACAACATGCACAAAATAACAAAACCCAAGCTGTTTAAGATCAGAAGTGCCAACCAGTCAAAAAAATACGGAGTTGCGGCTGTTAACCTTAAGGAGCTGATTAAAAAGGGATGTCATGTACTAAAGGTATATAAAATGTGTTTTCGTGCGATTTATTAAGGAGAGAGTGTCATTACTGTACAATGCGTTTGGAGACAGCAGTCAAGCATTCATCATAGTTCATACTTTATGCACAGGTATCCAGCCCCGGAATACAGGTTTGCTTGTACGAGGATGGAACTGTAGTTACCGAAGAATATTTTCTAAATCTTCCCGATAACACAGAACTTGTTCTTCTGCCTGAGGGACAGAGCTGGAATGGGTGTGAGTTTAGTTCATTGACTGACAAATGGAATGAAACTGGGAAACATTGCTTGAAAATAATATTGCAATAAAACAGGACACGAATCATGTTGCTTTGGCTTTTCATTCTCTACAGTTGTTCATGAAATAATTCAAGTCCTGGGATTTGACAGACACACAGACCTTCTGATCAGTGCCGCGAAAGACCTTCTGTCAGATGAACAGTCTCCAAAACGGCGCAGAATACTGGGAGACCTTCAGAGGAACCTGAGGGACAACTCAGAGGTGGAGAGCAGACAAGAAGATAAGGAATGGTTTGAAGGTAAATGAGGGAAAAGAATAAGTAGACATTACTCTTTACTGTAACTGACTCTTATGAGGTAACGTTTATGCTTTTCATAAATTTTCAAGTTAATTTCTTGCCATATTTTTTCATTTTGTTGTTTTAATCATGAACGTTTTGGGGTACTCCATTTGACCTGAACTTAACCTGGCCTTTTTGTATATTGTATCTTGATTGTGTGTTATTTTAATGTGTCATATAAATTGTTATGAGGCTATATTATTGGATATAACTCACAAAGAACATGTCCAGGTTACACAGAATTATATTTAATGTATTAAAATGTGTTGTTTTCTCATGTCTATATATCAGGTATTGATGCCCGGTTTAAAACCAAGTCTGCTTACATGAAGTTTAACTGTGAGAACAGAGTCCGAGGATATTTGAAAGAGGTATGACAAACTGCATTCAGTTCTACTTTAAATGTTAGTTTTTGAAATGTTGAAGATATTATATGTAGTGGAGTTTATCATTTATTTCATGCTGTAAAAAAGACCTGCCATCACGCTGAATGAGATATATTCTTCAGGTTGATGGATATACGCAGACTATTCCAAATGCCATGACAAAAAGTGAGTATAAAAAGGTGGTGGAGATCTTGGCAGAGAAACTGAAGGCTGCACGATACAACGGCACCTATTTTGACAGATCGGAGAAGGACGTCCTCAGACTCTGCACTGAAGAGGGCTGGTTCTCCTGCCAGGTGCTGTAGTTTAGTTATTTCTAATGAGTCTCATTCAGTTCAGTCCATCGAAGGAAAATAATGAAACCTAATACTATAAGATCCTTCGTTGAAATGTAAAATTCCTGCTTTTGTGGCAGTGGTACAGAAGTTTCTTTTTGTATAAGACTATTAATGATTTGTACTCTAACAGGGTGCCTTTGATGAGAACAACTGCACATTTCTCCACTCAATAAACCCATATGGGAACCGCGAGAGCAGAATCCTCTTCAGCACCTGGAATCTGGACCACGTGTGAGTAGTACATCTTAAATGTAAATGTAAATGAACAAACAATCACACTGCTGGTCAAAAGCTTGGAATGATTAAGATTATTACATGTTTTTGAAAAAAGTCTCTTATGCTCAACAGTGATGCATTTGTTTGATCAAAATACTGTGAAACCAGTAATATTGTGAAATATTATTACAGTTTAAAATAACTGTTATTTTATAATAAATAAATAAACTGTTATTTATTCCTTTGACGGTAAAGCTGAATTTTCAGCAACCATTACTCCAGTCTTCAGTGCCACATGATCTATTATAGATGATTTATTTGAAATAAAAATCATTTGTAACATTATAAATAATGTCTTTACTGTCATGTTTGATCAATTTAATGCATCTTTGCTAAATAAAAGTATTATTAATTTCAATCTTATTTGCACCAACTTTTGAACGGTTGTGTATCACAGTAAATATTTCACTATTTTACTGTATTTTTGTTCAAATAAATGCAGTCTTGGTGAACATAAGAGACTTGAATCTTAATGTTCTCTGCTGATATACATTTAATTTCAGTATTTATGTCCTCTGGTAAAGGTTTTAAATTTTCACATGACTTATTCTTAAATCCAGTTAAATGAGAAAAGCTGATGTATTGTTCAGGATAGAAAAGAAGAGGACTGTGATCCCTGCACTCGCTGATGCACTGAAAGGTAGTAAGAGCGGAGATATAAACGTGGATTATTTCTACAAACTGTTGTTCACAAGAGAGAATCTCAAGCTGGTTCACATTGTCTGCCATAAGAAAGGGGCCCATGAGCTCAGCTGTGACTCCCGAAAAATCTACAAGCGGGTCAGGAGGACTGTGAAATGAAAGGACGTCCATAATCCTCTTATGACATTTTTTTGAATACATTTATCATATTATTGTTGGGTTGTATTGTCCTTCAGCATTTCTAATTGTAACGACTTTTAGTTCCATACAAATGTTTGTACCAAAGCAACTTGTTTAAATGATGTAAATAATGAACTTCTTCAGGGTTTTATAAAAGTGGCTGATTTTAGATTTGTACATTAGCATTTTTACTGGTTAATTTAAATAAAGTATTTGAAGAGTCTTTGGTTCATCTTTCTTTCCTGTTCCTGCTTTCTGCCAGAAGCCAGTGATTTATCATCAAAATCTTGTATCATCAGATATTGGAAGCATGTGTGGGAACAGAATGTCTTGTACAGCAAATGTTTGTAGTCCTTTCATTAACAAAAAATTGTCTTATTTATTGTACAGAATACATAAAGCCTTCCCTGAAAATAAATGTCTTCATTTTTAGTTAACTAAAAAAAATAATACAGTTGCACCCGCATATACAAAAGTCATTTTTCCAAAGTCATTTATGAGGTTTATTTTCTCTGGACGGAGTATTGTACTTTTAATACACTGAAGATTTGATAATGACATGTCATGTACATACAAGGCATTTGGTAGCAAAAATTAGCACTTGATTTTTCACTTCAATAGAAAAATATAAACTTTCAACCACAATGTTTACCTCAGAATTTGTACATAGTAGCAAATAAACTACATATTAAAATTGTTACATCTTTGAGCTACTAGTGAAGTTAGTGCAAATCCAGTCAAATAAGATACAAATATCTTCATATACAGACAAATTCCTTGTGGAGCAACATGCATAAAAGAGCTTGATTGGTTAAAAATGATTGGGCAACTTTCATATCTTACAATAAAACCCTCTTAATTTGAGATGCTATTCAATAAAAAAAAGACTTTACATCATAAGCATATAAAAAAATCTTTACATCATAAGCATATAAAAAAAAACCTTTACATCATAAGCATATAAAAAAACTACATAAGCATATAGAAAAAACATAAGATGTCAAAATAACATGCTTTAATTTTCAATTATACAGGACCATATCTGAAGTATAAAGAGTTTTTTTTTTCCAAAACAAACCCATTCATTCTCAACAGAATGTTTAAAAGTGCCAAATTCAGAATGTTTCAAAGTCTGAACAGCAAACTTGAGGCACTTGACTCTTATAACATTGTTTGTTGATTTTTTAAAGCTTTGTAAGGACTAGTGGTAGAAAACCCAGGGTCAGCGCTGCCAGATCAACCTTATGGTACACTGTGTCAAGAGACTTTTCCATATATCATATAGCTTTCTTTCAGCACAAGCCCCAATCACATTATGGTTTTAGCCTTAAGTCTAGCACAAAACCCTCTTACTGTACATTCCATTAATGCAGCACACGTATAATGGTCTGAAGTTTATAATTACGGATATACTAACATTTTTGCCACTGATAACATACCTCATTAAAATTTTGTAAGAAAACGTTACCACATTACTGATAAATCAACGCAGTGCATCTCAGAGTAGCTCAAACATTATAATTAAGAAGGATCTTGGAATAAAATAGCTTGCTTTAAAACAATCAAGTCCATTTTACTAGAATACTGTAAAACTCCTCCCGGGTCCGTCGAACTCCTGCAGGCTTCAGGTCAAAACTGTGGCAGACAGTTTGAGACGGATCGTGTGCTCATAGATGCTCATCTTCACTGTCCTCTTTGGCATAGTAATGCATGCTCCTGTACTCTCTCCGACTCATTATCTTGCTTCCTGGGGTTCTGCGTGGGTAATCCTGAAACAAATCAGGTCAGACTGTTTTAAAACAAAGCCATATTAAGACATTAAAAATGTATTAATGACAGCTGGCTATTGAATGCATGTTTCATGAAATCAACCTGCTGTGTTTTGACACCCAATTGAGAATTCACAGACCTTCACTCCAATAATCCTACAAGGTCTTGTATTAACCTCAATATTTCAGGATTACTGTGTGCAAACAAAGCCATCTGGCTGCATGTTATTTATCTGGAAAGCTTAACTTAGACCAGAGTTATGTTACTGGGGTAAAGGGAAATTAAAGTTCACATCCTGCATGGGCCCTCCTCAACTGATATTTAACCCATTTAATTCCAATCTTTTCTCAGTTAAGTCAGTACAAGTATATAAAATATAGTATAATATAATAAAAAAAAATCAAATTTTACTCACTGGCAATTGTTGGGGAGGGGGGAGAAATAATTTAGACAAATAGAAAGACGGACAGATAACAGATTGATTTTTACAACTTCATACTTATTTTCTTCCCTTTGTTTTTTTTTCTCCTTTAATATTCACAACTGGGCAACGACTTTCTCAGCTGACATGTACTGTATTTTGACCATGATTTATATCAGACACAGCACCTAAATACATTTATAATTAGAAATATGAACACACTTTGTTATATTATATCTACCGTTTCGTTTTACTAGCTGCTACACGCTTCCTTTTAACAGAGCTTCTACAAAGACGTCAAACTCTGGTCACGTGACAATTTTCACAAGCCACGTAAAAATGTTCACATTAAATCAAGACGGTTTTTACTTGAATTTATACTTGTAAAACATTAACTATTTTAGACCCATCAAACGTAAATGTTTGAGGCGAAATTAAATTCTGTTAAATTCCAGCGCTATTTCTCTGCATTTCTGCTGATTCCCAATCATAATAAAACGTTCTGAATTCGGTTTAGCTTACCTGAACAACATCCAGGTTCCCAAAGAACTGCTCCACTGGGAAAATGTGATTGCTGTCCTCGTCGAAGAAAATGTTCGGGTCCTCTCGCGTCTGGGGACTGTGAACGGTCTGGTCCATCTTCACTGCAGAGCTGCTTGTCAGACCTGTATACTTGACGGCAGAGTTCTCTTTACCGCGCCGTTCACCCTTAGTCTTTTTCCCGGGCTGAACCTTGACGGTTTGATCAATGTTCGCGCTGGAGTTCTCCTCTACTTCACCGTGAAACGGTCTCTTCGGGAGACGTTTGGCCTCGCAGCCGTCGCCAGCCATCTGCCGCGCTGCGCTCGCGATAACAGACGCTGATCTCTGCACCAAACCGCGCAGAACTCTCCTCCTCACCACCCTCTGCGAATTAAAGACCAATAGTAAACGTATATGCTAAGTTAATACAGTTTTAGACGTGGTTGAGACATCGTTAGAAAGCTTGTTACATAATATAGCGCTTTACTGTATCCGACAGACGGAAACTGTGGGAAGGAGATGGTTGGGTAGACACTGACACTGACCTTGACTGAACTTTTCACACCGGGCGGGTTTAAAGAGACAGCGCCACACAATCGCGGTCCGTGGCTCCCAACGACAGTCTGGAACAAGACAATATCAAGGACTTCAATAATGCATCCGCCTTGCCGTCACTAACGAAATAACTAGCGTTTCGTTTGAACGAACATTTGAGTTCACTTCCATGCAGAGATAGTCTTACTTTTTGTTCAGTGATTTATTTTTCTTCTCTCCAGTCTTTGAATACCAACATCACCATATCACAACGAATAAGCACCTCAATAGACATCATTCGTGAAGTAAATGAATAAACGAATCATCTTGTTCGTGAACAAACTGAATGGGACAAAACGTGTGAATCAGTCCAGTTCGTATCAGGGAGAGAAAGGTAAAGGAGTGGAAAGCACATGTAAAAAATAAAAGATAACCATGCAGTTAAAACGACTTTAGACAATTTATGACTCTCATCAGAACACAAAAAGAAAAACAGGATGGGTCACTGAATTAAGCCGTAAACTGATCTTTCTACTGAACTGATTCAAAAGATTCGACTCATTGGTGACTCTACTAAAACTACTAATGGTGGGAATGGTTCACAGATAAACTTGCTTTAAACAAAAAAGCCACCCATAAAAAAGAATTCGAGTATCATACTAAAATACAAAGTGCGTGTTCCACCTAATCTGCGCGCCAAAACTGTGAACGTTATTTTAGTAAATTACATTTTCACACTGAAAGCTGACATTGTAAACTGCACAAGTCGAAACTGCATAAACCTCGAAACTGATCGTGCACGTTTATACTACAGAAAAAAACAGCTTAAAAGCAAAAGTTCTGAATTATGTTATCTTACCTGCTTTGCCCTCATTGAAATTTTAAGCGTCCAACGTGGACTGGAGTCCTGCGAGTGTTTATCTCCGGTGACCGCTGAAGCCCCGCCCGCATCTGATAATCTACGCAACACAGAATCACGATATGGGAGTTGAACATTTTATTACAGGCTTTTCTGAGGCTGCGGCTGATGCTCATCCATTAGTAGCTGCGTAGTGTGTTTGTAAAGAATACTGACGTTTAGTTTGCCGTTATAGGCCTAGTGAAAGCGATTAAAAGTAGGCAACATGGGATGGCAATTGGAAAGTTATTCATCGTAGAAATATGTCGAATGAGTCAGGTGACGTTTTTTGTGGGCGGAGTTTAGGTGGTGGCAGAACGATCCCTCTGGCCGCTTCCCTATAGTTTACAAGTTTTGTTAGCTTGTTTTTTTGTAACAATGACTGGAGAAAATCCGATTTTATCTTAATGTGCAAGGTCACTCTGTCACTGACCGCGATTGTTATTTGCAAAAGTTAATTTTAACGGACGGAACCAGATTGGCTGACGCGTACACGCTCACTCAATGCTGCCTGACTTCTACACCAATCCGATAAAGAAACAGAGCGAAAAAAAGAAACTGAGGGCATATACATCTTTAGATGCCTATAACTATTAGATGAATGGTCATGTACAAGACTTGTGTGGTACGATCCGCAGTTCTGCCTAGCCAGCGCCAAGACGACAATGTAAAGAGTGACACTACGGTGCAATTTTAATGATTTGAAATTACAGATATAGCATATTCATTTTCATTGATTCGTGCACCCAACAACACAACAAGATGACATTTAATAATAATAATGATAATAATTTAAGCTCCTTATTATGTAGCCGAATGATCCAGTTTTACCGGTTTTTTTTTTTTTAATTAAATGCTCGTAAAAGAAAACAACGATCCAGTTTTACCTTTGTTTTGCCTCCAGCTAGCGCCGTGACGTAACTGTGACGTTTGCTCGAAATTGGTCTATTGACGCATTCGTCCCCATAGATATCATTTAGAGACTAGATGCCCCATAGATATCATATAGAGATGCCCTATTGGCCGCTGAGCACCGAGAAATACGGCCGCCATCTTGAACCGGTCATACTCCTAGTTTCGTTGGGTGGCAGCAGATAAGATGCCAGAAGACTGTGCAGCATTTTCCTGTTCTAATCGGCGGACCATCGCAAATATGGCCCGGGGGATTACTTTTCACAAGTACGTTTTAACATTACCGTACTATTGGTTGTATTTTGTGAATGGAATATTACCAGATAATTGAGAAGGAGCAAGGATCTTTGATATTACTGTACTGAAATCGTAGCCAGATAACGTTAGCAAGGCTATGTTTACTGCTGAGGTGGGGTAAAGTAATAATTACAAGAGCTTCTCGGTTATCAGGCACAAGCATTCAACTGCCCTGTTGTATAAATACATACAATATATATATATGTGTGTTTTTGTTTGCGCACGTGATATTAGGAAGCAATATAATACACGCATAACTGCGATGCGCAAATTAAGTTACCCCATCCCATAATTCTATGTAGAAATAAAACAATTTTTATCGGTATAATAACATTGGCCAGTGAATTTTACACAAGTGTCATAGACTGTATTATCAGTGTTGGGCAGTCACTACTTGTAGCTAGTAACTTAGTATTTTGTTGTAAGCTTCACTATTTACTGAATCAAGTAACTTTTCAGTAGCTTAACTCTATTTAAAAATTGGAGTTTTGTTGAAGAAAGGTTCTAAGAAATGTGAAGGAAGAAAATAAGCTTGACCTCCATTGTGAAATGTTTTTGTCTTGACTCTCAAAAATCTTCCGTTTTCATTTTGAAGGTTTCCCAGGGACAAAGTTGTGAGGAAGAAGTGGGAAGTGGCTTTGAGGAGAGAAGGGTTCCATCCAAATGATTCATCCGTGCTTTGCTCTCAACATCTTAAGCAGGGTGATTTTGATTTGTGTGTGTGAGAGAGAGAGAGAGAAACTGTTTGTGTCTGTTCTTGTGTGAGAGTGTATGTGAGAGAGTGTCTGTTCTTGTTTGTTTGTGTGTGAGAGAGTGTGTGTCACAAATCATAAATTGTTTCTTCAACTTATTAAAAAATCTTACTTTACTGCAACTATCTGTTTCTGCTTCTTTATCATATTTATAGTGTGTGATTTATAAAATACCTTATATCCTACTACATCACATATATACATCATATATTGTGTCTGGTGACTTTATATCTTATATCAGAATATTATATGACTGTTTAGCCTACTATGAATATTAAAATAAACCGAACCATGTGTCCTGTATCATAGCTACATGAATGACCTTTGCAGCAAAAAAAAACGTGTGAAAATCAGTTTGGTATTCAGTGAGTTATGGTTAATTTAATGTGCTGACAGCTCATATCTACGGTGGCAGATTACAGCGGGTGACCGGTCTAAGATGGCGGCCCCACGGCTCGACTGCACCAATAGGCAGTAGCGGTCGATAGGGTGTCTATCTATATGATGTCTATGTTCATCCCTATAGGAAGCAGCCTTGATGACACATGCGTTAAAGAATTATTGCGCAGTTTGTATTAAAATATTTGACACTGTATAGTGTAGTAGTAGGCTTAGTAACAGTCATTAAATAATTTCCTCAAAGGTCATTGTCTTTCTAAAAAATTGTTTAATATGCCTGCTGCCTGACATAATCACAGTGGACATCACTATTGACAAGCTTCAACATTTAGGCCTAACTGATCTCACAATTCACTGGCAAATGAGAATTTTCTCACGAAAGTGAGTACCCTCACATTTCAGCAAAAATTTTAGCATATCTTCTCAAGGGACAATGCAATAGAAATGAAACTTGGATATATTTTAGAGTAGTCAATGTGCTGCTTGTATATTTCCTCTGAAAATAACTCAACATAGGCCTACAGCCATTATTGTCGAAATAACTGGCAACAACAGTAAGTGCAATTCTCTCATACTGACCACTGGATGTTCAACATGGCACCTCATGGCAAAGAACTCTCTAAGGATTTGAGAATTAGAATTGTTGCTCTCCACAAAGATAGATAGGCTATAAGAAGATTGGTAACACCCTTAAACTGTCATACACCCAAACGCCATGTCATACAATTTAAACATGTTCCCTTAGAATGTACTCATGGTTAAACGACGTACAGCTATTATCACTTCTTAGGGTGTACTCAATTTTTATTGCCAGCTATTTTGACAATAATGGCTGTATGTTGAGTTATTTTCAGAGGACAGTAGATAAATACTGATATACAAGCAGCACATTGACTACTCTAAAATATATCCAAGTTTCATTTCTATATTGTCCCTTGAGAAGATATACTAAAATGTTCGCTGATATGTGAGGGGTTATAAATGTGAGGGGTTATATATATATATATATATATATATATATATATATATGTGCCTATATTCGAAAGAAAAAAGTCGTAACATGTTGTAGGTAGCCTATTATCAACCCCTGCCCTGAGTTTTATAGCAACAAATAAAGACGGCATGCCGTGTGTATTTGAATTATAATAGGCTTCAAATGCATTAAGCTATTATGTGGCTGGAACCCTGCTGAAAAGTTCATCCATCCATCATAAAAGTAATCCATACAACTCCAGGGGATTAATAAAGGCCTTCTGAAGCAAAGCAATGGGTTTTTGTAAGGAAAATATCTATATTTAAAACTTTAAAAACTAAAATAACTAGCTTCTGGCAAATGCAAGTTGATTTACGCCTAAGAGTAACCCCTGATGCATTATAGGAGTAGCTTTGACGCCTCTCGCAGTTCAAACAAACAGGGCTAGAAAACAAACTTAACATCCTCTGACATTTCTCCTTAAAAATTCCCGTTTTAGACTTCTAATTCGTGACTGGTGTTTTGTTTTACTCTATCCTCTGAGTCTGCGCTTCAGTGTTCATCAATGTCATGCGTCAAGTTGGGTTGCTCTTTCGCTGTAAATCGATGCGTACGCTCGTCTGCGGATATTTGTCTTACACAAACGCACCACTTCGGAAGGCCTTTATTAACCCTTGGAGCCGTGGCCGCGTGAAGGCCCTACTTTTATGATGGATGGATGCACTTTTTTGGGCTTCAAAATCTCGTGCTCCATTCACTGATATTATAAAGCTTGGAAGAGCCAGACATTTTTTATATATCTCTGATTGTATTCAACTGAAAGAAGAAAGTCATATACACCAATAATGGCTTGAGGGTGAGTAAATCATGGGGCAATTTACATTTTTTTGTGAACTCTCACTTTAAGCTGAATGGGGCAGTAGCATTTTAGGACACAGATCAAATACTAAATTGTATCACTTTTAATGGAAGAAAAATGCTCTCAAGACATGTTTGTGGATTTTATAATGCCGAAATAATATATAACTAATGTAAATACACTTACATTTGGTAAGTCTATCTTTTTATTTTAAATGCTGACAAAAAGACCTTGGCTCTTGGAACCACACGGGGGAGCTAAATACTAAAATAATTTCAGTACGTTTAGTGCTAATAATAAACTGCTTGGTAAGTTAACTTCAAGCATCTTCCAGTGTGCTTGTGGAAGGGATGTGAAAACGGGGTTCAAAACCTTTCAAAAAGGTTCACTACGCTTGCACAGCTGTCGTGTGTAACCAGAGAGCCTGTAGCAGGTAGGTGTCGTAACTCCTCCTGAAGGTGGAGGAGGGCAGACGGACGATTGTTTTACAGGATGACTACCCTCCCATTTTCAGTGGTTCAACGATGGAACTTGAAGCCAGGAGGACCTGTTACGACAATATATGACGGGACAACAGACAAAAACAGTCTGACAGGAGAAAAGTGGAGCCGACAGCCTTTCCAGCTTTATCAAAATGCTTTTTTATGGACTATTCGCTGATTTTTTATATTTTTATAACACTTTTTCACGGAAATTGATGACATGACTTGCGCTTCCATCTTATCATGACAAATCCGCTGGTGACCCGAGCAGACTGTTCTCTGAGGAGCGCGTGCGTAATGCAATTCTTCGGTAGAAAGAAAAGGAATTTTAGAGCTGCCGTCAGCCTTACTTTGATTTTTGCCACTTTACTGATGCTTCAGAAATTAATAACAGTGGACCCGAATATTAAAGGCGTCAAAGTGAAAAACAAATGGTGTGGCCCCGAATGTCCGTCATTCAAAAGAAAAAGCATAAAGGCTGTTGAAAATGCATCTCAATCACGCGGGAAAGACTTGGCGTCGTTGGGAAAACCTATGCCAAAACAATGGGACGTGGCTAGAATCAAATGTAGTGAAAATTCCACGATAAAGACCCAAGCCTGGTTTCCTCGTTTGAACCTACGGTTCCGCGAATTTGTACTACACCGACATTGCAGATACTTCCCAATGTTGCTGAATCACCCCGAGAAGTGTAGCGGTGATGTGGATGTTCTTGTCGTGGTCAAATCGGTTATTGAAGAACATGACCGACGAGAGGCCGTGCGACAGACCTGGGGAAAGGAGCAAGAAATCCAGGGCTTGAAAATTAAAACGCTGTTTCTTTTAGGAACTCCGGACACTGGCAAAGACGCGCGAAATTTACAAGCCCTGGTCCAATATGAAGACCGTACTTACGGTGACATCTTACAGTGGGACTTCATGGACACCTTCTTCAATCTCACTTTAAAGGAGGTGAACTTTCTGAGGTGGTTCAACATCTACTGCAGTGGGGTTTCCTTCATCTTCAAAGGGGACGATGATGTGTTTGTCAACACCAAGAATCTCGTGGAACTAATTGGCTTTAGGGTGGAGGAGAACAGGGTGGAAAACCTCATTGTTGGGGACACTATTTTTGAAGCCAAACCGATCAGAAACCAACAGAGTAAATATTTCATTCCCAAAGAGTTGTATGATAGGCGCTATCCACCTTATTTAGGTGGGGGAGGATTTCTCATGTCCTCTCAGGTGGCTCGCAGGCTCTTCGTGGTTTCGGAGAGCGTGGGGCTTTACCCTATTGATGATGTGTTTTTGGGCATGTGCCTTCAGAAGCTGCAGATCGTGCCCGAGCGGCATCTGGGCTTCAGGACATTCGGGATCATAAAGCGCAAAGTGACGCCGCTGAACCGGGAGCCGTGCTTTTTCCGCGACCTCATCGTGGTGCACAAACTTGTCCCGCGGGATCTGATGCACATGTGGAATCTTGTACAAAACGAGGACTTGAGCTGCGCCAGACAAGTCGTAATAGACTAGCTATTTACAAAGACAGAAAGAAGATATTCTTTCAAATTATCTAACCTTTCTTTTTGTAAGTTTTCTAAGCGACGATGACGACTACTTGTGTTATCAATTGTCAAATGTAATATCACAATTTATCATCTTGTCACAGGGAATAAATGTTGTTCTAAAATAAACTGAATATTTGAATATTTCTCAGGGTAGATTTATTTTTCTAAGTACATTTTAAATACCTACCATATGCAGTGACGTGCGGTCTGGGTAGGCAAACTAGGCACTGCCTACCCAGCCAAAATCCCAAAATAAAAATGATTATTAAATAATAAACTTGTACTTGTATTTTTAATGTTTATTCTTGTGATTTATATATGCAATATGTGTGTTATTCCAATTGTTTAGACTTTATGATGACAAAGGTAGCAGTTACGGATAATCAAATAAAAAACAAATGTAGAATAAGCAGTGCTTTTACTGTTCGTTCATTACAGACAAGCGAACAACCCACGTTGCGCATGCGCACTTCGATCCTGTATTCTTCAACATGTACGGCAAAAAGCACAAATCTGCTGTGCCTTTAGACGTAAATGTGTTATCAAATTTACCTTACATTTGTTATTGTGGTTTGGTGTTTGTGTCGCAATCAAATAACTTTTACAAAGCTAAATATGTAGAGTATTTTTCAGATAAAAAAAAAAAGAATCTAAACACTTTATTCAAATACATTTATTAAAAACGGCTTCCAACAAACAAAGCTACAAAGCAGATATTAGCTTCAGTTAATATCAATACACAAAGAGCTGAGGGGCATATAATTAATGTGTTGTGACAAATCAAATTACAATAAGAATTTCTATGGTAACAATATTACACTTAAAATTAGCAGTATAAATCTTCAAACTCTTGTTGCACATCTAAGTGCAGACAGTCTGTACAGACAATATTAAAGCTTATATGCAGGGAAAGTGGCCAGACTAAATGACCCGTAAATTCACAATCATTTCCTTAAGAACTCACAATACACATTAGTGCATCATTTACTGACTGGAACCAGTTTACTATGAGACAAAAACTGCTGTGCTTCTTAATTCTGGTACTATGACTAAAATAAATCTAAATTAAAGCAAACACAAAAAAAAGCCTATGATATTCTACCATTATAATATATATTATCTATATATAGTATACATTTCAGACTTGATTGCAAAGTTAATACTATTTGGGAATGCATCCGCCATCTGTGCAACAAAGTTATCACTTTTAGAACACTTTGTCTACTCCGTCTAAAAATTGCTTAGGTTGACTTATTTAAATCAATAAATAGTTGATATTTAAATATTAGACATCTCAGTAATGCCTCTATACATGAGTGAAACATGTCTGTAGGAGTTGATGTATGTCAGTAATATAATGCATGTTTTAGAAGTGAAGGTAGGAGCTACAGACACTGCACTATGTCAGACATGACATCAGAAAACATTCTTAAAAATAACTTTTGGGGTTGTACCTTTTAAAAACTCCAACCCTGAAGTCCTTTGACTATAAGGTAAACTCAGACTGCATACTCGTGTTCAGTCTTCACTTTTAAAAGTGATATTATGGCTTATTTTCAGGCACAGAATCAGCCTATTCCACTTAGACCACTCAGTCTTTCATTTTGTTCCATATCTTCTGTCTTGATGATTTTATAAGCATGACTGGACCAAATAATTCACTTTTTAACACAATAAATACAACAAAATAGTTTGAGGCAGATCATACCCTGGGATTTACACACAGTAAACAAAACCATTTGCACAACAACAAACGAGGCCAAGAGTTATTCTAATACTGAAGCAAACGCAAAGACCAAACATCATCATCATCATCAAATAGCAATGACATCACTCTAGGCTCTTTAGTCTCATGTATTGGCACAATCTATGTTCCACGTCATGATTCTCAGAAAGGCATCAAAGCAGTTCTGACAATTAGCCTCTGCCTTTTCAAGGAAAATATTTTTGTTTGTTTTCAAGGCAAGGGCCGCAGAGAATGTAAACGCATTATCCGAATCCAATACAATAAGAATATCCAAAGTCCAAATCTCTTGGACAGAATTATTTTTATTTTTTTCAAATGCTAGTAATGCTTTAAAAACCATTAAATATCAAGGTGCTACGATCACAAAATATTCACATAAAACACACACAATAAACAAACAGGTATAAAACACTCTACAAGAATAAAATTATCAAATAGACCACAAACAATCCAGGTAAGTAACCTGGAAAGGTAACCGGAGCAGAACACTAACCGCATACCTACTCATTAACCGGTTTCTCTGCTCAATATGTTCACAAGCAATCAACGCATATTTCATATTTTGTACATTCAGTTATGGGTAAACTGTAAATGAGGTGTTACTGATATAGCGTGTGCTCAGAAAAATCCTGCTGATTGTTATTTGTGTCTTATAGGAATTTTCCTAAATCAGTACAGCAACAAGAGTGCAATAATGCATTATTTGAATCCTGATATGAAGTAGATTTGAGTGTAAGATTCCATTAGATTCCCTCCAGCAATGCTACTAGAGTTAACATGCAGTCTTTGCATCACGCCTGTTCTAGTCGGAGGGTAGAGGCCTTGCCAGGAGGATATCTGGTGTGTCTGTTGTTTCTCGAAGCAGGAGCGGGGATGCGACTACCTCGGGCCAGCCCTCGAACCTTGGACTGAGAAATGACATTTGATGTCCTAGTTATACCTGTGCTGACTGTCTTTCCTGAGGGCAAAGAGTAAGAGAAACGCAAACACCCGAGTACATTAGTTGTTGAGGAACATTGTGGGATGCTGCATAGAGTTTAGCCAAAGTAAACACCATATTTAATTTGACGAGAACAAAATAATAACATGCTGAACTGTCCATTCATTGCCAGTGCACGTGGTAAGACTGGGGCATTGTGGAGGCCACGTGGGACAGTTTGTATCTATATGTGAATTATGAAGCGATTTGGGGCAGTAGGGGACAGTGTGGTGTTGTAAAGGGCTATTGAGGCTAAAAAAGATGAATGATCACCTTGTGCGTGTGAGAGAGTGCTCTGCTGTACCGCTCTCCTCCGTGAGTTCTGCTTACAACCCTCAGGTCCCATTAGGTGAGATTTCCAGGCCTGCACACACAAGACATGCACTGTTACATTGCTGTATGAGGAGCATGTGTGCATGTGAGTGAGAGAGAGCGAGACACAGTAAATCTCACTTTAATACTGGAGTCATTCACTTATCATCATGGGTGCTAGTGTAATCTGTACATATGGTCTCTCTCTCTCTCTCTATCTCTCTCTCTCTCTCTCTCTCTCTCTCTCTCTCTCTGTGCATGTGGGGAGCGTTTGGGTGTGTGTGAGGGTGAGGGTGAACTCGGTGAGAGGGTGGTTTTTCCTTTTTCCTTTTAATATTATTTCTTTCATTTGGAAGTTATGACGGATAAATAAGGGTTTTAGCTGAAAGTTTTCGCGAGTTGTTTGGAAAGTGTGACGGAGCTGAGATGGCATCCCTTCCTAAGGGGAGTGCAGCGTCTCTTTCGCTCCGTCATGGCGTCAGGTGCATGGCAGAACCTGGCGTTAAAGTGGAGGATGTTTTGATCGCGGCTGGGGAGCAGATCGGTTACGACTATATTCGCTCGGCTTCTCGAATTAATAAGGCGGTGGTGATTTTCGTGAAAGAAGAAAATTTGGTTAATCGTCTGATAAGCAACGGTGTTGTGGTAAGTGGTACTTATATTACTGTTTCACCGCTGGTCACACCTACTACTAGAGTGACGATATCAAATTTGCCCCCATTCATAAAGAATAGTGAAATTGAACGAGCTCTTGCGAGTTACGGAAAGTTTGCTAGTCCAGTTAAAATGATTTCTCTTGGATGCAAAAATGAGGCCTTGAAGCACGTGTTGTCATTCAGAAGACAAGCTTTTATGTTTCTGAATGAACAAGATTTGAATGTTTCTTTTAGACTGTGGCATGAAGGAAAATCGTATTTGGTGTATGCGAGTACCGGGAGTAATAAATGCTTTGAATGTGGAGACATTGGGCATAAGAGGGTTGCATGTCCGCATAAGGCTCAGAATGTTGAGAATTTGCAACCAAATGTTGAGAATTTGCAACCGAATGTTGAGAATATGCAGCAGAATGTCGATGATGCAGATGATGGAATCGATCAGGGAATACAACCTCACGTTGTGAGTTGAGTACATGATAGTGGCGTTGCTGTGGGTGATAATATGAGGCCTAGTGAGGAGGCCACTGTTATTGTGAACCAAAGCAGGGATCCTGAGGGAATGATGAGGGCTGATGAAGTTACAGTGACAGCAGGAGTAAGTGGAGTAGGTGTAGAAACGGTGATTAGTGAAGTTGGTGGAAGTGAAATTGAGCCACAACCTGAAACATCACAGGGCTTTGAATTGAGTAACGATGACAGTGAGATGGTGGATGACGATGCTTGTTCGGAAATTTCTGATTTTGGTTCCCAAGTTATGGGGGAATTGTATACATTGCAGGAAATAAATTAGTTCTTGGATGTAACTTTTGGTAAAATAGTTGAAGTAAGCGACTTTTTCCCGGATGTGGATAAGTTTATAGCTTCGGTTATTATGCTACAGAGAACGGTAACCCATGATGAACCAAGTAAGAAGAAGAGATTTCGTTTGAAGAAACTCTTAACGAAATTACGTCAGGGTAAATCTCGTGCTTCAAATTATTAAAACAATGATTAAGTTGCACGAGGTGTCTCTCTTACTATGGTTTCTTTTTCTATCCTTTGTATCCTTACATTTTTCTATGGAGTGTCTGAGGGTTCGCTCCTTAAATATAAATAGAGATAGGAAGAAACTGGCAATGGTTTCAGAATTTTTGAAAATAAAACAGATTAAATGTTGCCTTTTTACAGGAAACGCATACTAATGATAATAATGAAATAGAATGGGGTATGTGGTGGGATGGAAAGCTCGTTCTAAGTCATGGGTCAAATAATAGTGCTGGAGTTGCTATTTTATTTTCAAAGAGCATTGTGGCGAGGGGGGCGTGGTTTCGTGAAGTCTGTAGCGGGAGAGGAGTCAGCGATTCGCGCGGTGAGTAAGTGGGTCAAGTGCAGATGACGAACACCTGTGTCTGATTGCAGTAATTGGCGTGGAGACTGCATATAAGCTGCCGGCTGAGAGGGAGAAGAGAGAGAGACCTGGGACTCGTACCAGACTGAGTAGCTGAGTGAAGCTGAACCCGTGACTGTCTTCTTCTTCCCGGGTTTCGGCACCAGTGTAAAGATGTTCAGTGTGGTTGAAGGAAGAAGAAGACGAGGTCGGCGAAATTGGGACTCGCACTTTATTAATACAAATAAAAATCAACAGTAAAGGTGCGCTCGGGCGCGGCCGCCGTGTCACCTCACACGGCAAAACAAAAAGAACAAGAAATCAATAAACAGACAGTCACGGGTACTCTATTTTTGGAGGTTTGGAGGTTTTTTGTTTGCTTTTGTTAATGTATATTCCCCGAACAATGGGTCAGAAAGGGTTAGGTCTTTTATGAAATTGAATGAATCTCTTAAAAAAATTGATGATGGTGTGTGTATTATTGTAGGGGGAGACTGGAACTGTACAACAGATTTCACTGTTGATAGAAATGGTGAAGAACCTCATAATCAATCTAGTTTAGTACTATCCAAAATAATGGAAAAAAGAGGTTTGGTAGACATATGGAGAGTAACGAATGGAAGGGAAAGACAGTACACATGGGTTAGAGTGACTGACAATATTGTCTGTGGGGCTAGATTGGACCGGTTTTATCTTGGAAAAATATGGAACAACAGAATAATGAATGTTTTTCATTCACCAAATGCCTTTTCAGATCATCATATGGTTGGTTTAGATCTTAACATGAAAGAATTGTCGAGACGTTCGTATTATTGGCATTTCAATGCTAAACTGTTACAAGATGTTTTGTTTTGTGAAAGATTTACAATGTTTCGGAATGAGTGGAAATTGAAAAAGAGTTGTTTTGAGAATATTAGCCAGTGGTGGGAAGTGGGAAAAGCTCAAATAAGAGTCTTTTGTCAGAATTGTACCTTGCATTCTTCATCTCACATTAAAGTAACAATACAAAGATTGGAAAGAGACATTTTGCAGATAGAAAAAGAACTTATCGATAATTCTGGAACTGTGCGGCAAAAAGACTTTTTTGGAAAAGAAGAGAATGGAGCTTGGATCTTTTTTACAGGAGCGGACTAAGGGAGCACTGATTAGAGCAAGGTTCTGTTCTATTAAAGACATGGATGCTCCTAGTTCTTATTTTTTTAACCTGGAAATGAAAAATGTTCAACAGAAACAGATGTACCATCTTCGTTGTGCAAATGGAACTATAACCTCTGATCCGGTGGAAATCAGAAAAATGGCAGTGAATTTTTATGCGTCATTATATAGTAAAGAACCATGTGACTCTAAAAGTACTGAGGAATTACTGTGTGATTTACCAAAGTTACCAGATGGACATAAAAAATTGCTGGACAATGAAATTACTTTTAAGGAACTCACAGAGGCAATGCAGCAATTATCTTCAGGTCGGTCTCCAGGAATAGACGGACTGCCGGTTGAATTTTATAAGCAATTTTGGAATGTCATCGGAGTGGATTTGTACGAAGTATTTTTTAATTGTTTTAAAGAAAAGTCACTCCCGTTAAGTTGTCGTCGTGCAGTCCTCTCATTGTTAGCAAAAAAAGGGGATTTATGTTTATTGAAAAATTGGAGACCAGTGTCCTTACTATGTCTGGATTATAAGATACTGTCAAAATGTCTGCTAATAGAATTATGGTATTGTTAAGAGCTTTTGACTGATAAAGATCAAACGTATTGTGTCCCAGATAGGTCAATTATAGACAATATTTTTGTGTTGAGAGATTTAGTTGACTTTAGCCACTTTAATAATAGTGATCTTGGAATTTTGTCATTGGACCAAGAAAAGGCTTTTGACAGGGTGGATCAAGGGTATCTGTTTAATGTTTTAAAACACTTTGGTTTTGGTGAAACGTTTTTATCATATGTAAAATTGTTGTACTCCAATGTGTTTATCATGGTAAAGGCTGGTGGGGGCCTTAGTGCTCCAGTACCTATTCGCAGAGGGATCCGACAGGGCTGTCCACTGTCTGGGCAGCTGTATAGCCTAATGATTGAACCTCTCCTACATAGACTAAAAAAAGATTTACAAGGTGTGTCATTCCAAAATTGAAGTGAAAGTGTACAATTGGTTTTGTCCGCTTATGCAGATGATATTACGGTGTTTATCACAAGGCAAGAGGATATTTGAAGGTTAAATGAGAATATTAAGCTTTATGAAAAAGTAAACTGGGAGTAAAGTGAGGGTTATATTATGGGTCAGTGGGATGAGGTAGGACATCCAACACTTCCAGGTGGCTTGAGATGGGGAAGGGAAGGTTTAAAAGTTTTGGGTGTTTTTATAGGCAATAGACAATATCAAATGAAGAATTGGGAGGGTATGCTGGATAAGGTGTCTGCGCGATTGTCTAAGTGGGAATGGCTGTTACCACAGTTGTCTTTTAGGGGGAGAGTTCTGGTCGCCAATAACCTGGCAGCCTCTACACTGTGGCACAGGTGTGTAGTCATGGATCCACCTGAGGACATAATATGTGAGATTCAGAGGAAATTGGTCAACTTTTTCTGGAGTGGCGAGCATTGGGTCCGAGCATCAGTGATCTTTCTGCCAGTTTGCGAGGGAGGACATGGCTTGGTGGATGTTAAGAGTCGTATCCACGCGTTCAGATTACAAGCAGCAAAAAGATTCCTGTATCAAAAAGACTTGTTATGGACTCCTACAGCATGTGCCATCTTGCAGAGGGCAGGTGGGCTTGGTCTGGACAAACACCTGTTTTTAATGAGACTGGAAGAGATGAGTTTGTCTGAAATTACATCTTTTTATCGGACAATGTTTCACGTGTGGAGGAATGTTATGAAGGTGGACAGAGATAGGAGCAGTTCTATTCACTGGGCTACTGAGGAACCACTGTTTTTTAATAACTTGATCCAGGCAAGACTTGTGTCCTCAGTGAGTGTGCGAGCATGTCTGCTCAGGAATGGTATCGTGAAGCTGGGTCATCTAATGGATAAAGATGGATGGAAATCTGTGGAAACTATTAAGGAAGTGACTGGTTTACGCTCATAGAGACTTGTTTCAAAACTGATAGAGGAAATCTCTCTGGCAATACAAAGAACTTATGGAGAAAGTATATCAATAGCACAAATGTTAAACCAGAGTGACGTGAAAGTTTTTCCAAGGATCAGTATTTCGTCACTGATGTGTGAAGAGAATGAAGGGAAAGTTGCCGATTCAATTTTGAATTCCCAGACACCTCAACTGGAGTATTTGGACTGTGCTTCAAAGAAGGCGCTTTACCACACAGTAGTAAAGGTGATACATCAGGAGTCACTGAAGAGACAGAAAGCTTCCAGATGGCTAGGGTTGTTGGGACCAGACTTCCTTGTAAGAGACAGGTGGAGGACCCTGTACCAACTCCCTGTAGAGAAGCGAACTGGCGATCTGCAGTGGAGGATAATACACGGGGCGATAGCTACGGACAGGCATGTGGCGCACCTGAACCCAGCAGTGGGGGGGGCAGTGTAGGTTCTGTGGGGAGAGTGAAGATGTAGAGCATCTGTTTTTAAAATGTAATCGATTAAATGATCTGTTCGAATTACTTGCAACTTGGTTTCAGGGGTTTGCGGAAGAATTTTCAGACAAAATATTTATGGGGGTTTGAAGTATAGTTTTTTATTAAGAAGGAGAGTATGTTTATTGAATTATTTAATAGGGACAGCAAAATTGGCCATATGGAAGACAAGAAAGAATAAGGGCCTAGAGTTGGCAGCAACGAATTCTAGTGTAATGTATATGAGTCTGGTGGCAGCAAGATTGAGGATGGAATTTGAATATTACAGTCTCACAAATAATGTACCTGCTTTTTGTGAAATGTGGTCTATTAATGAGGTTTTATGTGTTATACATGGTGATCAATTGGTCTTAGGTTTTTAAAATATTATGTATTTTTACTTATTTTTATTTTTTTTATTTAAAGTAAAGGTTTTATTTCCCTTTCAATATTGTTTGAATTAGGGATGTAAAAATTTGTACAAGTTGATTTGTTATAATAAAGGCGAACTCTCTCTCTCTCTCTCTCTCTCTCTCGCTCTCTCTCTCTCTCACCGAACTTTTAATTATGGTGAATTTTTATTTGACCAATAGGCATCTTCTGGCTGGAAGTTATACAAAACCGACACAACAGAAAGCAATACATTGTGTTAGACATATTAACGAAGAATATTGGCTAAGCCTTTAAACCCTTTCCAGCTGTGACTGTATGATTTGGAAATGTTTTGTATCTTTTGTTCAAAAGTTTTCTTTACATCTTTATATCTTTATATATTGTGATGTTCTGCTATTTCTGTCATTTCAGATTGAATGAAATTACTTGACCAAATAGGATGACTCGTTTTTCTAGCCATTGTAAAAGAGTTAGTTAGATCAAGGACAACTAATTATTCCCAGCACCAGTGTTAACTAAAACTATTAAAAAAAAGTTGTCATTAACTGAAATTAAATTACAATACAATAAAAGTTTAGATGGAAAAAAAAAAAAGATGAATAAGTTGAAGTACTAAAATTATTAAAACTGATTTCAAACAGAGAGGACATGTCAAACAGTGATTGGGTAATACATTGTCTGTCAAAGACAATGCTCGAAGAGAAATAAATATAATTTTATATTCCCAACAGGAATGTTCTTGTTTTTATTCATTTCCATGACTTTTCCAGGCCTGGAAATGACTATTTATACATTTTATATTAAATACATAAATGATTTGCATGATATTTTCAGATTTTGCATGACTGTAAGAACCCTGTGTTTAAATACTGTATAAATACAAAGTAATAAGATTGTTATTTAGACTTAACAAATAATGACAGCTGATTTTGTTGTTAATTAGTTGATGATGTAGAGTAGCATGTGTTTGTGTGTGATCTCACCTCCTCCCCCGAGGTGAAGTTTTCATGGCAGAGAGGACAGTGATTACAATTTTCTCCAGACGCTGGTGCTGACAAAAAGACAAAAGAATAAATCCATGACCAGG
The DNA here is from genome assembly GCA_030578275.1 of Meda fulgida. Lineage (NCBI taxonomy): Eukaryota > Metazoa > Chordata > Actinopteri > Cypriniformes > Leuciscidae > Meda > Meda fulgida. The sequence continues at coordinate 22,297,360 of CM060623.1, read as the reverse complement.
AACAAAAACTGTTCTCACTTTCCCCCCAAAACAGCACACAAACAAAAAATGCAGGCTGTCACAGAGCTAACACATCATTGCTCGGAATTAGTCTGCAGTTGTGAAAGGTTATGCAAGCTGTAAATTCCTAGTGGCATCATGTCATGTGAAAGTGTGGATGTTAGATCTGATGATAGTGAATGTTTTATGCTTAATTAGAGTGTTACACAGGAACCAAAATTAAGACTAGCAAGCACCAAATGCAAGTAAAAATCGCCTTTAGCAAGTATATAAGGTGGAGTTACTTGACAGTTGGTCTATAATACAATGTTTACATTTTTCACTTAAGTGGAAAGCATTTTTTCTTAAAAAATCCATGATGTGCCATGTCAAATATTTCTCCCGCTAAGCTGCCAAAAAGAAAATATGAGGAAAAAAAAAGGTGTGTGTTCGACAAGAGAGAAGCATCTAGTATTTGATGTGGTGACTGACTCAATAAGCTAAACTGTTTATCACAATATGCAAGGAAAACAACAGATTGTTTTATAAAAACGCTCCAAAATACTGTTCCATGGCCAGTAATGCCGGGCATTACATCAATTCACCTGCCAAATGTTAATCTTGGACCCTGGAGACACATTTGTAAAAGAACTGAGTGTGGTTTCTTGATGAGCATGAAGTAAAAACATTGTGCATCCACACAAAGGACTCACGATTGCAAGCAGTGCTCTGAGCGTGCTCAGTTAGCTTATCTCGGGGAAGGGCTTCGGAGCAGATAAGACACTGGGTGAAATCTGCCCTCCGCTCACACTCTGTCAGCAAGTGCTCTGTCAGGCTCGCAATCTCCACTACCTAATAAACACACAACCATACTACATTAACACACTCTGGACAGTGAGAAGTAGTTCAACCAATAATAAATTATTGATTGTGTGTGTGTGTGTGTGTGTGTGTGTGTGTGTGTGTGTGTGTGTGTGTGTGTGTGTGTGTGTGTGTGTGTGTGTGTGTGTGTGCACCTGTCTGCACTGAAGGCAGCGCTGCAGCATCGGGCAGTGTTTCCAGTAGTGCAGGTCGAGTCCGTCCTCAGTGAATGACGCATCTCTCTCCCCACAGAAAATACACAGACTACACACAAAATAGCACCGGCATCAACTCTGATCTGATCTTTCATTTCATTTCTCACTCGCCATTCTATCAACACTCTTTCCCAGCAGTCTGAAGACAAACTGATTAAATGAGAACCCATTACCACTGCACATTATGCTATCATTTTCCAGATGTCTTGGTGAGATTATAATTGTACATTTATAATAACTATACAAGACAAAGACTTAACCAGAGACTCTGTGTAAATGGATATTCCACTGACTGGGAGAATTAGACTGCTCAGTTGAGAATCAACAAAGTGACAAGAGGTGCTCACTTGTCTAAGTAGTTAGCTGCAGATGATTGGCTGTCTTTCGTATCAGCAGGGACAGACTGGTTTACCTTCTTCACAACTGCTGAAACAGGAACATATTTCAGGGCTGCGTTTCTTAAAAGTATCGTAGGCCTAAGCAGATCGTAGAACCACTGCCAACAGTGGTCTCTACGATCAACTTAGCTCACAATGCTTTTGAGAAACGCAGCCCAGATTGACTTCATCGTTCGAGGTTTGCAGTGATGTACATGTGTTAGTGTAGTATTATTTATATACTATTATAGTATTTAGTCATATTTGACTAAATATTAGCTTTTCTTATTCTTATTTTAAGTAATTTTAGTAATTTTGTAATGTGGTTTATTTAATATAATTTTTCAATTTATTTTAGTACTTAAACTTTTATTTCAGTTAGTTGCCAAAGTTAGCTGCCAACATTTGTACAGATAAGTTTAAGGTTTTATTTATTTATTTTATTTCAGCTTTATTTTAATTAACACATTTGTAATAGTTTTAGTTATAATTTACAATAACTCTGTAATGTACATGTAAAAATAATTAATGTTTTAATGTTTCTGTTTGTGCGCAGCGCAATCTCTGAGTGCGTGTGTGTATGTCTGTGCGTGTGTTCTTCAATGATAACAGCGCTAGTAATGTATGTGTATGTGTGCTTCAATGATAACAGCGAGTTAATATAGAACGGTGACAAAACTGACTTGGAACTACCTGTGCATTAAATGGTTTTATTGCACACCTCTAGTCATTCAGAATCGAGCATTTAGACAGACTATAAGTAGGAATGATGGTCTCATCCTCACTCTTTAACGTAGCGACACATTCCTGCTGCTAAGCCTCAAAACAAAAACATTAAGAACAAAATGAAGATGGTGTCAACATTTTCTTGACAGGTGGATGGTGGGAAGACTATCTTGTGCGTGATTTGCAGTGTTTGCTGCAGTTAAATAAGATTTTTTTAATTGATCTTTACTAAGACAGATCACAAAGACAGTTACATTATGCACTCAGCAGCACGCACACACATCAGTTTAAACACACCTGATTTGACTGCCTTCTCAGATTTTTTCTCAGGTACTTTGGAATTTTCCTTTCCTTTCTCCTAAAACACAGATTCACATCTTTAATGCACATATGGATTTATCTACTTGTACATCTGATGGCCAAATGGGCTCATTGCACTCTTCAGCCAATGAGTCCAAGGTGCACATGCAATCCAGCTAAAGAACTTCCAGATAAGGAAATGTTAAAGGTGAAGTATGTAGTTCCTGCAACACTAGGGGCACCTAGTGGAATTACAATCTTGCAAATGCCCTTTTGCGTGTTGCGCCTCCCCCAACTCAAATATCACAAATACAGCTCTTACAGGTGATTGAGATGTCTCAACAGGTAAAAGTGGTGTACTTTTAATAAAAGGTTAAATATTAGGAATACTCTTAACTGAGTTGCTATGTTTCGTGAGTAAGCAATTGAGTAGGCTAACACTGTCTAGAGCGAACACGAGCGTCTTGCAACAGGTGCAAGTAAACATTATAAACTGGTACATTTTGTCTTTCTGAATGAGCGCACGATGATGCTTTATGGTACTGAAGTGTCCATTGTAGCCTGTAGCATCATAATGGCCCATTCGCTTTAAGTGTGGATACCTGCAGGTCAGAGTAATAGGCATGGCGAAAGGTAGGGGTGTGCCGAAAGGTCTTTAAAACTAGTTTGAAAGCTGCCTGTTTGGGTTTGGGTAAGGGTTAGGTTTTAGTTTCTGTTGTAGCATTGTGTATCTTTCTGCATGCCCCTACAATTCGGCAAGCCTACTAAAACCTGCAGCTATCCCTGTCTTGTTTGCTTTGACGTGTTTCGTCTAAATGCAATGAATTAGGGCTTGCACTTGCACTGTAACCGAAGCTGAAAGTCTTTTCCCATCTAATGAGTACTAAGCAATGGTCCCACACCAGTTACACACCCAGTGGCTTCACCTGCTACAGTAGCCAAGGCCAAAACTTTCACTATATATTGAGCTGGACAGAGATTGACAGATCTGAGCAGATGGCTCTCAATGTTTTGATGGTGCCTGGAGGCCTTTTAAACATTTAAACTTTTGGCGGCGATAAACCCATGAATGGAATACTAATAGTGGTCAATGAACAATAAACTGGGTTAAGAATTGTAGTATGTGAAGTATGTAAGTACATTCGTATTTTCACATTTGAAAAAATCTTACATACTTCACCTTTAATGCAAAAAAGGCAATTTTGTGGGAGAGCATTAAATACAAAACAGAAGAGATAGATTAGGCCACATTTGACGACTATACCTACACTGATCTCCTTCAGCACTGCAAGCTGCTCCTGTAAACTCCTGATTTCCTCTTTCTCTCTCTCACCATCCCGTTCTGAAACTTTTTTTGTCTTCTTAAGTAAAGATAGAGAGAGACACTTTAAACTGAATGCAGTTTAAACAAACATTATTTTGTGTGCAAACATGCAAACATTCCAAGCTTTTAAATGATGAAACTCAAGGCTAATAATACTCTCCAGACCGGTTTTACCTGCATGTTGTTGTTGTTGTTTCCGTCTAACTTGGTAAACGAGTCGAAAAGGTTCTTGTAGAGGACGTTTTTACGTGTTCTGTTGTCATCAGGTGGAAGATAATTCAAAACCGCTTTACCGTGAACACGGTACATATTCTGGACAACTCTCACAGAGAGTTCACGCACTGAGGCAGCGCTGTGCTCTAATCCACCTGACAGAAACTAACACAACATACATCACACACAAATATTTTTAATGAATAACTTATAATTTAAATATAAGAAAGTAATTGTAGAATAGATACACTACCTTTGAAAAGTTTGGGGCCAGTAAGAATGTTTGTTTGTTTGTTTGTTTGATTGAAAGAAATTGATAACTTTATTCAGCGAGAATGTGTAAAATTGATCAGTAAAAGACTTTTTACATTATTACAAAAAATGTATATATATTTCAAATAAACGCAGTTCTTTTGAACTTTATATTCATCAAAGAATCCTAAAAATATATATTACAGTTTTGATAATACTAAGATTTTTTTCTTAAAGGTGCTCTAAGCGATGTCACGCGTTTTTCAACAAGAAGTGACGTCACCCGACATCGCTTAGAGCACCTTTAAGTACCAAATCAGCATGTTAGAATGACTTCTGAACGATCATCAAAAATTCTGCATGGCCATCACAGGAATAAATATTATAATAGAAAACGGTTATTTTAAATGGTAATATTTCTAATGTTACTGTTTTTACTGTATTTTTTTTTAAATACTTTTTTTTTTTTAATCGTACCTACCCTAAACTTTTGAACGGTAGCGTATGACTGGTGTATGACAAGAAGAACAAATCAATAAATTTTTACATACTGAAAAAAAATAAACATACAATAATCCCTATATGTTTTACAATGTGTGAAGCAAAGGCTGTATGTAAACTCCAGTTATTATATTACAAATATTTGTCTCTCACTTTTATCTCTCCCCTTTTCCCATACACAGATCCCATTCATGTGCTCCCAGTCTCTGGATATCTCATTTTAATTAAAGGAAATTCAATCGCCTCTCTGCTGTGCCCTGAAGCCCATCTCATCTCCCAGGAAACCAGCAGGCAGAAGGTATTTAGCAGCCATCCCTGTGTGTAACCTACAGCAACCCATTTTGTGGGAGATCACCAATGAAAAAGGCCAAACTAACAGACAGATCCAATAAATATTTAAAAGACATTTGGGAGCGGATTCATTGGCGGTTTTTGAAATAGTTTTTTTTTTTTTTAAGTCATCTTTTACTCCTCTTTAGGTTGTTCCAAACCTGTATGACTTGTCTATAGAAAATATAAGCTGCTTTTTTTTCTATACAACAAAAGCATGCACAGTGACCAGCATCTGTCCAGCTCAAAAAAGTTTTTTTGTAAATCCATAAGTGGTCCATACAACTCATGTGTTATATTCCAAGTCTTTTGAAGTTCTATAACAGCTTTTATATATATATATATATATATATATATATATATATATATATATATATATATATATATATATTATATATATATATATATATATAAAGAAAGTCATACAGGTTTGAAACAACATGAAGGAGAATACATTTTGAGAATTCTGTTTTTTAGGTTAACTACCCCTTTAATATCCAGTCCATAAATTATTTTATAGGGATGCAACAATATTAAAATTCTGGCCGATATAAATAAGCTGATAATTATTTTCATGTTATGGCAGGTAACAAAAAATGGCCAATGTTAAAATTTGACACTATTTTGTCTTTAATATAATATTATGATGTATACATTTATATATATAACTTTTGCTGATAAATTATATTATTTGACCCTTACCCTCCTAACTTAACCATTTGGAGGAAAATTAGACTTTAGGCCACCTAGACACATTTCCAAGCTAACACAAAATCAGTAGCCGTTGTTTTAATACAACAAAGTACGGTGGCCCAGTAGTGCACAACACAACGGAAATGAGCCAAAACACAACGGAAAATGTACAACACAACAGAAATGAGTCACAACACAGCGGAAATTAGCCACAACACAACGGAAAAATTGTACAACACAACGAAATAAAGCTGCAACACAACAGAAATGCTCCCGACCACTAGAGGGCTCTCGGAGCGCGATAAAGTTAGTTTTTCAGCAGTCTAAAAAAAAATATCAACACCACGAATAGTTTTAACAGTATGTAGCTAACAATTGATCGACATTTAATCAAATATCGACATTTATTAATTCAAAATCACCAACGAACACCAATTATAGCTGTATACTCTAGAACAGCGGTTTTCAATAGGTGAGGCGCGCCTCCCCTGGGGGACGCCAGAGAGCCACAGGGGAGGCGCGAAACGCGAAGAAAAATTAACTCTCTATACAGCTCTATTAATATCGCAGGGCTTGGCATCGTGCCGGATCTCCGGCGTGCGGCCGTGAGAAAAAAATAACAAAAAAAATTTGGGAACTTGCATGCAGTTTAATATTTTCGAGTCAATTGATTTCACCTACCAATCGAGTAACGCAGGTCTACACGTTACAAGCCCATCAGAAAAAGAGCAGGGAGGGTCCTGGCAACACTGTGATTGAGATCCATACGTCCATTAATCCATACGTCCATACGGCGATTAATTTTTGTCCAGCTTTAACGTGTTCAAATATTTAATCAATGAACGCAGCATTCCTTTCTGTCATCCCTCAGCTAGGGTTATGATCATGCTCTTATTCACGCAAATGCTTTTATTTAAACCATTTATGCGCGACAAGACAAAAGAGAACGCTGTCAGTGAATGTCCTCCTGACACATACAGACACACACACACCGTACAGAAAGACGGGTGCCAGTATCGAGTTCTCTTTCGCGCTTGAACGAACAACACACACATATATGCCAAAATGTCTGTTTTGTCGAGTATCCTCACAAGAACAGTCTAAAATGAGTTAAATAAAATCTTAAATGGAAGTAACGAGTAGTGAGAGAATGAGACGAGTGAGATCCTGTCAGCAGCGGCACATCTTAAAGGGACAGCAGCCACTAATTCTCTCTGTCAGTAAAGTTGACGAAAGAACAAAGGGAACAGAAAAATTACTCACTACTCTTGACTAAAGAACGCTTGTAGCTTTAATAAGTATTAATCTATATTTCATTTATTATTTATGCAATGCGACTTTTATAACCTTATTCGATTTCTGTATATTTCATACCTGTTAGACAGGAAAGGTACAGGTAAATATGACATTTATTGGGTTTAAGTGAGGATTGTTTTAAGTTAACTTAAATTAAAAGTTTTTTTTTTTTTTTAAGCCTAATAAATGTTTAAGATTTGGGGGAAAATCATTTTCATGGAGACATCAGTAGCTATATTAATATCAGTGATACTGGCCTTCATTCAGAAAAAGATTCCTTTAACATACAGCCGTAATACTTGAAAATAAATGGTTCCATTGAAGATAAGTCCGTCTGTGCAGTTTCTCAACCCCCCCAACCCCAAAAAATACATTTAGGGTAAGGAATTTTTTTTCACTTTAACCCCTGATATCGGTAATTGTGCGTGCATGTATTAGCTTTAAATGCATTGTTTCCTTGTCCCAAGTCAACAAAAGTCAGCATTAAGGGAGGAGACAGGACCGAGCAAAAAACTTAGAATATATGATCCTGAGTACTTAAAATTATATTTCACCTGGTCGGGGTCTGAGGCTGCACCTCTGCCGCAGTGTTAGGTCTGCAAGGAGGTGCTAGCAAATGATAGCATGAGACCATGCAAATTTCGGCGTCACATTGAAACTAAGCACACAAATTTAGTGAACAACCCAGTTGAGTTTTGTATTAAGTTTTGAGGAAGCGTGATGATTTGCAGTCACAAAAAAGCATAATTCAGTCGTTTGGCACTATTAACATGAAGGCGACAGAAGCATCTTATCGTGTCACGTATAACGAAGGCAGGCAAACCCCATAACATCAGTGAAACATTGCTACTCATTGCATTACACATGGTAAGCGTGTTTACTTGGCTTGTGGTCAGGCCTACTGATGTTCAGTGATTCTAAAAGTAGCCTCAATTAGGCCTGCATGAAGTTGGAAATGATTTGCTGTTGCAAAGAATCGTTTATGAATGCACTTTTAAAAAGTTGTGGAAATAAAATGTCTTCAAATACAATATAAAAAAATATTTATATATTTTTTCAATTTTTATTGAAACTCATTGCCTGGAACACACAAAATATGGCACTTACTGCAGAGGTGTGTGTGGGTTAGGGCAGGCGGACGGGATTTTGGGGAAGGGGGGCTCGGCTGTCCTTACCTACTCTAAGGGGAGGCTCACATTCACCCAATTTGAAAACCCCTGCTCTAGAATGCTTTGACGCGCTACCACAGCGCATGATCCCAAAGGGAACTTCTGCCAATTCCTCCAAGATGTTAAAACGTATCAATTGTATTAATTAAAATTACTTTTAACATTCAAAAACAGACATTTTCAAAATCCAAAGCTTGGTTGTATTGGTAGTAGACTTACTACAGGTGACTTTTCCAATACCTCCCTTCGTGTATTTACAGTAAACAATTATTTTCAGGAAATGTCTCTAAAAGTTTTTTTTTTTCTTTTATCATGTTTCAAAGGTTGTAGTTCCTAATAACCAGACTGACTTACAACAGGTGAAATTGTGCCAATAGCTCAATTTCACCCTTGTAAGCACAGTAGACAATTTTTTAAATAAAAACATTAGGCCTACTGTGATTTACCTAAAGGTTTTTTTTTTCATGTCCTAAAGCTTGTGGTAGGTTTCTAGTGACCAGACTGACTTATTACAGGTGAAATTGTGCCAATACCTTCCTGTAATTCTGCAATTCACCAAATGGTTTTTATTTTTATTTATCAAATTATATTATAATAAATTATACGTTTTAACCACTTGGTGGATTTGCCAGACATTCCCTTAGGGATCATGCGCTGGGGTAGCGCGTCAAAGCATTCTCGAGTATAAATACGAAGCTATAATTCATGTAGGTGATTTTGAAGGAATATTTTATGTCGATATACAATAGTTACATACTGTTAAAACTAATCGTGGTGTTGATACATTGAGACTGCTGACTCTATAGAACAGTGGCATGGAAAACTAACTTTATCGCGCTCCGAGAGCCCTCTAGTGGTCACGAGCATTTCCGTTGTGTTGCGGCTTTATTTCATTGTGTTGTACTTTTTCCGTTGTGTTGTGCATTTTCTGTTGTGTTGTGGCTCATTTCTGTTGTGTTGTGGATTCATTTCGTTGTGTTGTGGCTTAATTTCGTTGTGTTGTGAACTTATGTTTGCTTTTTAAATTCCGTTGTCTTGTGCACTACTGGGCCACCGTAACAAAGCCCAACTGGAACACAGACAGAAACCTCACAGTGCACACTGCAGATGCTTGTGAAATTTCACAGTCTCTGTTGCAGTACTGCCACAAGTTTGCATTGCAAATATACTTTAGGCTGCACAAATCCTGAAATAAACCCAATTTAAAAGAGAATACTCTCTCTGTAACTGAGACCCTGAAGGAAATAAGGAAGTACTAAATGTAACAGCTAAACAGCTTTGCAAATCTAACTGCAGGGACAGAGAGAGAATGAGAAAGTACTTGGATGAATCTCATAAACTATGCCATGGATATGCAACCGGCTGTCAGAACAGCCCCTGTGCGTAACAGACATTACATAGGGTAGAATACACCCACTCTGTCATACAAAGGCCACTTTGTTTCAGTCTAATGAAACCCTCAAGAATCTTAATGATAGCTGTGAGAATGAAATTAACCTTTAAATCCCAACAGAAAGGTAAATTTGTGATATTTTGGCCACAAAAACCCAAATATCAAATATCTGTGTGCTCTTAGAGGCAAACCTTACAGTTAACTGGTTTGTACATGCACCGACTACAAACATTCACTACCACAGCTGGCACCTAAAGCCAGTGGGTGTATGTGGTCTCAGACTAGCACAGTCGTTCATGTATCATGTGGCCGATAAATCTAACCAGCCATTTGCCGTTTTTAAGCTACTACTTTAAAGAAGTTTTTTTAAGCTTTAAAACTTAAGCACACAGCTTCACTGAGCAGAGGGCCATTGGGTTGACACCCAGTGAGATAATTTCCTCAGAAAGAGGGGAAGTTAGGCCAGTACCCGCATGACGTTGTCGAGGGTGAAGCCAGAGTTCTTGGTGCCCAGCTGTTCTAGAAGCTTCTCCAACAGTTCCAGTCTGCTCAGCGCCAGTCTAGCGGGTACACTGCTCTGCATGGGCTTGACAATCTCCGAAGGAACCATCTGTAGAACTCTCACCTCTTTAAATGAAGCCATTTCCTGCAAACACACCCAAGAGTCAGCTTTAAACACAACAACATCAAAGTTACAGAACACAAACTCTTTCTTAAGCATTTATAAATCATCAAAAAGTTAGTTCAATCAAAGCCAGTCTGCTTAGTGTAAAAAAAAAGTATATATATATTTTTTTTTTATTTATTTTTTTTATAAAACATTGTCTCTGTTGCTGCTTAAAATTAATATACTGGAGAGGAAAGTGTATCATCTTGCATCAAACTGTATCATGAACAAGATGCCAATGGATTAATCAAACTTTCCCAAGACTTGTGAGATTTTCTGTGCAACTTTTTTTTTTGACAAATCATACAGTATAGAAAAATTGCCCACAGTTAATATTAACTGCCCCTCTGTCTTGCCTACTCTGGATTACAGAATCAGACACAAGAGGAATAATATGTGAACTTCATTGTCTTTATTACCATTGGTGATCACATTACTTAATAATTTCAGATTTATTTCATTTGTCTAATATTACACTGCTAAACTTTGTCACATAGTCAATTCGCGTCAGCTGTGTGTGTGTGTGTGTGTGTGTGTGTGTGTGTGTGTGTGTGTGTGTGTGTGTGTGTGTGTGTGTGTGTGTGTGTGTGTGTGTGTGTGTGTCCATCAAGTGATATTTCAGACTGGACGTGCTGCGATGATAGCTCAGTTCACAACGACAAAACACACAGATCACTTTGGTCTTGTCAATGGAACCATTTGGCAACCTTTTAAAAGTAAACTTTCCATTCAGAATCTTATTGCCATCCACTCAAAACGTAACGTTAACCCAGCCTACTTCTCCTTGGCCGGATCGCAAGCCCAAAACAGTGTGTGCGCGTGCCTTTTGTTTTCGGTCTAGCTAGATCCGGTGTGGTGTTGTAGTTTAAGTTTTAGACAGGACGAAGAATGCGCAGCGTCAAAAGTTGAACTATTTCGAACTTTGACCGTGGCGTGCGCGCCACTGCGCTTGCGCTTTGGTTGACAAAGCAACAAAACGTCCTCGCGCGGCGCAATTTAAGCCATTGAAATCATGATTGAAATGAAAGGGTTTCATAGCGCAGCGCCGCGCATGCCGCATCCTGTTGCAAAAGCATGTAAAAAACTACAAAGTTTGCTAGGGCAAAAAGAACGTTAATCTCGCGATAAAAAATTGACGCCGTTAAAATGGGTTTGCGTTAACGCCGTTAATAACGCGTTTTACTGACAGCCCTAATATATATATATATGTATTGCCAAGAGAGACTGCAATAATAACATGTTATTTATAGAAGATGGTCAAGGTTGACATTTTAAGAATGTTAAGGACATTTTAAGAACTTTAATCAATAATGAGTGAATATGATTTGACAATGTTGGATTGTATGATTTATAATATTCTGAAGCACTGGTATCGGAGTTTTAAATTATTTATAAGAAGGTGTGGCATTTGACTTACTTTTTCCACCATCTAGAAGCACAAGTCACAAATGTCTTTATTTCTATTGTGCAGAAGTACAATGAAGTTTTCCAACACAATGTTGACAGAGACATAACCTGTTCATCAACAACCAACACAAGTGTCAAGTGACATTAGTGTCAGTAAGTGATTGTGACCAAATCTTTTTTTTTTGTCTTTTTTTGTTTGAGAGAGAGAGAGAGAGAGAGAGAGAGAGAGAGAGAGAGAGAGAGAGAGAGAGAGAGAGAGAGAGAGAGAGAGAGAGAGAGAGAGAGAATGAATTGTGGTCATGAGAACACAAAACAAGAAATAATCATGCTTGGCCAAATCAGAAGAAACCAACAATCCTCTTTATGAAAAGTAATTTCCAAACAAGGAAATTGCTGATTAAAAGATAAAACATCTTCAGTTTCACAAGAAAACTAAATATCCTTATTCTTATCAGACAGAACATGATGACTGTGGCAAGATAAAGTAGTTCCAGATTGTCTCACATGATCTATACCCGAACAACAAGTCGATCTACCTGGAAAACATTCTTCAGCGCCAGCTCATCATATCCATCTGTGTACAATTGTATCTGTTTATCTGTAAGTGGCTAAATAATAATATGCTAATTACATTTACGTGAACAGCAATAATGGAGATACAGCAGGTTTTGCATAATTCAGTGTCTATGTAAGTATGCATGACAAATTTTGTAATTGACTACATGAAGGACTAAACAATTAGACTAAAGCATTTGCATTATATTTAAAAAAAAGACAAATACTTTTTTATCAGACAAAATCGAAAATCTTTTGAAGTACATTAAAAACATAATGATGACTTTTTCCCATTCTAGAGAGCATTTTTTGGATGAAAATTTCAGAAATGTCACTCAGTGCCATTTTACACAAATTAAATTTTAAATGCGCAGTTGTGGTAGAAATTCCCATATGCACCTGACTTAAGTTTACCTAGGGCGTCTCTAGTCGACACTTAATAATATTTATACTCTATCACTGCGTCTTCAGTAGACAACTGAACTGGGTTCGAGTCGTACGTCTCATCCATTTTTACATTAGTACTCGGGAATAAGATCTCTAGTGTCCTATAAACTGCTGCGCAACTTTTATGCCTTTGAATATGCTTTAATCACAGCCGGAGGATCTCAGACCAATTTCAGAGAGAATCCCACCAGCAAAAAGAATACAACAGTTTTTATAGAATAGGAGCATGGCAACGATTCATTGCATCATTTCCGTACAATATGATATATGTATGTATAAACATATGTATAATCCAGCAAACCCTTCTGTTACTAGGCAGAAGCAAACTGGACTTCTTGATTACTCAAAATCATGAGTTTATAAATCTAGATATCTGCCTAGTTTCGTTTCTCCTTTTGTTATATTCGGAGATGATTCAGACACACACTGACTGACTCTGACCCAAAGTGTTTGGAAACATTAAGGTTTCAAAAGCATATAATTGTTAATCCTGCAAGAAAAATAAATGTTAGATTCATTAAAAAGTCCTTCACACTGTCAACTTTTATACTATAGAATGAGGAAGACAGTAAAGCTAATAAACTTGGATGTAAAGCCATAAATCTCTCTTTAAGTTTTTGAGACGTTTTGTGGCTAGACCTGTTTATAAAATTGTATCAGATAAAACTGGTAGATTGGCATGAGATAATCTCACAGCAAGGTTATGGTAAAAGACAAGATCTCCATTTACGCTTACAGAATACATTTACAGTATTAAATTACAGTATACAGGTGAGTTCATTTTACAAGGCCACCAGTGTATGGCATTCCTTCAGACAGTATCTACTCTTACTCATCTATGAAGATTCTCAGCATGTAGACATTTTTTCCAGTGGAATTTATCTTTCAGCACCCAATGACCTGAATAGCTACAGGAGTCACTTCACTACAGAATACAGATAAAGTATTTTAAAAGTCTGTACTGACCTGTATGAAGTTGACAGCAAGTGTTCTGAGTCTCAGGGTTGAGTCTCCGGTCCTAAAGAGCAGATTATTCCAAGTCTGTTCCACACAGTGACTGATCTCAGATTTGCCCAGCTGATGGTTGGGAATAAACTCACTCAGAATCATTCGAAGGAGATTCATAGATGTAAGAAATACCTAAAATGCGACACAAACAGACAGTTGTTACTTAACATACTAAAATTCACATGCAGGGTTTATTTTCAATATTGTCACATTTCATCTTATATTATGTAATTTATTTAATCAGGTTTCCCATTTATTTTAAAAACGTTTACTTCCCATGACAGCGTTTAAGAGATTCTAAACGTAAACACCTCTGTGTACCCATTACAAATGACCATCTAACCAAAGAAAATCTTGAATATTACATTTTGAAACATTGCATGTTTAATTTTAGAGCCACCTGGAAGCATTTTTCCTCAGTATTTCAGTTAAAAGGTGCAAATACACAGAGAAGCCGTGACCTTTACAACAACACATGGTGCAGGGTACCGTCAACAGGTCAGCTAAAGCACACAGTTAAATGCTGTGCTGTGTTAGTTAAACTAAAAAACCACGGGGAGAGGGTCACTGGAATGTGTCCAAAAGCGGGCCCTTGTTCAGACTCTCAGTACAACCATTTAAAACTGTTTAGAATGAAACTCTGAAAGGCCACGACTTTTACTGTGAGTGATTTATTCAAGGACTGACAGGAGGTCAAACACAGCTGTTACCTCAAAACCATAAACATGCATGTGCTTTGAGAATGCCCAAGGCAAAAAAATAAGCTAAAGGCTCATCAACATGTTAAATTCAATACTTTACTCATGCCAAATTGTTCAAAACCCATTTAGCCTGAGGTTAATCATATTTTTATTTTGATTGCTTACTGTAAAGAATATTTTGAATTTACCACCGGTGAATTTACCAGTGATGTAAAAAGTTATTTTTCTAAGACACACGAGTGATGACAGATATTTTCTTTAGTAGACGGTCTATATGTCTTTCATTTTAATCAATCCCTTCACATGTATAAGAAAGGGTCAGATTGTCAGTCTTAAATTTCAATTTAAACAATTTAGTGTTGTAGTTCCCAATAAAGTTACACACAAAGGGCTGCGTTTACACTGGCACAAAAAAATCCAATCTTTTACTCACATCTGACACAGATCTGCACAAGTGTAAACACAAAACGATTTTTTCGCATCCGATTTGAGCCACTTCCAAATGTGGTTTTAAATCAGATACATATCCGATATCTGGGTATCCGACTTGCGTCTAAACACGCATATCTGAGCTGGGTTTCAACCTCTGAAAGTAGCTTCACTACTGAAAGCTACATTATATTTCTTGATAGATTCACGCTTCACTCGCACGCGCTCGCTCTCTCGTTCATTCATTCGAATTTATTAAAATATATATTACAGGGGTACTTTATTTCACTTCAGAATTCTAGATCTGAGCTGTAGATAAACAAAATTTATTTCCGGACTATATATCTGTTCCGTCAGATTTTGAGCTGCAAAACATTCATGAGTCATGACAGCTGTTATCTTGTCCATGCTGGCAAATAATCATGACCACGTGAATTCTATAAATAATTTTAATAGCACGGCCCATTTTGGCCATAGTTAACAGAAATCACTATTAGAATTTAGAACAAGATTTTTTTTTTTTCCAAAATAAACACATTTTACAGGCAGGTGCATTGCCGCCATATTAAGCATTACAATTTAAGCAAATCTCCCATTCATTCTTCTACAAGTGTTCCATCTCCTCCAGCTCATACCCAACTTTAGCAGAAAATCAGCTCTATCACAGTTTACTCTTGGGAGAGACAAGTCAGGCTTTATACTACATTTGTTGCCTGTATCACTTCTACAGATAATCCACAACACTAGACAGAACACGACACCTGCTAAACAGTCACGACTATCAGTCGTGCTGATGGTGCCGTTCTGTCTTCGGCCTGAAATGAGACTGAAAAGAAGGGAACATGAGAGAAATTAGAAAGAGAGGGTGAGAGAAAGAAGGAGAGGCTGAGAAACAAAATAAGAGGGCGATAAAATCAGAGAAAAGGGTAAAATTAAGATAAGAGAGAGAGCTCTCGTACAGATGACACTTTATCTGTGAGCGCTTTCTTGCAGAGGAACACAGCTGCTCTCATCATGCTCCGTAGTTCTGCTTTTGGGGTACCGGGTGGAACCTCCATCAGTTTCTTGTAGACTGTCAGCAAAGCATCCTCCCGGTAAGACCACGTCTTTGAATAGGATGCTGCCACCTTAGAAAGACAGACAACGAAAGAAAAAAAAATGAGGATCACATTCCAGAAACAGTTCACAAATGGAAAACACCAGCTGGCTCTTTGACCTTTGTCATATGGAGTTTGCCCAGTGCTGTGAGACTGTAAAAAACAGCAATAGATGGACATCTCAGTGTGATGTTAAATACTTCAAGGGATAATTCTCCCTGACATATTTTACTTTATCTCATTTTATTCCAAACCAATTTGACTTAAGATTGAGAATTTGATTAGTACAATTTGCGAATGAATCATTTAGCCCTGTTTTGTAAAAAAAAAAAAGAAAAACATAAAATCAACCAATTGGAAGCTGTAAATGTGTGTCTTACCAGACAGTCTCCATAGATCTCGATGGGCAGACTGGACTCTCTCTGAGCTTTCTCTGTGAGCGGTTCTGGTTGTCCTGAGGACACAGGGCTACGTGGGGAGCTTGTGTCAGTCAGAGGGGGCATCTCGTCGAGCTCACTGACTGGTTGATCACTCAACCTCTTCCTAAAAGCAGGTAAAGGCCACTCATCATAAGGAACAGAGCTGATCTGTGAAAACACACGAACATGCTCATTATGCTTCATATGCTTCAGTGGGGTCTTAAAGTCCCTATATAAAATATCTATTGAATTCAGATATACAAAACATTGCCAGCATCATTTGCTATTAAAGGGTTAGTTTACCCAAAAATGAAAATTAGCCCATGATTTACTCACCCTCAAGTCATCCTAAGTGTATATGACATTTACGCATACTACACAAGTCTACGTCGGATGTAGGAGTATCGCAAGCTCTCGCGGTTTACACAAATAGGGATGTGCAACCAACTGAAGCTCCTCTTCTATTATATAGAAATCCTCCAACATTTTTCTTCAAAATGACTAATTCGCAACCGGTGTTTTGTTTTGCTCTTTCCTCTGAGCTTTGGCATTCATCATTACTTTGTGCGTCGGGTCAGGGGTTAGTCTTCCACTGTAAATCGATGCGTACGGCCGTGTGTCAGAAGCTAGTGATTAAAGTTTATAAAGTTTTAAATATGGGTTTTTTCCTTACACAAACACATGGCTTCACAAGGCCTTTAGTAACCCACTGGAGCTGTATGGATTACTAATGGATGGATGCACTTTTTTTGGGCTTCAAATTTTCTCCAGCCATTCACTCTCATTCTAAAGTTGTAGGAGACAGGACTTTTTTTTTATATATATATAACTCAGATTGTATTCATCTGAAAGAAGAATGTCATGTACACCTAGGATGGCTTCAGGGAGAGTAAATCTTGGGCTACTTTTCATTTTTGGGTGAACTATCCCTTTAAATCAGGAAAAATAATTGGCTCAGTGTTAAGCACAGAATGAAATGCCAAACATGATATTTTTTGTACTTTCTTTCATGATAAGCATAAATATAATACTTTACTGTGATGTAAAAACCTTGAGGGCTGAACAGATGCAAAACCGATGCAACTGTCATCCCTGTACACCTGTCATGATTGTAAATGTAAATCCCATAATTTCCCATCACAAACTGTGTTCTCATCTTACAAGTTATTTCAAAGCTAATTCACAGAATGACCTGCAGGAAAACAAAAATGAAAGCAAAAGTGACTCTGTCCAGCTTTGAGGTCATGTAGTGATAAAGGTGCACTAACAAAAGGCTGTTCACACAGAACATGTTTTTCCATTCCACTGCGCTACTTTTCCATTATTCAATGTAAACACATGCTAGACGGATGTCTTTAACCGTTGATTATTTTGCAGCGTTCTAACACTGCGGCACTCAAGTTAAAAGAAGTTCAACTTTTTTTTTTTAAAACATCTCTAGACCTCATGCTTTTTGTAGTTCCACTGACCTGCGTTTCACGTTTTAACAGAAAAAACGTGTTCTGTGTTAACCGGCCCTTAGTCAGCTGACCTTACAAATAATCGCATAAACCCTTTATAATGTTTCTGAAAGAAGTCTCTTATGCTCATCAAGGCTGAATTTATTTGATCAAAAATACAATAAAAAACACTAATATTATTAACTATTATTACATTTAAGAAATCTGTATTCTGTTGTAATAAAATTTAAGATGTAATTTATTTCTGAATTTGCAAAGCTGTCACATGATCCTTATTAGGTGATCAATGAACATTTCTTATTTATCAATGTTCAGAGCAGTCGAGCGGCTTAATATGCTTGTGGAAACCTTTGATGAATAATACGTTCAAAAGAACAACAAGAAATCTGTTGTAACATTATAAATGAACCTGATTAAAACCAGACCCTTCTCAGGCGTAACTGAGTTAGGGTCTGGGGAAGGTTCATTGACAGCTCATTTCCAAAGGGGTGTCACCAACGGACATCGCTCAAATGCCTCTGGGCGCCATTGGATAGACCGAAAACCAATCAGATCGATCGTCATTGTGTAAAGCCCGCCTCAACGTTTGTGATTGGTGCCTCGATTTGGAAAGATTGGAAATGAGCTTGAATGGGCTCTTCGCTAGACTAACTTGCAGAGCAAATCTAAATTTGCCGGAAGTTCGTCTGGGTTTTCCCAGGCTAATTATAAATGTCTTTATTGTCACTTTTCAATTTAATCAATTCCTTTCAAAACAAAAGAATTTGTTCCCCCCGGGACAGTTCTACGCTAGTAGCACAGAAATTACACACTTCACCTTTAACCCCTTTAATTAAATGTTGAAACGTAAAACTCTCTAGCAAACGCAAATCCCTGACAAGCATGTTAAGCCACACACATCCTCAGATAATAAATCTACAAAGAGCCTTGTGTCAGGGAAGATGGAGCCGGACTATGGCACTGGTGAAAAGGATATATAATGGTGGAAAGAAAGAGAAGCAGCATTTCATTAAGGCAGATAGATCTGACAGAGGATTATAGCAGAAAGTACCCATAAAACTAGTATTTGTGGAAAGATATATAAATGAATGAGGAAAAAACAGAGAGTGGAAACATAACTAATGCATTTGAGCAAGCAGATGAGACTTTCATTTTCTCTAATGGCTGTTTTATCAGTGTACATCAAGACTTACATCAATTTTGGAAGCGTGAGGAGGAGTGAGGGGTGTTGGGGCTACTGAATGTTTGGGGCTGGCTGGTTTCGAAGTGTCCTGCTCATTTGTCTCCTTCACATGTTGTCCCTGTCTCCTCTTCATGGGTGAGTCCACTGGATGAGGCATGTGTTTCTGCGTCCCAGCATGTGGAGAGGGAAATTCATGAGAGTTGGAAAGTTCCGAAATTCTGTGGATCTGAAACAATAACAAAAATCACATTTTAATTATTTACATTTTGGTCAATATTCAAGCGACTTATCAAAAGAAAAAAAAAAGAAGATAAATATGTCTGAAATAATTAAAACGCCTCTTTCAGACATTGATCGTTAGAAGAAGAAAAAAAAAGCAATCACACAGAACAGATAAAGGTCTGTTGGAATACAGAAACGGAAGTCACACACAAACAAATCACTCCATGACTTTCCAAGTTATTCATTGTCTGTTGTATAAGTATGTCTCCTGGCCTCAGACGAGTAAGAAGCAAGCACCTGATATCAGGAGAACCAGCACAATCGCTATTGTGGGAACGAGCTGGGAAACTGCCATATCTGAGAACTAATCTCACTGGAGCTGGGGACCTCACAACACAAGAGTTGTATTATTCATGTATTCAATGTAGAAAAAGAAATTAAGAGAGACACACAGGAATATGGATGGATGGAAGTCATTAATTGAATTCTGAGAAGTGTAATGGATGGATGGATGGACAGATGGAAAATAGATGAACGGATATACACTTCCATTCAAAAAGTTTAGAGTCATAAATTTGTTTTTGAAAGTAGTCTCTTAATCTCACCGAATATGTGTTTATTTAATCAAATATACAGTAAAACAGTAACATTGGGAAATATGAATACAATTTAAAATAACTGTTTCTGTTTTAATGTATTCCATAATGTAAAGCTGAATTTTCAGCAGTACATTCTTCACTGTCACATGATTCTTTAGAAATCATTCTAAAATGCTAATCTGGTGCTCATGAACCATTTCTTATTATTATCAATGTTGAAAAAAAGATGCTGCTAAATATTTATGTTGAAACCATGATACATTTTTCAAGGGTTTTAAATGATTCTTTGATGAATTGAAAGTTCAAAAGAAAATAATTTATTTGAAATATATTTTGTTTTGTAACATGGTAAATGTCTTTACTGACACCTTTGAACAATTTAGTGCATCCTTGCTGAATTAAAGTATTAATTTTCTTACTTAAAAACTTACTGACCCCAAACTTTTGAACAGTACTGTATATGTGATTGGACGGATGAATGGATGAATGTTTACTTGACTGATGTCCAGCAGGCTGTGGAGCTCCAGATGCTGGTAGACTGTAAGCCTGTAAGCATCCATTTGTTCCTTTTTCTGCTTGGCTATGTCATATTCCTCTCGTTCTATGGCACTGTGTTTCTCCACATCATACCGGCCTAAACGTTCGCCCACCTAAACAGAAAAAGAGAAGTTTTAAACACTAGAAGAAGAGAACTAATTACTGTCAGACTACAATTAACATGTGGCTAAATGAGTCCAATAGCCTGCTCTCCTGAAATGCATTTCAACTCTCTCAACTCCAGGTTGACATCTCCAGTGTGTAACATATCATTAAACTACACGTGCAAGACATGTCAGACAAAGTAGGCAATTCTAATAACCTTTTGCAGGTCTGCAATAGCTTGTTTAAGCTTTTTGGCCAGATCAAATCTTTCCTCCCGAACCATGTCCTGTTTTTTCTGGTCCAGCAGCCGAATGATATGTGCCACCTCAGGGTCTTGATACATGTCAAACGCCAAGTCATCAAGGGGCGAGATAGATTCACATTTATAACTTGAGAGCCTGCAAGATAACAAGAGTAAACCCAAGAGAAATACAGAGGACTGCATGCACAAATTTAATATAATGCAATATAACTTCAATTTTTACCCAGTATATGTGCCATCCAAGGCTGAGCTGTATTGGCTGTTGTTTAGGTATTGATCAATCAGCTGATCTCTGCTTAGCTGGGACAAAAGCAAGAAACAGAAAATGTTTTATTAAAAACAAATACACAATCTTTCAAAAGTTTAGGGTCAGTACGATTTTAATGATTTTGTAAGAAATTAATACTTTTATTCAACAAGGGTGCATATTGATCAAAAGTTCTATTTCAAATAAATGCTGTTTTTTTTTTTACTTTCTATTCATTAAAAAATCCTGGGGGGGGGGGGGATGTAGAATGGTTTCCACTAAAAATGATGTAGCACAAGTTCACAACTGTTTTAACATTTATAGTGAGAAATGTTCCTTGAGCATAAATCAGCATATTAGAATTATTTCTGAAGGAGCATGTGACTGAAGACTGGAGTAATGGCTTCTGAAAGTTCAGCTTCGCCATCACATGACAAAAAAATACATAAATCTTTATAATATATTAAACTTGAAAAAGTCATTTTAAGTTTTAATAATATTTCACATCACAATAGTACTGTTATTGATCAAATGAATGCAGCCTTGGTGAGCATAAGAGACTTATTTTTAAATATATATATTGTTTTTTTTAAACAAATTTCACAGACCACAAACTTTTAAATGATAGTTTGTTTATGTACATTTTACTTATAGTAAAGTAAAGTAAATTCTGAATGTAATAACACATCACATCCTGTGATCCATCCAATGTCTTTGCACTATTATTATCTTTCCAACAAACAAAGGTTAAAAATCTTGATTTCTGTCTGTGAACCAAAACGTATTATCATCAGAGTCCTGGATAACACAATAAGACTCCAGCCTGGACAGAAAGAGAGAGGGATTAGAGATTAACAATGCAGAGATTGTTAGCAAGGTGGGAGAGGACGAGAGAGAGAGGAAGTCATAGAGGAAGGGGGGGGCAAGATGAGAGTAAGAGGAGAAAGAGAGCATGAGAAAGAAAGAAGGGGGAGCAGGAGTGAGTGAATAGGAGATGGGGGAGTGCTGAGAGTCGCAGTGATGTAGATATATTGATGAGTGATCTGATTTGAAGCTCTGCTTATGGAGCTCAGACTCATATTACACAGATTCACATTCCAACACTGAGCACAAACCTTTAGACCTGCTCAAGAACCACAACACACATACAGAAATGCTTGTTATGTGCAATTGATGTAAGACTTTTTAAATGTGAAATTAATATTTAAACCCAAGTACCTAAAAAAACTTCTATATACAAGTATTAAGATGAATGCAGATCCTTTTAGTGGTAGGTATGAGGTAATGAAGCACCCAAATAGGGTTAGGCAAAACCTGCATCTAATAATTGTCTCTTTCAATTCACAAGGTAGAGTTAAAATTTAAGTGGCCAATGTATGTTGAACTGAAATCCGAACCAGTATGACAGCAAATGGTTTGCAATTGCAAGCCGAGGAATTTCATAGTCCAAAACAACACCACCCTTTTCACCAAAACACAAATCAATATTTAGTTAAAGAGATAGTTCACCCAAAAATGTTTAATTCTGTCATCATTTACTGACCCTCAAGTTGTTCGAAACCTGTATGAATTTCTTTCTTCTGCTGAACACAAAAGAAGAATATGGGTAACCGAACAGTTGATGGACCCCATTGACTTCCATAGTATGGAGGGAAAAAAACACTGGAAGTCAATGGGGACCAGAAACTGTATGTTACCGACATTCTTCAAAATATCTTATTTTGTGTTCAGCAGAAGGAAGAAATTAATACAGGTTTGGAACAAAAATTTTTGATGAATTTATACTGTCAACGTAATTAATACTGCAAACAAAACATATTATATTTTTGCTATATATTTGAAAATTAAATTATAATATATATATTAAAATATAATATATACATTAAAATATAATATAAAAATGTAATTCAATTCAAAAGTATTCTCGATTCAGCTCTGAATGATGAACCACACTGATACAAATGCTTATCGAAACATTAAGGATTCATTCACAACATTTGTCTCTGGTGAATACAACAACTGGACAAGCCACAGTTTAGATAACAGAAAAAAATCAAGCCTATGCTAAATTTGTTTGTTTGTGCAGCCTTATGAGGAAAAGTCTCTAAAAAAAGATGTCAAGCTGAACATTCCTGGCTGAAGCATCAAATAAACGAAAAACAGTAACCCATCGCCACCTGGGGGATGTGAAGAGAACAATTCCATAAACAAACAGTTAGGCTACTTACTGCTGTTCCAATGTCATTTCCATCCACAGGGTCACCCAAAATATTAAGAGCCACCAATGCAACCTAGAATTTAGGAAAACATATAACATGAAAATGACATAATTACAACAAACAAATCTAAACCTAATTTCCCAGGTTAATCTGTTTGTACCTGATTGTAGTTGTTGTGTTGATTAACATGGTTTCTGTGAAAGGTGAGCTTCAGGTAAGACCCGACAGCATCAACATGAACTGACTTCAGCTCTCTGGCTTTGAAACCAGTCTTCTCATTGTTAGACAGAGACACATACCTGAACAACACAGCACATTCAATACAGTCTTATTGATCACATTATCCTTTGATAGTGACCAGAACAGAGAACCAGAACATGTTTAGATCTTTCCTCACCCCAATCTATGGAGAATATTAGCCTGCTGATGCGAGTTGGACTCTGGTAGACTATCTCCAATGTGGAACTCGATCTTGGACGGGACCAGGTACTGATGGGCCAGTAGCTGGAGTTTCCTTATGCGACATCTTTCAACCAACTCCAGAATGATTTCCTGAGGGAATGGACAGAACCTACACACAATAATTACAATTAAATATTTTTTAAAGAGCATTTCAGAACTGTAATCTTTGGTAATAGCAAATATAAACAGCTAATAAAGCGATTATTTTCAGCTATTAAATAACCTTGATAGTTCTGATGTATCAAAGTAATCTATCCTACTTTGATAGTTTGTCTTTGATTCTAACCTTAACTAAAATAGATGCAAATATAAAATATATCCGTAAACAACTAATACAAAATTCATTAACCTAGAGGATCTCCAGCCAGTGACGGTGGGCGCGTGGACCATCAGCTTTTCGGCACTGTAGTTTCCTTCATGACCAGACCAACTGATCACAGTGAAGCCTATCTTATGAGGCATCCCGTTCCTGAGATCTAATGGGGATATGAACACAAAATGATGTTTAATATCACAAAGCACTCCTGACACATTGAAATAACACCCAGCACTCTAACAAAGATACAAACAAACTGTAATTTGGCAAAATTCCTTTACATTGAAGGAATATTTCATTTTGACATATGTCCTGCTGAAAAATGGGAAGCGGGAGTGCTTTCACGCTTCCTATTTTTCATGCACCAGCGGGAGTGCTGCTGACCAGCTAGACCAGTAATTTACTACACCAGCTCTATCCAGCATAATCCAGCCAGGACCAACATGGGATTTTCTGATGGTTTATGCTGGATTTTTCAGCAGGGAGTTTAGAGTAACTAATTATCTCTAAAAGATAACATTTATAAAATTAACTATTAATTAGACAATAAGAATGAAATGTATATCAATGTTAACGCATTTGTAGCTAGAAAATAGTCCATTAAGTTACCACATTGGTAAATAACTGTTGTAACACTGTAAAATAAGTGGTCTACACTTAAATATTGCATATGTTTTCAGATTTTGCTGCATGTAATGAAGGACCTTAATCATAACAACGATTATGTAACGTAAAGTATTTAGCTTTAGCGTGCAATCTAGCTAATCAAACAGTAACATTACGGTTAACGTTACAACTCTACCAAAACAGCAATAAGGATCTTTATCACAAACCACGAGTTAACCATATACAGAATAATTCATTCATAGGGCACTCTTAATATTCACTATTTGACAGAAGACATTTCAAAGCGGTTTACCCAAATATAGCAGTTGTCTACGTTCATCTCCATAACCACCGTTTGACAACTGAGAAAAGTGCGCATGCGCGAGTGTTTTTTCGTACTTGAATTAATCTTGTGATTCTGAATGAATCTTTTAGGTAAACGAATCGTTCTTGTTCACCATAGTGACGCTGGTTCAGTTCAATTTACAGTACTTTTGTTAACTAAGGTCTACCCTGTTAGAAGTATGTATATCCCATTGAGTATTTATTGTGTTAACACCATAGACTGTAAAAAATAACACCAAAGCCCAACCCAACACGAACACATACAGAGACAAACAAATCCACTTCGCCAACTACTGGCGTATGACGTAATCGGAAAAGTCAGTGAACAAATTTATATGAACAGATTCAAAAGATTCGAGTCACTTGGGTGAATCAAAACTCCAGGCTGTCATGCAGAACGGGATGCTATTACTTATAGTTCTTTAAGAATGAGTCTAGAAGGAGGTGTATTATCCTCAAACAGCGTGTAAGATTTAACTATAAAAAATAAGTAATATGAAAATTTCCTTAAAAAAACAATACAATACTTATAACGTTGATTTAACTTTAAAATACAATTTATGAAAAACTGGCACCTATGAGCGCTTCCGGGTTATATTCACGTTCCGGGTTACACTGAACAGCATGGCTGAAGAAAACAGATCTTCGGCTATTTGGCTAGAAATAGAAAAAGTAGAAAAGGAGAACAGACGTGAGCTGGTGCTTCAAGGTTCAGCGGTTGACAAAAAGATCCAGGACAGCTGCGGACTTCACCCGCGACTTTATTCCCTCTCGCTCCTGAACTACCTGGAGATCAGTCAATGTCCCAGTTTACATGAGATCCACGAGAACATCAGACATCTGTCTCATCTACAGAGTCTGATCCTCTGCAGGAACAAGCTCACTTCAGTCCCAAAAAGCATCGGTGATCTGAAGGCGATCAAAGTCCTGGATTTGTCAGTCAACCAGCTGCTGGCTCTGCCCGAGGAGATCTGTGCATTGAGCGAGCTCAACACTTTAAATGTCAGCTGCAATAGCATCACTGCTCTGCCGGATGGTCTGAGCAAGTGTGTGAAGCTCGCCAGCATCAATGTGTCCAAAAATGCGCTCTCACGGCTCCCAGAAGACTTATGGTGCTCCAACCTGGAGCTCCTCAGCAGTATTATTGCATCAGAAAACGCCATAGAGGAGCTGAGCAGGGACGTTAATAAGCTGGCTGCACTAAAGGTGTGTTTCCTTGATTAGAGAAATCCACTTGAAAATTATAGTCTTGGAATTGAATATGTAAAATGATTCAATAAATACAAGTTGTAATCAGCTGTAAAGACAACTTGTAAAACACAACTTCCTATTATTATTAATATTATGTATTTATTTTATTCCACGTTTTTTTTCCCTCCAAACTAATTGTAAAGATTTTTGGTGGTATATTATATAAAAGATTAAAAAAAATCAGATAACATGTATTGTTATTTAGAAATATTTTGGGGATTTTAATTATAATTTGTAACTCATTTAAAATAAATTAATAAATTAGAAAGTAATAGAATATGCAAACATTTCACTAGTGGTCTCTGGAATAGATTATATGTATATTAATATGCATTAATATTATTTAAAATGAATGTATCGAGGGTCGAATGTCTCAATCATCTTCTCGTTTATCCCACTTTCTCCTATCTCAGGTTTTGGATCTCTCCAGCAACAAGCTCCAAGAGCTTCCGTTTGAGTTGGCCGACTGCGCCAAGCTGAAAGAGACCAATTTTAAAGGGAACAAGCTGAAGGACAAAAGGCTTGAGAAGATGGTGAATGGTTGCCAGACCAAATCAGTCCTAGACTACCTGAGGGCAGGAGGGAGGGGAAAAGGCAAAGGCAAGCAGCAGGATGGAGAGGCGGGTGAGAAGGTCGACGCTGGCCGGAACGTCTCCAAGAAGAAAAGCGCTGCAAAGCAGAAGGGCAAAAAAGAGGCAGAGGAAGTGGATGAGCTTAATCGGATCGTTGTGAGAGTTCTTCACGTATCCGAAGCACCCACAGCTGTTACGGTTAAAGTTTCCGCAGGCATTAAGGATGTCCGGCCCTACATAGTGTGCTGTATTGTGAAAGGCATGAACCTCAGACAAGGAAATTCACTCAAGCGATTTCTAGTTGCTCAGGTGACACAAGTTACAACCAATATCTCCACCATCAAACATATTGTATTCTCTCTGTCTGTGTCTGTTTCTGATTCATTTTATATAAGCTTCTATAAATATTAATGTATTACCATCCTGTCTGCAGACCAAACTTCATGATGAGATTTGTGCCAAAAGGACAACGGCAACCATCGCAACTCATGACCTGAGCTTACTAAAGGCTCCTCTGACGTATGACGCCAGGTCACCAGATACACTAAAGGTATCCAAGGCATTTTATCATTCTGTGTGGATCTTTTTTTGCTTGACATGTTATGATTTATACCTCATATTCTTATTCACATTTAGAATAAATCTTTAATTCAACACAATTAAACAGTCTTTCACGTCTCTCTCTAGTTTGTTGCGTAACTCATCAATCAGAGCATCTCCACTAGTTGCATAACAGTCAAACAATGAAGGAACAATGAATATTTGATAACCGCTGTCGATACAGTTTTTTATGAATGGCCGGAATCTGGTTTCAAAGCCACCAGCTGACTAATGGCACAGAGAAGTCCCATAATCCTCAGTTTTTAATAATAAATGAACAGTCCTTTTTCTCGCTGTTGTTTCATTTGTGTTGACAGTGAATTCGGCACCTCTCTAAGAGGCCACAGGCCTAGGACAATAGGATGTGTTACGTGGCTTCATTCTCATAATTGATTGGTTTCATTTATACTCTAGAGAACAGGCTTAAGCAATAAACTTAGAGATACTGTATATATTGACAGGAATATAAATAGTTACAGAAACGTAATATAACAAATATACGTAATATAGCACGTCCCTTTTGGGTTTATAAAATGTTTACTTACTACATAATGAAATTATTAATGAGACAAATTTTCTTTGAAACAATACCACCACATGTAAACATACCTACAGCACAGTACTTTGATAATATTGTCATGTATGAATTGTTTTATTTTGTAAATATGTTTAGATAGTTCCTCTGGGTCGTAAAGAGATAAAGGCATCTGACCTCCTGAAGCATCTTCAACAGGAAGCAGATGAACAGAGAAAACAGAAAAAGCGACAGAACGTTTCTGGACTCCACAAGTAAGAAGACATGCGTTACATTCCTGATTATTTAATATTAATTGCTGTGATCATTTCATATTAGAATGACTTGGGTACAGTTTGAAACAGTAGGGGGCACAATCTTTCAAGCTAAATAATGCAGAAGGCTTTGTGCAAAACTTATAAATGTAACAATATTTCCAATTGCAGAAAATGGGGACTATGTTATGCTCCCTAAATGCATTGTTTACTATCTGAGCCCTTTCTAAGTGATCCGAAAAATATCCCTCATTTGTCAGACACCTATTATGTTGTTGTGGGTAATTGGTGTAATTTCATCCATGTAATTGCATTGGCTGCACAGAACACTAACTGCAAATACTGGGCTCATTATTCAGCGTTATTTATTATTCAGCATTTCATGGACGTATTCCCAATTTTTTATTTTTCACCCCCAGATACCTTCAACTCCTTGATGGAAAAGATCTCTACCCTTGCTTGGTTGATGCAGATGATCATGTGGTCTCATTTCCACCAATCACAAACAGTGAGAGGACTAAGGTAATTTATGTCAATTAAGTGAAATATGCCAAGGTTTTTTCAGGTCTTGATGATGAAGGTGGACGGCCTAATCAGACTTGACTGATTTTATGGCTTTATGCAGGTTATCTTTAATTTATGACAATTACTATTTCTTCTCAAGAAGAACTTTAAAAGTATGTCATGAGATAAATAAAATAAATTTAAGCAGTGATATATTCATACATTCTTGTCAATGCAAATGTATTTAAAAGAGAAAGTTTGATTATTAATTATTAAAATAGTTTTTTTCCAAACTGAATTTTTAATAAACTGCTGTCTCTGCAGATAAAGAAAACCACACAAGAGCTGTTTTTAGAAGTGACGAGCTCCACCAGTCTGCAGATCTGTAAAGATGTCATGGATGCACTGATAATAGTAAGATACCGCTAGTGTTTATTTTGATCTATTATTTAATATTTTTTAAATATATTTAATTTAGTATTTTGTGTTTATTTTATTCACATGTGAACATATTATACATTTTATCACAAATATGCACAATTAAATCAATCCTTTATCGATATCAATGTCAGTCCAGCAGTCTCTGTAATAGAGATGAGCAGGATTGTCAATTGTTTTGTTTGTTTGTTTTGTTCTTTTGTCTGATTTTCATTTTCATATTGATTTATACTAGTATTGCTCTGCTGTAAATATATGTATATATATATATTATGTGAACTATTTGACCTACTCTACAGTAAGGGCTCTGATTTGAGTCTGCCCTGTAAGAGTGCAGGATTGGGTAAGCGCTGTTATGCTATTTGAATGCACAGCTTTTGAATGCTGATACCCTTGTGGAAGAAATGAGCTCATCTTTCTGCTGAGACAGACACACACACTTGGTGTACAGTGTCTCGGAGGCATTGCACCATCACAAAATGCAATTCCAGAGCCCCTGAATGCTGCTGATTTTATTCAAGTTGTCCTATTAGTTGAATTAATGTTCCTAAATTATAGTTTTGTTTTGTTTGTTAAATTTTCCCATTTTTGTAATTAAAAAAAATGTACCTGACTAAATGGAAAACCGTGAAACGTGACATGGAAGATAAAACCAAGGATTTGGTTTACATTGCAGCTGTGAGATTTCCTCCATGATACAAATGACCTGTCCCACTTTCGTACATTCTTTTTTTACGACAGCTCAAATAACTACTGAATATTTTAATATAAGACAATATAAGGCAACAGAAGACTCTGAATCAACAAACTTTTAGTGACATTAAGTCAGTTATCGAGCTTTGTCATTGGATTTAATTGAATCAACAATTCAATTCAACAATTATGCTATGACTTTATACTCTGCTGTTTAAATGTGTTCTGCTGTTTAAATGCATCTGTTTTCACATACTTTCCTACTCTAAAGCACCTAAGGCACTTGCACACTAAAAAAGCATTTTCCTTTTTTAAGTATTTTTGCAAGCTATGAAAGTTTACAATGGAAAACAGCAGTAATAATCATGAATTTTCTCTGACTCTTGTTTCATTTTCAGAAAATGGCAGAGCTTAATAAATTAAGCTTTGACATAAAGGACGACGTGGGCTCGGACGAAGAGACAGATGTGATTTCAGATCGTCCCGCGGAGAACCCGGCCTCCCCTGAGCTGACTGTTTTACAAGTGAAGGTCTTTGATGTAGAGGGAAACATTAAAGTGGTCTACCCATCAAAAACTGACCTGATGTCTGACCTCAGCAATTTATCAGTCATCCGATAACTAAATTCAGCTGTTGATGTTTTTTTCTTTGTCATTTTGTAATGCATTGAACCCATAAAATTCCATAATTATCTCTAATTAAATTAAAACATTAATTTCAATATTGTATGTAGTGGTTTTCATTTAAACTCCCTAATATATCTTTTGTATTTCTGTTTCCACCTCAGCACTGAAAAAAAATAAAAACGATTCTGACTTTATATCACAATGTGACTTCATTTCCGTTTCCATTTTCTACTATGAGGTGGAAGCAGGCTTCCATACTTTTAAGTTTCACTGCACTTTATGCAAATAAAATACATATTATACCCATAGCAACTGTAAAAAACAAAGCAACAAGCTTTTGTGTTTCTGGAACACAGATTTATACTTCTAATATTTTTTCCAAATTCCCTTGTTTCACTGAATTTCTCCATTGGGTGAGTTATAGAATTATACAGTGAAATAAATCTTCCTAAATCATGTTTATGCACTTAGGTTGACTTTCCGTCAGCAATTTTAGTCTGAAGGAAAACCTCTGTATCAAACTAGTTAGTAAGGTTAGCATTAACCATTTTAAAAATGCACGTATTCAAACATTTTTAGTAAACACTTAGCATTGTTTTCATCCTGTGTTTGTTTGTGCCGGTGAAGCACATGAATGCTCCGGGTTTGGTTACAGATCAGATGACTGGCGGTCTCAGGAAATGTACTGTAAAGAGGAGGAGAGTAAGTCTGAGCTGTCTAAGAGATGCAAGCACAGGACTCTGTCTCACAGGACAGTCCATCATGCCACATGATATTGACAGCAGACTATTTTGCGGTCTCATTTAAAAGTAATGAAAATGACCCAGAGTGACCAGAGGAATGACAATTGGGACCACAGGGGAAGATGGAAGAGTGGATATAACAAAACTCATAATGGCATCCAAGAGAATTTCCATAAGCTTGAGACATTGAAGACCTCCAGCCCATCTGTGCCTATTTGTCTGGAGTTGATTGGAATGAAGGGATCCTACCATTTATCATTAGGGGCAAAATTGGCCGGCAATTGTAAAGATCAAACCTGCAAAACTCTGAAGATTTTAATGCCGAAGGGCAACGATGGCAGGACTTTGGCAAAGAGTAGCTCACTGCCTCCAATATACAGCCCAAGAATGTCTACCATCTCCATGTCTTGTACAAAAAACTATGTGCCAAGCTGGGAGGTAGAATGTCAGGAGAAGAAAGCCAATATCTTGTCCACCAGCATAAAGATGGACAAGGCATTGTTCAGCAGACAAAAGCAAGGATGTCAGCTGATCTGCAACGGGCTGGCTGTCTTTAATGAGAGAGTGCTGGTTCAAAACCCAGAACTGAGACAGAACAGCTTGAAGATTTCTGATCCATCAGCAGGGCAGCTACAGGACGGATTTCTGGGTGTAATGCCCAGTAATGTCAATGCCAATGAGAGAGAAGCGATGACAGAAGGGATGAAGGACTCTGTGAGTGTATCTAAGGGCAGACCTGTGCAATGGCTCTCAGATTCGGCTATTGAGATGGCAAATGACAAGGACGTGAATGAAATGATAGACAATCTGGAGGACGAGTATTATACTAACCAAAGGATCACAGCGTGGATCGTCAAAGTAAACGCAAGCTTGTTTTCTCCATTTAAAGATGAGATTATTGATCAAACACTAGAAGAGCAGGATGTGGATACTATTAAAATCGTCTATGACCATGACTGATGTCTATGTGTAATGTTAATTGTTAACAGTGTAAAATAATGTTTAGTTAGTTAACAGTTAATGCATTGGGTGTCATGATCATTATTAAAACAGTAACTTCAACATGAAAAGTTATAGTATTGTTTGAAACTCTTTAGTATTTTTGAAAAAAGTCACTTTTCACAAGGATGCATTTATTTGATCAAAAATACAGTAAAATGGTAATATTGTGAAATATTATTACAAATTAAAATAACTGATTTATTTTAATATATTTTTATTTTTATTTAGTGATGACAAAGCTGAATTTCCAAATGATCCTTCAGAAATCATTCTAATATGCTGATTTTGTGCTCATGAAACATTTCTTATTGTTGTTATCAATGTTGAAAACAGTGTTGCATGCTAGATCTTTTGTGGAAACGTTTTTTCATGAATAAAAGTTAAACAGAACAGCAATCAATTCAATGCATACTTGCTATTCATTTATTTTAAAATTTCTTACTGGCTTCTAAGTTTTTAATAGGAATTAATATTACTGTAGAATTAATAAATACTATGCATTAAATAATGTTAACAAATTGAACCTCATTTTAAAGTGTTTACTGTTCTTTTTTTTATAACTTTAGAATTGTTTATATTGCCATAATAGCTGAATATATCTGTTGGGACTCCTTTGATGTTCTTGAGATGACTGACATTTAAAAAAAAAAAAATAACAATCTGGTCTTTGTTTGATTGAAAATTTTTATTTGTTTTTTGTTTATTTGTTATATTTAATTGGTTAATATATTGAGTTAAAATAAATGTAATGCATTTGTCTGTGTTGCAGAATGACACATTCCAAGAAATATTGATAAATGTTGGTAAACTCTTATACAACGTTTCTATTATGGACATAATTCATGTTTCCAATAAGGTTTTTTTCAATATCCAGTTTCTTCAAGATACGTGGAGTGTCTTCATCAGCATCTGTGAACGTAGTATCCTGTGATGTATCCAACTATGTATATAACTACCATCACGGTCAAAGATGCTGCCACTTTCACCACTATACCCAGCCGTCCAGTGCACAGACTGTTATAGAGTCTATAGGGCACAGATGTGATTGACATGAGTTATCTGATTGACTCCAATAACAACTTATGAAGTTTTGCTTTAACACTTTATTTTTCAGTTCTCTGAAAACTAGAATCATATATAGTGGATTCTCACCCAGTCAGTCTTGACTGTGACTGCGGTACTGGCATATTCATGTTGTCTTCACTCCAGCGGTTATACTGAACACTGGCCTCATTGGACTCCATTTTCTTCCAGCTTTCTGCTCCTCAATGTCAGCTAAAAAAGAAAGTAAATAAAAAGGAGAAGCTACACTAGAAAAATTGTTTAACAAAAACTTACCCTGCACTTTTAGACATAAAATCACTTCAGGAAAGTTTACTGTCAGGTAATGGACATGGCTTGGAAAGTGAATCATTCAGCAGTTCAGTTATCAATGATAAAGAAGAGTTAATGAATAATATAAAGAATGTTATGTTAGGGACTGAGGTTCATAACATGAATAGTATACATACAGCTGCTATATTTTGTATTTATATCCAGTCTTTCCCCTTTAAAGAGTTGTGGTTGTTGTCCCTTGTTTATCACATTAATGTTACGATCAAAATATTGATAGAATGATTCTGCTTTATTTGCAAATCTGTCTGCCGATCGAAGCTTAATTTGAATACTCACAGGTTCTCAGGACATCAACTGGGAAGTCATCAAATCCTTAGTCTCTCACACTGTCTTATGCGTGTCAATCCTTAAGAGCAGCGAGTCCATGAGGACATTTAGGTAACCTTTGCTCACAGCCCGTCATAAATGAAATCTCTAAACTGCTGTCTTGGTTGATAAAAACAAACTTGTCTTGTTGCCTGAGTGAAGTAGGCTTATTATTGTGAAGAACTAGTGTGCCATATTATAAATAAATGTTTCATTAAAAGCATCAACTTATCTTTATATAGACAAGTTAAATGTTGATAAAATCCCTGCAGAATTTAATACACAGTCAGTTATCATAGTTGTCTTTCCTTGATGTTAATACTTTTCATTATTCACCTGCCAGTTTACTCACTTCAGGGGGTAAAAAACAGCCATATACTTCACAGAAAATTAGTTATTTCACCATACATTTTATGTGATTCTGACTCTGACTCTGGCCTTACTGCCAACTTACTTACTGCACACTATGAAATATAATATATAATAATCACAGTAGTAGCCTATATTAATTTGATTCACACAAAAAAGTGAGTATAAAAAGATCCTCAAAATCCCTCCCCTTATTTAGTGCTGTGGATCTTTGTCACGGTCATCCACTCCGGTAGGTGGCAGCAGAATCACAGAAGCCATATAGCACTACTGTTCTACTGCAGATTACAGAAGAACATTGTAAACATCCTGAATCGCTCAAGAATCAAAAAAATTAGGAGATGCTACCATGTTTTATTAAATGTATGTTTATTTAATGTTTATTTGCGCATTTTTAGCTCTGGTATAGCACTGAATGTAGTGCACTAAGATTTTTTGCCGAGAACGCTTTTGCATTTATTACTGAATGCACAGATATTCTGAAGCAACCATACATGATCGCTGACATGTGAGACAATATCATTTCATTAAAGGTTGTTGCATCTATTTTTGGCTTTTTCACTATGGCCACTCTGACGAGGCAGGACCTTAATTTTGGCCAAGGTAAATTGCAGTTCACTTGTAAATTTACTGCATGGTACAAGTTTCAAATAACGCATTGTGAGTATTTTTGATTAACTTATATTGGTCATTTGCAGTTGTTGCTGACATTCTGTGTGAGTTTTTGGAAGTGGCCATTCACCTCATCCTCTATGTCAGAGAAGTTTATCCGTCTGGTATCTTTCAGAAAAGGAAGAAATATAATGTTCCTGTGCAGGTAACTTAACTTAATTTTTTAAGATTGATGATAGCTCTGTAATGCACTCTTAAGTCAATGCTTTTTGGAAATCTTATAGCATTAGTCAGCACAAGTGAGCCCAAAGGTATTGCTGAATGGAAGAAATGATTTGACCACTTATATTTAATTTAACAGATGTCATGCCATCCTGAATTAAATCAGTACATTCAAGACACGCTCCATTGTGTCAAGCCATTGATAGAGAAGGTGAGTTTTTATTTCATTTTTGATTAATGTACACATTTGATAGGAAAACAGGTTGAGCAATATAATATAAAACCGCTCCATTTTTACAAAACATAAGTGAGTGGATAAGACATGTTTGATGTTGTTTGTGCAGAATGAGGCTGAGAAGGTTGTAGTGGTGATCATGGATAAAGAGCATCATCCAGTGGAGAGATTTGTGTTTGAGATCTCACAGCCTCCACTGCTGTCCATCAGGTGAGTTACAGTGGGTTCAGTGTTTTTGAAGCAAACATTTTGCATGTCTTTCATATGTGTATGATTTTTCCGTGTCAGCTCAGAGACTCTGCTGTCCCATGTGGAGCAGCTGCTGAGAGCTGTGATTCTAAAAATCAGTGTGTGTGACGCTGTTCTAGACACCAATCCTCCAGGTAGGTCTTCACCTCAACCTAAGCTTCTCGGATAATGACCTTACACTTATTGAATAAAGTTTTTAATAGGTTTACATTACTGTTCTTTTTTCTCTCACTGCAGGATGTACATTCACAGTGCTGGTACACACCAGGGAAGCTGCCACAAGAAACATGGAGAAAGTTCAGGTCATCAAGGTGTGTTAAAACCCCTTTTTTCTTTTCTTTTCTTTTGCTTACTCTGTTGTAAGTGAATCTTGCCAAAAAGCCCAAAACTTTACATGCAAACTTATGGAAAATTGTTTGCACCATGGAGTAAAAAAAAAAAAAAGAAAGTCAGAATTGTGAGATAAAAAGTTGCAATGTGCACTTCCAGTCCTGAATTATAATTTCCTGCTGTCTCTTTGAAACACTTGGAAAGCTGAAAATTCAGTCGTTCAACAGTGGACCACTCCCAACAAGAGAAATTAATGTTTTCAAGGTAGCTTGGTCTAAATACATGGCTGCAAAAACATGCAACATGAGGGGACTGAACTTTATTGACCTCTTCAATCTTTTCTGGAGTTTAAGACCTACTGTTTGCTTAACACACAGCTATGCAGATGCCACCAGATCTACTCAGCCCTATTGCCTAACGACTACAGCCCCATTGATTCCCTGCATTGATGAAATTAACAGTTGGATGTGCCAAAACTTTCTTCAGTGAAACAAAGACAAGTCATTACATTTGGAAAAAAAGATGAAGTTCTCAAAGTGAATCCATAGCTTGACTCTTGGGGTAAAAAAAAAAAAATGTAGTCAGGAATCTGGGTGTGATTTTGGAGCCAGACAGTAGTCATGTCACATAAATAACTAGCTTTAAATCAGCATACTATTATCTCAAAGATATTTCAAGAATTAGATATTTTGTATCCAGTCAAGACTTAGAGAAAGTTGTTCTTTCCTTTATCACCAGCAGGGTGGACTATTGTAATTGACTCCTCACTGGCCTTCCCATTAGACACCTGCAGCTCATACAGAACGCTGCTGTCAGGATTCTGAGCAGAACCAGAAAATCTGGACATATCACACCAGTCCTCAGGTCTTTACACTGGCTTCCAGTTACATGTATGTACATAAATGTAACAAATTATTTAGAATTGACTTTAAAGTACTATTACTTCTTCTTTTTTTCTTTTTTTTTTTAAAAATAAAAATCACTCAATGGCCTAGGTAGAACCTCAATACATTGCAGATATGCTCATTAAATATAAACCCAACAGATTACTAAAATCATTAGGATAAAGTCAGTTTGAAATATCAAGTGTCCACTCAAAGCAAGGCGAGTCTGCAAAAAACGAATTCCCCACATGGCGGCAGCATTGCAGGATGGAGTTTTTAGAACAAAGAGATCTTGAGATACGCTATTAAGGATGAACTTTCAGTTTTAGAAACACAAATACAGGGGCTATTGAAGAAGCAGTAATAGCTATTTGAATGAACAACCTTGTTGGAAACTTTCCTGCTTATGGATACTTTGCGGGAGTACCGCTTTAATGTGCCGTCAACATCTAGACAGAGGAATGTCATTCATGACAGGGATGCACTTCAGATAAAGATGGCTCAAGTTTATTTTACACCTGCTCCATCTTACAATGTACCTTGACTATACCAAAGGAGGAAATCCCAATACGGTATGGAAATTTATATCGGATTAAAGGAGAAAAATTCTGAAAAAAAAGAAACTTAATTGACACTTAAACAGTTGCTATATCAATAACCTATCGAAGAAAATACTTGCGATTTTGCTACCCGTCATGTGAACGAGAAGCGTGTTCAAACTGGGATATGTAAGTGGCTGCCGTGGTAACGGACAACAATACCTTAACTGACTAATGTGGAATAATTTTTATTTGAGGAAATTTGATTATAATAGGCTGGCCTGGTTTGAACTTTGTTTGCCAAAGGCAAGCACATCCGATGTATCTGACCTATTTATAGCGGTATTCAGAATGGGATTTGACTGTTCATAGATTAAGTAGTATATTTCAAATGGATCTTGTAACGTCATACAGACGGGGTTAGATTAGTCGACTGTCGACTTTAAGAGGTAATGAAATTAGTCGTTGTGCGCATTCCCAGTTAAGACTTATCTTTTTTAATTTGCTTATGAGTATAACAATATTGTGTGTACATACGTTTTTGTTTTACTCTTTTATTATTGCTTTTAAGTATTTTTATATTGCTTTTTTTCCGTCAAATATAATTTTGTATTGACAATATTTGTTTTTATGCTTGTAAAGCACTTAGAGCTGCATTCCATGTATTAAAAGCTTGTACATGCTATACAAATAAACGTTTATTATTATTAGCTATTATGCCACCCATAGCTGGAACCATCTTCCAGAAGAGATCGGGGGAGGGGGGGATTGACACAGACACAAACACTAAAAGTCATGGTGTTCATTTAATTCTTTTAATGGCAGCAGTAAATATATTAACTGAACAATTATTTGAACTGTACAATAAACTAAACATTGGAACATTTATTTTTATCTGATTTACCCCAAAAAAGTAACCCCGACCCTACCCGAGCCCGGCCGGGTCCGACACATTAACTGTAATTATGAGCCCGAGCCCGATTTAAACCCGACCATTTTTTAATACGTGGGTCGTTATAACTGACGTTCTCAACTACTTTCTGTTACTTTCTCCCGCAACATTTATGTTTTGTCCCACTCCCGCCCGCAAATAGACTTTTTCTGTACCTCCAAATACTTTCAAGTTAGCCTACGTGTCGCCACCATACACATCAGCATAAATGCTCCTGATCAATTATTTGTTATTAAAGCATTAACACACAAACCACTGTTTGTGTTATAAGATAAAAGCAAGCAGCTACTGCGTGCATGGTTTGGCATGAATGAGCGCAAAATGCGCTCCCTTAATAATTCCTAAAAAGCTGACATCAGTTCATCGCGATCTCACATGTCTCTGTTATTTTCAATGAAGCTGACTGCACAATGAGTCTTTCATAACATATATACTTTGTTTGTTATAATTAGAGGATTTGCCAGCATACAGAATTCAGCTCTGAACAAAAAGTCAGTTTTGAGCGGTGAGGGGATTCTATCTTAAACGCTTCTGATTGGCCATTGCGTTCAAGAAATCAACACATATGTGTGTGATTGGCTACATCGCTCAACGCTGCAAACATGTTATAAAAAGCTACACTGGCCTGTAAATTGTTTCTATTTTGTTTTAGTTCTTGTTGCTTTTCTGCAACAGATGAATAAAAACGTATTAGTTTTTATGTTTTATTCATAGATATTTCTAGTTTGCGGGAGTCCCCGGGAATCGTTTTATTCTCCCGCAACGTGCACACAGACTGAGGCTGCATTACCGTCCGCGCTCGCACTCGGCCATCAAATCTAGTCCTGCGCCGCACTCTTGCGTTGGCAGTGCACGTCTCTAGATCAACGGCCCGGCCCGAGGATTGTGACGGGAAATATCGGGTGATATATATGATATATCCGGTGATGACTGGACTTTTGATGCTTGTCAGGGGCAGGAATGCTCATCTGTATGTGACGCAAAAGTGTTTGTTTGTGTGTGAGAGTGCGCACTCATTGGGATAATTGTAAACGCGCAAACACAGACAGAAAAGACATGCCATGGTGGAAATAAGATAAATAACATATTACTTAAGGACTATTTAGTTTAATAAAATAACAAATTGTAATCTGGCGCTAATAAAGAAGATCAAATCAAATTTACTTGACCTTCAAGGGGGCGGGGCGAGCCGTTAGGAGGGCGGGGCGCACCCCTTATATAATGGTAGGGGAAACTCTGGTGACCTATCCTTTTAAAACTATCATCTCTGCACATTCTTGTCTTATCGGCTTTACAGGATTTTCCATGGATTGTAGCAGATGAGCAGGAAGTTCACATGGAAGAGGCTAAACTCATTCCTCTAAAAACAATGACTTCTGATATTCTCAAGGTGAGACATTCCCAACAGTTGATTGTATTGTTGGCACAAAATGCTCTTGGATCATTCTGAGTGAAAAAGGAACATATTAAATATTGAGATTTTTCACTCACACACTGATGTGCTGACAGTATTAAATTAAATACATGTGTCTAAAAAAATCTTAAAAATAAGTATTTCAAAATGACCATATTCTATTTTCTGGGACATAGCAATCCCACTACAAAGCTACTCCATTGACACAGAACACCATGTTCTTGTAAAAAACGGAAGTAACACCTGTTACTAACCCTAACACAAAAGTGTATATACAAGTAACAGTCTTGGAACATTATACAATGTGTTTTCTCCTTTTCTGTAAACAGATGCAACTCTATGTAGAAGAAAAGACGCAGAAAACTTGATGCACTGCAAGTGGAGCAGATGATTGTGGCTTGTGGAGTTTGTGGAAGTGGAGCAGTAGAATGTTAGTTTCTATTTCTACAGGAAACAGGAAGTGGTTGTCATGTTTTTGTATTTCTCGGAAACTGAAATGAAATATATTGTGCTGGACTTTACTTCTTAAGTAAGTAGAGTGAATGTTTATCAGTATATCTGTATCTTTTCCCTTTTTCATTTTTATTACTTTTTGTTTAAGATTTGTTGTTGTGCTGAAATTGTCCTGTGTTTTATTTTTTTAATTTAATTTTGTCATCTTTTACTACTCTTTTATATTTCTGTTGTGTGTGACTCCAGCTACACTGCACGTGTCTTTGGGAGCACATATAGAGTTTAAAAGTTTAAAACAGCTTTTCAATTAGATTAAAACTATGATCTTTAGCCACTAAACTGTTATTGTGAATGTTTCTTTCTGGTTTTAAACTAACAGAATTTCTGTGTACACGGTATGTGAACCGCTATTATTTATCCACAGTATTGAAGGATACCTCAGGTTCACAAGAGAGACTGTTGCTTTAACTGTGATTTATTCATTTTGTGGTGAACTATCACTTTAAGAAAATATGAACTGGAACTGTCTGTTTTAAATGTAACTAGATGTCCTTCTTCCTCTACCCGCAGATCCAGTAAATTCAGTTCACAAATGCATACGTTTTGTGCTAGAATCGGTTAATTTAGTACCATTTTTTAAAAAATTTAAGAAAAAAAGGGAAAGTGGTCCACATTACCAAACATTCAGGAATAAACAGTTTTTAATTAGCTATATTTCTAATTTAAGAATTTCAAAAAAAAATAAATAAACGCATCATACAAGCAGAGTGTTTTCATGGCAAAGGTTTAGTAATCCTCTCGTGATTATCAAACACAACTGAATAAACTCAAGGGGCACATTTTCATTCTGCAAAGCTCTTTGTCTTTTACCATATTTTGAATTTTGAAATAGAAAATGTGTAATATTATTTTGTGATCCTTTCATACTATCACTTTGTACAGTCAAATACCCAGAACGAGATATGATGACTGAAGACCCGGAGTCAGAATTATAATAAATAGAAGAAAAGTTTTCATGAAGATAGTTTGCAGTTTCATCAGCAGAAGTCAGCTTCAAGACTCACACGGAGTTCGAGGGTCGCCCCGCTTACAGTTACAAAGATCACAGCAGTTATACCCTACTACATCAAGGTCGATAAACATAGTAATTTTCTACACATATAGTGATAGACTGAAGCATATCTCCATCGATTATGCGACACTCAGACCCTGAAGTTAGGTACATCGTGACCTTCCAGATCGCTGTTTTGGGTTGCTGGGTGCTAGCCTGTCCAGAACAACAACTCAGTCAATCTCCAATGATGCCATTATTCCTTAACCTGCAACCAAGAATACTAACACACACACCGACACACAGCTTTTCCAAGCTTGGATTTGGCCAGGCTCTAACTATAAACAGGAGAGTCGTCTCAAAACAGCAAGATAATATGTAATTGTAGATTTCCTTATCTCTCTACCTGCAGCTCTGTGCTAATACAAACAAATATCTTCAATTTGCATGTAAAGTTCACAAAAGCAGATCTGTGTTTAAAGAAGTAGAAGAGAAAGTGGTTCATGCCATGCATTAAAGTCACATGCATGAAAGCGGGGGTTTGAGGGACTTTTTACAGCAGATTTGTTTAAAATGTTTTCATTACTGAAGTATTTTGAGCTGAATTGTGTGTCTTGTTAATCTTGTTAAGTAAGTAGATTGTTTACCAATATATCTGTATTTTGCTTCTATTTAATTTTTATCACGGTTTTGCATACTAAAATGTTCTGTTTTATTTTTAACATTATTTTCAGACACACGTTTACAAAGTGAAGATGAGTGTTATTGAGAGCTGTAGAGTTCTAAAGATTTCCAAAACAGCTTTTACATTTAATATATGATCTTTAGTCAAGTTGTTTTGTGAATGTTCCTTCTTATGGAGATTGATAATTCTATTTGATGATAGGCCTAATTATAATTGATAATTACATGATAATAATCAATCTATGTATTTAAAT
The DNA here is from genome assembly GCA_030578275.1 of Meda fulgida. Classification (NCBI taxonomy): domain Eukaryota; kingdom Metazoa; phylum Chordata; class Actinopteri; order Cypriniformes; family Leuciscidae; genus Meda; species Meda fulgida. Next base: position 22,255,271 of record CM060623.1, on the reverse strand, counting down.
GGTTGCAGAAATATCCAACCGTGCCTGAGAAACAAGCGCACAGCCATCGTTAGAATTGTGTTTGACCCTCCGTTTTGCGGTAGCTCTATAAGTATTTACAGCTTCAAATCTGTTAATAGTCAATAGCTGCAATATCGTCAATTAAATATTTAAGTAGGCTAGTCTATGTAATAGACCAATGGAACTAATAAGTGTTTTGATTATATTGATTAGACAGGCCATAATATGTGTTTTATATATGTATGGGCTTATTATCTCAATTTTAAATTTGAAAGTAAAGTAAGTTGCAGTATTTATGTTATACCCGCTGCGCACATGATAGGTATAACATATATATTGTAATTTGATAAAGGTGTAGGACGTTTCTTTGATAACGGAGGGAGTTCCAAATGCGATTATTGTCACCGAAGAATTTTGGGTAACTTTAGTTTCAAAACATTCAGAGAACATTCAAAAGGAACATTATCAAAAAGCTCTTGGACATTTTTTGTTAACTGGGGAGTCTATAATTGAATATTTAGCAAATAGGGTGTCTTTTTCAATTTGTTTTCTTAATATTGAACTCATTAGAAGATCAAGGTCCCTCTGTAAAATATAATCGACCACCCACATTTATCAGAACAGCAGATGCATTTGTTCTAAGTTACTTTCAATTGAAGAACATCAAAAGAACATACATGCAGCTCTAGAATTCACGATGAGCTGTCTGTGAATTCCCTGTGGCATGTTTTCACAGTTTTAAATGATGTTGTCATTGTCACATGTAGCCATGTGTTTACCCTCCTTGCATTATTTGTTTCACGAGTGAAAAGGTTAAATAATTATATCAGAATCCATTTAGCCTACATAATGCTGGCGCTTGTTTTCAATTTCAGGCTTGGGTGTAGAGTGGAAATGTTCATGTTGAACTAAATTATATCTGTTCTTGGTGCAAAAACTTTGATATAGAGGTATAGTTTCTGATAATTTTCTCTGCTTCCTGTCGTTGCAAACCTGTATTACTCGCTTTCTTCTGCAGAACACAAAAGAAAATATTTGAGAAATGTCTGTTTTTGTTTTTGTTTTGTTTTTTCATACAATGGAAGTCAATGGTAAGACTGTTTGGTTACCTACAATCTTTTTTTTACTCTTAATAAGGTATTTAAAACTGGTTTGGAATGACACGAGGGTGTATAAATGGACAGATGGAGATCTAAGTATTTTATTTTTTTATAGTTACATGTGACACCGTTTCTGGTCACTGGCTCGAGTCCCAAGAGGCCTTTCTGTTTGGACGTTCTCCCTGTGTTTTTGCATGGCTTTCCTCCGGATGCTCCGGTTTCCCCCACAGTCCAAAGACATGCAGGTTTGATGGATTGGCGCTGTGTGTGTGTGTGTGTGTGTGTGTGTGTGTGTGTGTGTGTGTGTGTGTGTGTGTGTGTGTGTGTGTGTGTGTGTGTGTGTGTGTGTGTGTGTGTGTGTGTGTGTGTGTGTGTGTGTGTGAGATCTCAACCACTTTTCTGTTCTTTTCACCACTCAACCATTTTTCTGTTTGTTATAGATGTGGGAGTTTTACCTGTGAAATTTCTATATGATTCATCTGGCATTTAAATGACAGATTCATTTCTATTCCTAAGTTCACCCAAAAATGAAAAAATGTGTCATCAATTACTCACCTACATGTAATTCCAAACCTGTAAGGCTTTTGTTAATCTTTGAATCACAAATGAAGATCTTTTAAAAGAAATCTGAGCGAGTTCTGTCCCTCCATTGACCGCCCACGAAACTACCGCTTTGTCACTTCAAAAAGTTCATAGAGATTGGAAAACTAAACTAATCTATATGAATCGAGCGGTTTAGTCCAAATTTTCTGAAGAGACTCGATCGCTTTATATGATGAGCAGATTGAATTTATGCTTCTATTTGTATATAAATAACCGTACATATTGACACGCGAGAACAAACCTCATTGGATCTTGCATAAGCTCAAATGTGCTGCGTAAAACATGAGAATTGGTCCGCGTACATCAAGCAAACAATTCAAATCTGTTTAAGTGATCATGTTACTTCAGAAGATTTTGATTAGTTTTACGATCTCTTTATTAACGTTTTGAAGTGTCAAAGTGGTAGTAGCTGTCTATGGAGGGACAGAATTCTCTTCAGATTTCATTAAAATATATTCATTTCTATTTCGAAGATGAACCAAGGTCTTACTGGTTTGAAATGAAATGAGGTGAGTAAATTATGACATATTTTTTTCTATTTTCAACCCTATCAAGGCAATAATTTAGTTGAACTAAATAGTTTAACTATATTTAGAATATTTTTGTCTTTTGAGAGAAAGTAATGAGAAACTGTAATGAATGCTGTTGTCCAGCATCTTAAAATGTTTTTAAAAAATGTAAATGAATGCTTAACCTTTCATTCCTGGATATGTTATATAAGAGATGGGCATTTTGTAAATGCAATTGTCATTCCCTCTGTCTTTCTGAGTTGACATGCTAGTTCATTCATGTAAGCAGTAAAAAATTCAAAAGTCATTATGTTTTGAGACCCATATATTTTTGTAAAATGGATTAAAAAATGATGACAAGTGGGTATTGAGACAAAGGTGCTATTGGTCATATTGAAGACATGTTTAATAATTAAACACTGGTCTCTTTTTTTTTTCTTCCTGAAAGGCATCTAACACATCTCTTTTTCAGCTCCATAAGACAAAATGATCACCTCTGGACCAGTGGTGATGATTTTATCAGTTTCCTGATATGTGTACTCTATCAACATTACTACCACTATTCATGAAAATCATGCTTTGCATGGCAACTTGTAATAATGCAGAATATGAAATTAATGGAGAGTGTTGCCCAATGTGTGATCCGGGTAAGTCCAACTGTTCTCCATCTTATCGCCACAACATAAGGATGAAGTCATATACTTAAATGGGTCATATGATTTATTAGGCTTTAAAATGTCTCAAATGAGCCCAACGACTAATATGCTCATGAAAAATCTTTTACATTTTGACTGATCTGGTCATAGCCAGACAGTGGTAATTTCAGTGTGCTATATAAAGCTCCATTGGCAGAAACTGCACATGTGGGGTACTTTCCATTCATCTAGACATAATATAGTAACTTTTTAAATTTCTCATCCCATAACAAGGCAGGCCAAGTTGTTGTGAATTCTATTTATGACTGTTTATACGTTTTATTTCACAATGTCATCAGATATTTGATTTTTCACCCCTATATGTCACATTATATTTTAGACAGGTTGACCTAGACTTCAAAATCTAGGTAATTGATTCCCAACCATGCTCCAGGAAGCTCCCCGAAAGTACGCATTTAGTCTCCCTAATCAAAAACACCTGATTCTAAGCTTCGTCAGCTTAGATTAAGTATCTGAACACCTGTTTCAGATAAGGGAATCTTCCAAAATGTGTACCGTTGGGTCTAAGTTAAATATAAGAGTATAATCTATATCACTATAGACCTGATCTATTGTAAAAATGTGAATATGTTTTGAGTGTGTTAGCTTGGCTCATTGCTTTATGTAGCATGTACACACAACATGACTCCAGTCAGTGCTGGGTTTCGAGACAGATTTATCAATTCCATTCAGTTAAATTCTGAATTACGAACATTAGTAAGTTCTAGTTAATATCTAGCAAGCAGAACACAGTGACATCCACAGGACAAGCAGAGCTGCATAAATACATGTTCATGCAGTGGCAAAAAATAGGCATAATGTTTTTTTTAAAAATCAGTCGAGAATCAATATTTTTTTTAAACAAGATTAATCAGAAAATCAGTATTTTTACTCAGTCGTACTACAGTCTGATTATTTTATTGTAATTATTACAAATTGTTATCTTTACACAATTTACAGAAATACACAGACGTATAATTAATCCAGCTTATGCAAAAATATATGTACAAGTTGTTATTTTCCCTTGTATCAATAATGAATGTGTTGGCATTTATTTTCTAGGAAAGCGAGTTTATAGGCATTGTGATGAGACCACAAGCACTACATGTGATTCGTGCCTTGTGATGACCTATACTAACATTCCTCATGGATTGACCAAATGTCTGCCATGTTCAATCTGTGATAGAAGTGAGTAAAAATTACTTGATCTCGTTTAGTGAGTCCATTTTTCAAATCATCTTTTTCAAGATGACTTGTCTTTGTCAGGTTTACTGACTCATTTGTCTCCTTTCTTGTCAAAGGTAATGGGCTGAGAGTAAAGCAGGCATGTACATTCATATCAAATACAGTGTGTGAACCATTACCAGGTTATTACTGTATAGACCTGCACTTAAACTGTCCAAAGGCCATGAAACATTCAACCTGCTCACCTGGACAATACGTCAACCAAACCGGTCAGTCTGTTATCATTCAAATAGCTGCTTTATTACACATCCACAAAAACTGATGGGCTGAGATGGCATCTGAGAACAATAACTCTGCTTGCATTTATATCAAATAACATAAAGTTTCACATCAAACAAAAAATGGACATTTGCATATTGTTCCAAATTCACTTTATTACTTTTCATCGCACATGGAAAAGATAATCTGTTTATTATGAATGTGGATTTACTACAGATCCTTATGACAGACATATTGTTTGCTTTTGACTCTGGCAGCACCTGACAAAACCAACTGACAAAATCTATTGAAATAGATTATTAGTTAGTTATGATTGTGATGATTCATTTTGTGTGTCAGATGCTATACTGAATAATGATGTCACTAGCTAATGTGGAGTTGAAACTTAAGTACTTTATATTTCTGAATGTTTCAGGAACAGAATTTAGTGATACAGTTTGTAATGACTGTCCTGTTGGTTCATATTCAAATGGTACTCTCTGTAATTTACATACAAAGTAAGTATCATTATTTTACGACATTTTATTTTCCACTCTTTCTTAAAATGAAATTTGTGCATTTGTTTTTTAATTAGCTTCAGTATATTGTGTGGTTAAATCAAGCTCTTTTTGCAGATATAAATAGTTTAACTTGACCTCCTCACTCTAACAGGTGTGAATCTCTTGGCAAAACAACGGTCAAGACAGGAACACAGACGTCTGATGCTGAGTGCAGTACTGGAACACATTTACTGATTGTGTTGTTGGTGATTGGAGTGTGTGTGATATTTTTCATAATAATTGTTGTTGTTATTATTTTGAAGAAAACAAAAAAGCAATATAGTGGAGTAAGTCAAGTAACTTCTTCCCAAGATGTTAACCTGCATCCTTAAAGGGATGGTAGAGTAAAATCAACCTAGGGTCCTTTGCGCCATGACCTCGAGCCAAACACCCCACCAGAAGCCTTTTTTTCCTTGGTCAAACATTCTTAAAATTAGAGCTTAATTAGAGATATCAGCCAACTGATCCAAAAGTTGTATCTCGTAAATTACACCACTAATAATGCCCAGAGTGGTACCAAACTTCTACAGTAGTACAACTGTACTCATAAAACGAGGCATTGAAAAGTTTGTAAGTACATCAGGAGTTTATTTAAATAGCAATTGCCTGGGGGCTACTGCTAACCTGACGTCGAGGACAACACTTCAGTGATTTGTGAAAAGCACGTTTTGGCTCGAGGTCATGGTGCAAAGGACCCTATCCACAAGTTTCCTTTTCTTTGGCATTGCCACAAAATTCGCACAAGTTTTCAATATTCAAATGGAAACGTTCAGAAAGTTACTCCTTGACAGGGTAAATTCTGTGTACAATTGAATGCCACCCAAAGAGATAAATATGTAATTTGGGAAAACATTCCATATACTGTATTTATTTTTAATAAATTCGATTATCCATTTTATTTTAAACACACTATTTAAATCTGTATAATTTAAAACCTCAAGGCCACCAAAGTGTCACAGTCCTCGTCTGCACCTGTCTGTCCTTGTCTGCACTTCACTTCCCAGTATCCTCCTTGTCTGCACACCTGAACTCACTCCCTCAATCATCCACCTGTTCATCGTCTTAATCATCTGTGTCACCTGTCCTCACCTCATTAGTATCTGTATTTAGTTCTCTCTGTTCAGTCTGTCTGTGTCGGTTCTTAGATTGTCGTTGTATATGTAAGTGCTTGTATATGCATAGGTGTTAGTGTGTATCCTGCCTGTACCTGGTTTTGTTCAAGTAAATCGTTTGTATTGGAGCTCTTAGCCTCAGCCTGCCTTCTTTACACACCATACCGTGACACAAAGTCTCTATTATTATTTAGAATATCTTTCTGTAAATAGTGTATTTTCTTCCTCCAAATAAAATCATAAAGGTTCTTATCTAATTCCTTGAGAACATTATTTGGAACATCTGCTGACAGACTTTGAGATCCCTTCTGCTTTTGAAAGTAGAATACGACCATTTAGGGAAAGATCTCGCATAAGCCACAGATTTAATCCGTTTTTAATTTTCTCAATAATAGGTTCAAAATTCAGCCGACTTCTTTGATTCAAATCTTTACACACCATTATCCCAAGGTATGTAGTATTATCTCTAATTGGTATCCCACAAATTTCTTTAAATACACAATCTTTAAAAGAATAAAGTAGATTTATTCTTATTCATCTTTAATCCAGAGATTCCAGAAAATGTTTCTATACGTTTAATAACTTCATCTAATTCGTCACTTGTTTTTGAGAAAAATTGTGGTATCATCCGCCAATTGGCTAAGTTTAATCTCTTTTCCAAACACTGAAATTCCTTAAACTTGCTTTATTTTATATGAGCAGCCATGACCTGAGAAACCAATGTGAAGAGAAAAGGTGATGATATAGGACATCCTTGTCTCATCCCACGGCCCACATCAAATCTCTGACAGGTACATGTGAGATAGCTGGACTGAACTATTCGAACCTTTATAAAGCGTTTGGATTGCATTTTGAAAAAAATTACCAAAACCAAAGAAGTCAATAACTTTGAACATAAATGAGTGTTCAACAGTGTCAAACGCTTTATAGAAATCAAAAAATAATATAAAAGAATCATCTGGGATAAGGTGTCTATAATCAATTAAATCTAAAATTAGTCTAATATTATTTCCAATGTAACGGCCTTTCAAAAAACGGACTGCTCTTCAATTATTGCATTAAGATGTTTCTTAAGTTTTTTTGCAAAAATTAAAGAAAAACTTTTTGTATCATATTTAACAAACTAATTGGTCTCCAATTTTCAAAGACTAATCTATCTTTATTTGGCTTGGGTATTAGTGTAATTACCCCTTGTTTTAGTGCGGGCATTTCTCCCAATTCAACTGCTTCTTTAAAACTGCAAGTAAAAAGGGTGCAAGGTCATTACAAAAATGTTAATAAAACTCCCGTCAAGCCATCATTCCCAGGAGATTTATTTTCTTTAAGACTATTTATACAATTTACAATTTCCTCTATGTTCAATTCTTTATCGCATGAAATCTTATAGTCTGACGTAATCTAATTAATATTGGTTGATAAATTACTGAGAAGACAATCTGCATCATTTAGCTGACTATTTGGACTATACAATTTACTATAAAATTGACTGACAAAACAAGAAATATCTTGGGATTTTCATTAGTATGTCCATTTATTATTAATTTGTTTACAGAAGTTATTTCTCTATTTCTTTTTTCTAAACCAAAAAAAGTTTAGTATTTTTTTCTCCTGCTTCCATCCATTTTTGTCTAGACCGAACAAAAGCACCCATAGCTTTCTCTTCATAAATATTATCCAGCTCATTCTGCAATGTAGCAAGCTTAAATATTTCAGTGCTTTACATATTTATGTTATTTTTACAAGTGAGGGATATTATTTCATTAATTATTTTGTTTTCATTTTCTTTTTTCTTTTTTTTAACAGATTTTCCATACATTATTGTGAATTTCCTTATTTCAAATTTTGTCTGTTCCCATAATTTCCCATAAGTTTGAATCAAAGAAGCTTGTTGCCAATATTTAATAATTAAATTCTTAATTTGGTCGCAAAAATCTTTGTTTCAATAGACCATTATTTAGCTTCAAATATCCTCGTTTAACTCTACTTGATTTAGAGATTACCATTAATTTTAATGGATTTGTGATCTGTTAAAACTGGTGGTTCAATAGTAACAAATTCAACTCTCTCTTTTATGTGTTCTGAAATGAGCCAAAAATCAATCCACGATTGCTGAGATCTGTCCCTATTACTCCACGTATATACAAGTGATTGTGGATTTGTATACCTCCAAATGTCGATTATGTTCAATCGTAAACATACATTGCTTAATTCATTTGCCATATTATCAATTCTAGGTGGCAATCGATCTTGTCTTCCATCAAACACCGTATTAAAGTCACCACCCCAAATGACTCCAGAGGCATCTTCCACACCCGCTGACCTCCGTGGTAAACGAGGGAGACGGGTTTCTTGGGATTCCCCCTCGGAGTCATCGTCATCTGAGCTCACCCTACCAGAAGTTGTCTTCCCAGTCCCTGTTTTGTCTTCCACTGAGCCCGTCCAGCCGATCACGAGTCCTGCTGTGACCATTGCTTCCTGACCTAGGAGAAGGAGGAAGAGGGGAGCCTCCCATCCTTCATCAAGCGCCGTCCCAGAGCCCGCTCCAGCTAGCGCCGTCCCAGAGCCCGCTCCAGCTAGCGCCGTCCCAGAGCCCGCTCCAGCTAGCGCCGTGCCAGAGCCCGCTCCAGCTAGCGCCGTGCCAGAGCCCGCTCCAGCTAGCGCCGTGCCAGAGCCCGCTACAGCCGAAGGTATCGTTCCTGAATCGGTCGCTGAGGGCGCGGCCCCAGGTTCTGCAGCGGTAAGGGCTTTTCCCAAGCCTACAGCCATGAGTGCTGCAGAGAGGGAAGCGGCTGATTCAGCTGCTGAGGCTGTCGTACGCTCAGTTTCAGCAAAGCAAGAGATGCCGGTCGTTATTGCTGCAAGAACCGTGTCGGAGTACTTGTCTTGTCTAATCAAGATTCTTGAAGTTCCTGTCCGTCCTGTCTTGCCTTCAGTCCCTGTATCTGCCGCCGAGAGCGCGGCACCCGAGCCTGCCGCCGAGAGCGCAGCACCCACGCCAGCCACTGTGAGCACCGCACCCGATCCTGTCCCTGTGAGCGCTGCATCCAGTCCTGCTCCTTCGCCTGCCATGTCCCCCGTCAGGAGTCCCGTTTCTTCATCCTCTGTGTCCTCTGTGTCTGAGTCTGTTGCTGCTGCCACCAATGCAGAATCCCAGTCTGTCGTCCCTGTCTCCACTAATTCCCGGTCTGTTTCTCCCTGTTTCCACTAGTCCCCGGACTGTTTCCCCGTTTGTCCCTGTCACCACTAGTTCTCGGACTGTTTTCCCTGTCTCCACTAAGCCCCGGACTGTTTCCCCCAAGACCTCTCCTCGTGTGTCTCCGTCTAAGCCTGCCCAGAGTCCTCGTCCTCAGCCCTCGTCCCGTGGACCCAAGACCCCCAGTCTTCCCATCTTCCCTGGACCTCCCCCCATGAACTCTGTTTCCTCCACCTCCTCTGCCTTGTATGTTGTTTTTGATGTTTCACCCTAATCCTGTTATTGTTTATTCATGTATGCCGTTATTAGTGTTTTCCATGTTTTGTTGGTATTTGTCAATGTCTCGTTCCGTCTTGTGCTTAGTGTCCCTTTGAGCGTCTGGAAGCCGCTCCTTAAGCGGGGGGTTCTGTCATGATTCTGCCATCATGCCCTTGTATTCTTCTAGTATTGTGGCAGGATCATGACAGACCCATGTTTTATGTACAAGCGCATGGTCTGTTTGGGCCATGTGCTTGTGTTGTCTGGTCTCTGAACCCTGCCCCCTTGTTATCCTGATTTAGTCATTATTACTTTATCTGTGTCACCTGTCATGTCATGATTAGTCTCCTTATTTAATCCCCTTGTGTTTGCTGTCTTGTGTCGGTTCATTGCCAAACGTTACTTGTGAGTATCCTGTGAAGTCTAGTCATTGTTAGTATTATATGACGAATTGTTTGTTACTTGTTCAGTCGTAGTTTAGTCTTGTCAGTCTTGTATCCCTTGTTTCGTCTGTTTTGCCCCCTCGTGGGTTTTGTTTTCCTGTTTTTGTCCTAATAAACCCTGAGTTCATGGTACACTGTCTGTGTTTGGGTTCATCTCCGTGCACAACCGTAACACTTATAACCTTCCCTGAAAACCTATCCTTTAAAAAAGCGACACCTGCTGTCCTATTTGAAGTACCGAAAGAAAACCAAATGTCACAACCCCACTGATTCTTCCAAAAAAGCACATCATCTTGGCAGGCATGCGTTTCTTGAATAAAACTAAAATCTGCTTCTTTACAAAACAAAAATAGAGCTTTCCTTTTCAGCATGTCACGTAATCCCCTAGCATTAACAGAAAATATTGTTACTGACATAAACTCAAACAAGACCAGGAAAAAAAACCTAATAGAACAATTAGGTGAACAATGAGCAAATTGAGGTTGAAACTTGAAAGTGTTGAGAGTGTATAAAGGGTAAACCTACTCCATCACTTTGAGAAACCGTCATATTTCAGTAAAAAGTCTTGAGATCCTTTTAGCTTAAATTTGAGTAACATAAAAGGAATAACAACCTCCTGTTATAATTTCACATTACGAATGAATATAAGCATCAATAAAAAATAAAAACCTTATATAATTCGTTCAAGTTTTAAAAGAATAGCCTAAAGCAAACAGTTACTTCTCGTTTCATAGTAATTTAAGATTCAGAATCAGAACCGATAATAAGGGTGCAGTGGTTTAGCCTACGTTTTAATTTCTTTACCATCAACAATTGCCTTGATTCCCACAAAGAAGGCCCTTTTGCCCTCTTTCCGTGCTTTGTCGATCGAAGGCCAAAGGAGATTGCGCGTAGCCCTGTTTCTGATCGTGAGGTCCTCTTTGAAGTACATCTTGTTCTTCTTAAGTCATTTCCCTTTGGTCCTTTCCATGTGAGGTCCCTCGCTGTTCTGGAAGTGAATCTTATCATCACCGGCCTTGGTCTCTTATCCTTGCCGCCATCTGAAATGGGTCTTCCAAATCGGTGAGCAATGTCCACATTGTTTGCAACGAAGTTACTATCTTCTTCGACAACCACCGCTCTGCAGATTTCCATTACCCGAGTCTTGACATTATCCTCTGCACGTTCGGTCAGCCCCTCCAATCGAAGGAGATGTGCTTCAGGTTCTCCTCGTTTTTGTTTTACAACTCTTCATTCTCCTTCCAAATGTCGAACATTTCAGAGTGCACCACTTCTAACGCTTCTTTCAACAGATTGATGCTGGTATAATTTTCTTTTACCATGTTTTTTATTTCCTCGGATGACTGTCTAATTATTTGAATGATGCTTTGCTGTACCTGACTTAGCGTTAGTTCATCCGTTGCATCACCTTTTGCTTGCTTTTTTGACGGAGGCGCTTTGGATGGTGTATTTGGAGTCGAATCACATTCACCTCCCTTTTTCTTTTGACAAGCGCATACACGCGCATTTGACAAGCAGATTTCTCTCAATCTAGGTTTGCTTTCAGTTTAGACATAACCAACTTTCCTTATGTAAACCTTGTGTGTATTTTAGAGTATTAGCGAAATAAGACTCGAAAGATAACTTAGTCCACGTCCAGTAACAAGGCGCTGTTAGACAGGCTTTTAGTGCATGTGCGCGTCGGGTGTTCGCGCTCAGTAAAGCGCATGTTAGAACAGCGCATCAGCAGTGAATGACATGTTTAACCGGCAAGGCTTTAAAGCACATGCAAATAATTAACTTTTGTGAACTCACTGAACTGATGTGGCCGTTCCTCTGCGTTAACATTTGATATGAGTATTTGTCGCGTTGTAGCCTACACTAATGCTGTTGAGACGGAAGGCGAGCGGGGCAAAGCTGGTGGATCTCTCCACTCGATGTTTCAGAGAACCGGGGTTACGCTAGTAACCTATTGTTCTCTTTCATCATCTCGTGTTCGAGATCCACCTATGGGAGAGACATGGACAGCTCCCCGATTGCCCAATACACTCACAGTGAGGTTCTGAAAGCCAGAGAAAGACGGTCACCTCGGGGAGGCGGTGCCTGATACGTCCATTAATCATGAACCTGCAAAGGTGATGCCACACCAAACTGCTGTGGACAAGCAGGACATGAAAAATGCATGAGACACATACATGATAGTAACCCCAACCCACCAAGGCACATAAACTATACCCATGACGGGAAGTAAATGTTTGGTGACAGGAATGAACATGGCCAGCCGGCCCATTCACTCTTATTGGTTTCAACAGGGTACAGGGAAGAGCTAAGAAGACCCCACCCCTAAAACCGAATGTGCTACCGAGGTTCTGGTGACATCCAGCCGGTAGTAACGCACAAAGGTATGAGGAGAAGCCCAACTGGCAGCGGAGCAGATGTCCTGCAGTGACACTCCCCTAAACAAAGCCCAAGAGGCGGCTAAGCCCCTTGTGGAATGAGCTCTGATGCCCCTTGGGGGCTGCACTCCCTTTGCTTCATAAGCTATAGTTATAGCGTCCACAACCCAATGTGAGAGGCGTTGCTTCGATATGGGACTCCCTCTGTGCGGGGGGGCCCATGAAACAAAGAGCTGGTCGCTCTTCCGGAAAGCGTTGGTCCTGGTCATATAGGCCTGTAAAGCACGGACTGGACACAAAGCATTCAGCCTCTGATCCTCCAGAGAGGTAAAAGGTGGAGGGTGAAAGGGCGGACAG